>JAVKLA010000084.1:780051-790800 GCA_034782735.1 Sagittarius serpentarius
CTGCCGGCTGGCCCGGCTCAGCGGCGGGTCCCCCCTCCCTCCCATCCCTCCAGGCTTCAAACCCCCCCCCCAGGACCCTCCCCTCCTCCTCTGCAGCCCGACGAGGTGCCGCAGCTCATGTCACCAGTGAACTGTGGCAGCTCCTTCCCACGCCCAGGTCATACGCAAAACCCTAAATAAGCCAAACAGTCAGAAGCTCCACTAATAAACTCCCCCAACTCAACACTCTCTTTCCAAGCCCACTTGCTCTCAAGGACCATTTAAGCAGGTTCTCAGCCACCTTGTCATCCTCACATCCACCTCATCTTCCCCAGCTGAACGAGCCATTTCCCGGGGGGCAGCACACCGAACGCTCCGCAGCAACCTGGGGAGAAGAGCTACGATTGCCTTTGGAAACTCTGGTATTGCAGAAATGTCGTGGGTCACTCTGACAGAAGCTACTTTTGGTGAACCCATGCTGCATTTTAAACTATTTTCCCATTCACTGCCATGTCTCAAATTGACTTTTCCTGCCGAATTAGCTCTGAAGCTTTGCCTCAGGTCGCCACCCCGGCTCTCTCCATCGCCCTGCTCGGCACAGGGCTGCGCGCTCCCCGCTCGCTTGAGACTGTTTGAGAGAGAGAACTGTGCGCTGGGAGCTGCGGAGCTGCCCAGTCAACCCCAGCTCAAGCAGGACCAGCTTCCAGGTCTGACCAGGTCGCTCGTGACCTTCTCCCATTGGGTTTGGGAAAACTGCAGGAGGGGCAGAGCCCTGCAGAGGCAGCCTGGCACAGGCAGAGCGGAGGGGAAGTGCCGCGTCCCACGACCTGCTGCCTCCAGCACGGCAGAAGGCAGCGGCCAAGCGGTCCTGGCAGGAGTGAGCGGCGGGTCGGACCCGGCCAGCAGTGCCTGCCTGCTGGGGACACGCCGTCTGCCTCATGCTGGCAAGCAGCTGCCCGCCGCGGCCCCCAGGGAGGGTTATTGGAAGGGTAACAGCGCTGGGATTCTGCACCCTGCTTGGCGTCGCCGCTCGTGGTTGCGTAACGTGAGCGGCAGTGCAGGATGGGGCCCGCCGGCACGCACGCCCCGCTGCCGCTGATGGTGTCTGAACACGCTGCAGGCTGAACTCCAGAAACCACCTACTGCTGCTCCCTCAGGAACAGCCCAAATCCGTACAGCCGCTGCGTTGGAAGTGCCGCTCCTCACCAGCTTCAGTTTCCAAAACCGGCACCTCGGCTGGACCACGCGCCCACAGCCCGGCGCAGCGTCGCCCGCACACTCACCTTCATGGTCGGCGGGGCGGTGAGCGGGGGGGACAGCGGCCGCTCCGGGACGGTCACATCCGTGCTGTTCAGCAGCTCCTGTTTCCTGAAAAACCAAATGCAGGCATGTCAGCTTCCCCCGCGCCCCCAGCAAGAGCACGAGGCGGGAGATAAGGGCTTATCTTCTCTGGCAAAGCCGCGGGCGTGCGGGCTGCCTGTAAAATAGTACCTTGAATCTGAGAAAAAAACCAAACAGCACAGAAACACGGAAAAAGTCGTCTGAAGAGCCCCGTGCCCAGGGCGGGCTGGGACGTCCCACCGCCCCACGGAGCGCCCGGGCTCTGTCCCCAGGAGCCAGCCGGAGCCCGGCCGCGGGGCTGGGGTGCGGCGCGGTGCCGGTGGTGCGGAGCGGGGACAGCAGGGCTGGGTTTCTATGACAACCCATCCCCACGGTTTCCCTCCATCTGGCACCCTCCCTGCCTGGGCAGGATCCGCGGCCGACCGGCCTCCCGGCAGCCCAGGCGCCACGGACGGCGGAGGAGGCTTCTGGCTCGGTGACACCGGCGTAAAACCCAGGGACACCCCGGCACGGGTTTGGCAGGGCCCGGCCGAGGAGCCCTCCCTCTGCTAACAGGGCACCTGGCACAGGCGCTGAATTTGGAGGCAGCGAGAGGCGTCGTCAGGATGCGAGACCCCGGGGAAGCGGGGAGCGGCCCCTGTGCCACGGACCTGCCACGAGGGCCCCACAGAAAAGGCCCCTAAACCTGGAACAGGCACAGCCTCGGCCCTCCACCGATTATCTGACCAAAATACCCTGTCCCTTTCACACCAGCGGCTTCCCAGGCAGACAACCAAGCCGTCGCTCGCAGCAGTACTGCCAGATGCTACGCTGGGAGTCGGAAAATCTGAGATTTAATTTAGTTTCCTCTCCTCCCTGCCGGGTTAGTCCTACAGAAACCGGGCCAAAATGTCCAACTGTTTATCTCACAGTAACGAGGTTTGGTTCCCATGGCAGCCCGCCCCGGCACGGCACGGCACGGCACAGCACGCGTGGCAGCCAGGCAGCGATGCCCGGCCGGGGCCCTCTCCAAAACACGCAGCTCCTGCCAGAGGGTGAGCACCCGACCTCCTGCAAGGCCTGCCCTCGCCGCCAGCCCCACCGCCCTGGCTCCTGCCCTCCCGCCCCACGCTGCCCTCCTCCGCCGAGCGCGCCAGCAGGTGACAACCACACGCTGGTCACGGGGGAGGCTCGGGTGCCGGCAGCCCCTCCTTGGCAGGGCCGTGCGCCGCGGGGATGCTGCGGAGAAGCAGCGGGGATGCTGCGGGCATGGCCGGCAAGTTTTCTACAAGACCACTGGTGCAACAGCAAGTGCAAAACCCCACCATCGCCTCTGCGAGCAAGGGAGCGGCTGGCCGGCTGCGTCCCGGCTAACGAGAGGCCGAACCAGAGCTTGAGAAGGGCCGGCTCCGGCTCCGGCTCCTGCCTGCGTCCGCAACGGCCCTCGCTGGCTGAAGGGCTTCTCCCGTTCCCGATGAAACTCGGCTCCATCTCTTGAAACACATATATATGTACACACACACGCACGCACGCGCACGCACGCACGCACGCAGACAAGCGTTTAGGAGAAAGCCCTCTGCACGCTGCGGGCTGCAGGAAGGCACTGCAGCCTCCCGCCCGGCCGCAGCCCCACGCTGCCGGGTCGCAGCCTGCCCTTCGCAGCGCCACGGCCCAGGCCGGGGATTTGGCATCTCTCCCCGTTGCTGCTGGCCCGACTCGACGGCAGAGCAGTGGAGCGCAGCCGGAGCCGGCTGTGCCTCGGAGCCCGTGTCCCCGCAGCCCCCACGATGAGATCTGGCGGGGGGGGCTGCCAGCTGTCAGCCTGTGCTGTTACCTCCCGCACATACGGAGACAGGAGAGGCAGGAGCTGCAGCGCCTGTGACCAAGGGAAGGAAGGGACGAACAGGACACAGATCGATAGTTCTCATTAGTCAACAGCCAAGGAACGAGAATTAATGGACTTCAGTTGTAGCCAGGGGAACATCAGCTGGATGTCGGGGGAAATTCAGGGCTGCAGTTCAAGCCCATCAATCTGTCCCGGAGGTGTAAGACCAGCCCAGGCAGGGCACGGGGGGGATCAGCACGGCACGGGGCGGGGCGACGCACCGCCGTGCCGGGCAGTGCCGCAGCCGAGACTGGCCGCCGGCCCGCAGGGACCTGGCTCACAGACCCCTGGGACCCAGCAGAGCAAATCCTCTGGTACCTGTGATTAATTGCTGATTGCACTTCCCAGAGCCCGGGGCTGCGCGTATCTCTCCTCGACGCGGACGGTCCTGCCGGGCTCCTCCCGAGGCGGGGGCAGCCACAGGCAGGAGGAAGGTGAACTTTTTGGCCTCTGGGCTCCAACGCGATGGAACGGGAGGAGCGGAGCGGAAAGCTGCCCCGCAGCTGCGAGGGGCAAAGGCAAAGCGGGACCAGCAGCACCTGTCCCCGTTCTCATCGCAGCCGCAGGGCACCAAGGGCTGCGGCTCCGCCCGGGCTGTGCCAGCAACACAACCGCAGCCCAAGTCACTGAGGAAATACCCAGTGGTTTGCGTCCAAATGTGAATCCGGACCAAGGACTGAGATTTTGCATTACATTAAACCAATATACGTCTTTTTTCCTTTCTTTTTTTAAATCAGAGTAGGTCAAATTTGCCTTACATTACTACGTCTCACTTAAGCTCTTAGCCTCTTCCAGTTTTTCAATGGAAGAAATGAATTAAAACGACATGGGACGGCGTATGGGCAGTAGCAGAACTCACGTCCTGCCCACCCAGATCGTTTATCGAGCTCCTTCCCTTTCTCTTCTCCACAAACTCACCATGACTCCACTGCCGAAAAAATGCCGAGGATGACAGATTTTTACTGTTTGCTCTCTTCTTTCTAGGACACTAAAGCACAGCCTGATCTGGAGCAAACCACCCATCCTTTCCTCTCCTTGCTTTGAACCCTGAGCTCTGCCTGATTGCACTAATCTGCACAGTGGCCTCAAAGGCATAAAACGAATCAGACTTTGCAAAGATTAAAGTTACAGGGATGCACACAAATAATTTTATTTGATCTGGGATTTGTAGCAGGTTGCCATAGCATCATATTCTAAGTATTATAAAATCACTCACACAACAACGTGTTCCTCTGTCACATGCTGATTGCTTCTTTGGGGCCAAACTGCTGGAACTGCTCCTGCAGTTCCGGGGAGAGCAAAACAAACCCATTCACCAGCCGCGGCTTGTAATTAGCCTCCGTGCGCTGGAAATACGTTACGTTAAACCGCAACCACAGACTCCGATGATTCAGCCTGCCGTCAGCTACGGGGTCAAGGGCCATCAGCCTAATTCCCAAATAGATTACCCTCACGGGACGATAAATGAATCATGAGGAAGATTAGCATGTCTTTATCTGTGCACCAGCACGCTCGCACGGAGAAGCAGCCCCCGGGGATCTCCCCTGAAGACGACGCCAGCGCCAGCGGGTGCCCACGGCAGCCCCACGCCGTGACCCGATCCCCGGCTGGCGCCGGGGGTACGAGTCTCTGAACGGCAGCGAAGGTCCCGGGCGTTCACGCCAGCGAGGAGCGGAGCCGGGGGACGCTGTGCAGCTCCCGGCAGCGCCAGCACCCAGCTCCCACCCCCAGCTGGGGCCCTGGGAAGCGGCCCCAGGACACTGAGTCCCTCCGGGGGCCTCCCTGCAAAGCCGGAGACCAGCCGGCCGGGGGATGCTGGTGGCCCACAGCATGCCAGCATCACCGCCAGCACTGCGCGGCAGGACGGGCTCCCTCACCCCGCGGGGGCCGGGGCCCTCCCGCGGCACGGCCCCCGGCACGCTCTGCGCCAGCCTCGCCGAAAGGCTTGCAGCTCTTCCAGTGAGTCCTGCACCAGGGCGGCGCAGCGCAAGAGGAAAACACAGCTCCTGCCCGAGCAGCCTGACGGCAGACACGACACAAGAGGGCAGTTAGGCAGCTGGGAGAGGACGGGGTGGGGAAGGACAGCAGGAACAGCGCGATGAGCTGAAGCTTGGGCTCGGCACAGCACAGCTCCAATAAATGGCCTCTGCGATCACTCCCCACTTGCCTCTCCCTGGCACCACGGGAGACGCACGGCTCCAGCATGGATAACGTAACCAAAGGCTACGGCGCTGCGCTTACTCCCCGGAGGCAGCACCCAGTGCCCGGCAGGCAGGCGGGTGCTTCGCCCGGCCCCGATGCCTCCGAGCCCACCCTGCCCACAGCCGGGCACCAGTGCACGGGACGGGCGAGAGCATCCTCTGGAGCAGCACAGCCGCGCAGCTGGACACCGGCCTTCCCGGAAGGCAACGTGGGCATCATTTTTGCGACTTTATTTCTTCATTTTTCTCCGTAGGCAAATTAAGGGAGAAGGAAAGGAAAGAATTAGAATCCTGCACACTTAGTAAGTCCAGTTAAGGAAATACCTTGATGCAGTTATGCAGGCCCAGCTGCAGGGTTTCCCAACGGAGACCGTGAGATCAGCCCTGCCATCCCGGCACGGGTCCCGTCCCCCTCCCCGGGGCTGGGGCCGCAGCCGTGGGGCCACGCTCGGCGGGGACCCCACCGCCACCAGCCCCCGCCAGAAAGGCACAGCCCGCGTGGCCAGGGCTGCTCCCCCTGCTGCTCCCCAAGGGGGAGCAAATGGGGATTTCTTCCCCCATTCTGAGCGCGTGGGCACTGGTGAGTTCCCAACACAGCGAGGGCAGGTGAAGTCTTCCTCTCGTCCTTAGAGCACCCCGATCACATCCCAAAAGCACCTAAAAAAATCGTATCCCGAACTTGGTAAACCCCACTGACATACTGAAAGTCTGATTAAAATGTCCCGTTCAGTACAGAGCCAGGGCTGCTGGGACCCCCGGAGCCCCCGAGCTTTCCCAGCTGAACCCCAGCCTCCGAGTGCACACTTCCCTCCTGCATTCTCAGCCTAACACCTAATGAAAAACTTCTAATGCGTCCCACCTTCTTCTTTTGTTCGTCTGATTTACCAGACAGGTTCTAAATCGACACGGTACATTCACATAAATTACACGTGGGAAGAGGAGATGTCAACATATTATCTGACACGGCAAAGTGTTTCACACTAAGTGGTTAGCTCTGCCTTTTAGTACGCTGTGTAAATTAAACACGGAGCACTGCGGGTTACCTTTACGCCTATGCTTAATTCTGCGTACGAAACCTGCCCTAAGGAGGTGCAAAACTCTTGGAGCAACAAGTTCAGCCTGTCTAGATGCTATATCCTTGAGAAGGACAGCAAAGATTACCCTGTAAATTAACAGCCTCTATTTTTGGACCCATCATCTTTTTTGTCCTTGACGGGCATCACCTTGCCACCTGCTCCCTTTTTAGTTTATTTAACATTCAATGCCCAGTGTCTTAAGTTTTCACAGGGGACCGTGCTTCCATATTGCTTTTCATCCTCGCGCCGCCCCAGGCTAAGGCCCCGTGCCGGGGCAGGTGGCGGGAGCGGAGCCCAGGCTGCTGGCCCTCCCCTCCGCGGGAGGCTCCTCTCCATCCCCGCTCCGCCGCCGCGGCTCCCGGCCCACGGCTGGGACCGAGCCTCCGAGCCCCAGCTCCCGGGACACCCCCGGGCACCGAGGCGGCCAGGAGCGCTCGGCCGGCTGCTCAGAAATGGCAAAAAACACCCCAACCCACACCNNNCCCCCCCCCCCCCCCCCGCAACAGAGACAAGGGCACCTCACTGAGATTTTACACTTGGAAATCTGCAGTGAGTGCGCAAACGAAGCACCTTACTCTGACTTTGAACAGCTCTCCACCCAATCCCGGGGACTCCAGGCAGGCAAGATCTCGCTGCATCATCACTCACCCTGGGGAGGACGTCTGCAGAGGACGCGCACTGCTGCAGGGCTCCCGCCGACTTCAGACAGCCCCGGGGCTCCACGGCCACCCCAGACCCGGGTTTCATCCCACGCGCCCAGCGCCGCGAAGCCGCCGGTGCTCCGGGGCCTCAACAGGCGCCGGGCAGAGCCCCCGCCACGGAGCATCTTCCCTGACACACCGATTTACCTTGTCATGTCCCGGGCTCCGGCTGGCCCTACCCTGAAGCATTACCTTCTTGCACTGAAGCCTGAGAGTCGGCAAATAAAAAGCGCAGCATTTTCTGCTCTAGATTTCTTGCAGTAAATTACGTACGTGCAAACTGCTAGCCTGCATCTGCGTGCACACACAGCCTCCCCAGCTGCGCAGCCCGCGCAGGCGGGAACCAAAGCCCTGCTCAGAGCAAGGGGTCACTTAACTGCCGATGAGTTTAGCTTTAATTACTCCCCTGCACCGCGAACATTGTTGAGAACAGTTCGGAGTGTCCCGCGCCCGTGCGGGCAGGGCTGCCCGTGCTGGCTGGGGCGGGTCGCTGCCGCGCTGCGCATTGCCCGTCCTGCTCGGGGGGACGGCGAGGAGCTGGCTCCCGCTTTGCCTGCACCTCTGCAGACACGGGGTTCTTTCCAGCTGGCCAAGGACTTCCCACTTGGCCTGGCTAGGAAAGTAAAGCTCGATATGCAAATAATGGTGGAAAGAGATTTTTATCATGTACTAATTTTGTTGTCTGATCTCACTTGCAGGAGGAGAGAGAAAGCGGCGATTTCCTGCAGCATTTGGGTAAATCAGCCAAGGCACTCACAGACTTTTTAAGACCAGAAGGCTCGTCTGATCTGATTCCTGACAAACACGAGCCAGCGAGCCTTGGGCAGCCGTTTCTGAGCTGATTCAGTAATTTGCAAATTGCAGAGAACAGCTCCCAGAAACCGGCGTCTCCAACCGCCGGCAGCACCGACGCTGAAGGGCGAAGGGACGCTGTCTCTGCCTGGCCATCCGCGCCACAGGCGGGAGGTGGAGCAGGAGGGGAGAGCCCCAAAACGTGCGGGATGCTGCTCCAGTGAGCGTCCCACTGAAAGGAAGAGGGATTAGAATTGACTTCAGCGGTACAAAGATTTCACTCGATGGCACTGGGAGACAGACTACTCCTGAGTAGCCCTTGCTGAACCAAACAGTAAGCTAACAGCAGTGAGTAGAGACGCTTGCCTTATTCCCAGTCGCCTGTACCGTAGCTGAGACTGATACATGAATGGAGGGGTGCACCCACACCGAGGCACCCGCCCACCAGCTTTACCCCGCGAGAGGAGAGCCACCATAGCATCACCTCGCTTGCACGTGGGACGTTCAGGAAAATCGATTCAGATACAAATAGGCAGTTCCAAATCTCAGGTTTCTGGAGGGGGACAGGAGCCAGGAGGAGCCGAGCCCACCGCAGCAGCAGCCCCCCAGGCCCCAGCTGCTGGCGCAGGTTACCGCTGCTCCCCTCCAGCTCGAGCGCGCAGGACGGGCACGGGCAGATTGATCGCAGGCGGAGGGAGCAAGGTAAGCACCAGCCCAGCTCGGCAAGGGCAGCTCGGTGACGTCCATTCGTTGTGCTGCACTTTGCTGGGCTGCTAACAAGAAAGGGACACAGGCCACCAGGGACCCTGCAGCTGCCACCAGTCCTGCCAGGCTCGCATATGGCTCATGTAAAGCAAAATTCAATTGCAAATGCAGAACAAAGACCGAATGTAGGAGGAAAAAAAAAGAAAATAGGAGCAGGTGGAGGAACAGAGTCCCTTTTGACGATGCCGCTAGCAGTCCCTTCCTTTTCCTGCAGATTATGTCACTTTGATGGCCCTGGCAGCTTGCGTAAGACGAAGCAACCACCGTAAAGCACTGCTTGAATTCTTGCAATCGCTCCCATGAAGGTTCCTCAGTCCACAGCAGACAGGAAAAAACCTCCTCAGGGTCTTCTCCCCTTGAGGTGTCTGCGTGACTCTCGTTGTCCTCAGTAAACCCCGCAGCAAGAACTACACTGAGAGGGTTTGTGCTCAACATGATGGTGGGGGAAAAAAAAAAAATAAAAAAAACCCCAGACTCACACATCACTGGCCAGGTTTCTGTGAGAGTTCAGAGCCAGATTTTATCTCAGCCCTCAAGTGTCACGCTGAGCTCATTCATCGAAATCTGGTACCTAGGGGAAAGAGGACTCTTTGGGAAAAGTCTTGCTCGGTGTGACTGGTAAAGCACTCTCTTCCTTCCCTGCCACGCTTTTGAGGCCAACGTGGGATGGCCAACGAGTTTCAGCAGGGACAATGTTCGCAGGAGCGTTCGGGCCCCCGCCGGCGGCACAGACCTCCCCAGCACTCGGACGCTCCCTACATGCAGCACGTGACAGCGGGAGAAGAGGCTCCGGACCACGGAGCGCTGGGGGGGCACAGGGTGCCCTGGCCGCCCTCAAGCCAGCCAGCCCCTCCAAAACTTGCTGGCCCATAGCTGGAGCCCACGGCCCACGGGCAGAGCTACGGCAGGGACGGGTCTCGGCTAAACAAGACACAACCCAAGGGGCAGCTGCGGGGACGGGAATGGCCGAGCCTGCCGGGGTGTCCCAACGCAGCCCCCGCAGCCCGCGTCCCAGCCGGGGGCAGGGGAGGACAGGGGTCACAGCCGTGGCACGGCTCAGCTCAGGTGAGCGTCCATCTCTGCTGTTCATTCAGGAGCACCAGGACCTGCAGGCTGGTTTTTTCCAACTGTTCAGCTTTAATGATCTACCTAAAACCCCAGCAAAGGAGAAGAAAATAACAGCCCAAACCAACAACAGCAACACGTGAACTGTACGGGTAGGCTGCTGTTAAGTCATAAAAGCATCACTAAAATCCTGCTCTCAAGGGCACCTGTTGTCTGAGGCAAAGCACCTACGGCAGCAGCACCGAAAAGCGGGGTACGGGCCTGTGACCCAAAACTGTGGGGTGGGCAAAGAGCTAAAGCTTCATCCCCAGTCGTCTTTACCCTGATTTTTCAGGCTCACAGATTAGCGGGGGGGGGGACGGGACGGGACGGGACGGGGACACGACGCTTTACAATAAAGATTCCAAATAACCAGTTCTTCATTCATATGGTTTTGGTACAAAGTCACAAACTGGACCAAAGAAGAAAAAGAAAGCCAAAAAATCCACCTCAGCCTGCAGCCGTGCCCACGTCGCCTCCACCCCGCACCAGAGGTATGCACACCGCCGCCGTTTGCACGCGTATTTCTTACCATTTTTGACAACGAAGTTGCCAGAGCAGCACGGCCCTGGAGAAGGGAGAACTCCCTGACCGAGGGAGCGCGGCATAAATCAGAGCAGGGCAGCCCCCCGCCGCCACCGGCAGCCCCCTCGCCGGGCGGGGGGGCCGCGCCGAGCAGGTGCCCGCCCGCGCGGTGCCGCAGGCGGGCTGTTTCCTCAAAACGCAAAGTTGCACGTAAAGTACCACCCGCGGCTCAGCCAGCGAAGGGTGAAGCCGCCCGTCGTCGGCCGGTGCCAGCGGAGCCGGGCGGGGGCAGCTCTGCCGAGACGGCGACCCCCGGCACAGCGCGGCCCTCCCCGCCCTCCTCCGGCCGCAGGGTCGGGGCTCGGGGCTGGCCCGGCCCGGGCAGGCTGAAGCGCAAGCCC
>JAVKLA010000084.1:791372-827372 GCA_034782735.1 Sagittarius serpentarius
CGGAACAAAGAGGCCGCTTGCGCGTCGGTAGCTGCCCGGACGGCGGGGAGGGGGCCCGCGGCCTTGCGGACGGGTCCTTCTGCCCCCGCCGGCCGTCAGCACACCCTCCCCACCCGGGCCGGGCCGGGCCGGGCGCCCGCCGCCCTTGGGCCGGGGCCGAGCATCCCGCCCCGCTGCGGCGCTGGAACCAGGCCTGGGAGCGGGACAAGCCCTCCGGCTTGCCTCTCGCACCGGGGAGCCGGCACACGGCCTGGCCCAAGAAACGCGTCTCTTTTTTTTTTTATTAAGTAAACTGTAAACGATCTGCTCCACCACCTCAGCACCTTTCCCTGAAAGTCTTTGTTGCCATGGTGATAAAACACCCGGGTGCATCGCCCCCCCCCCCCCCAATCTCATCTTCCTCCTCTTCGAGTTTACTTGTCACAGGCACTGGACACGGGGCTAGCTACAGCATTTCCAGCACGTTCCTGGTCAGAGGGATGAAAAGCCAGCCTGTGCTGTAGGCGTGTATGAGAACACGCAGGCGGAACTCCAGCCCTGCACAGGGCTGAAACACCGGCACCTGCCCGCAGCCCGCCGGTGCTCCGCACCTTTGGGGCCAGCCTCAGGGAAGTCGAAATAACCCCCCCCGCATCGCCTGGGCAGGCCCATGGACGCGTTCCCCCGGGCGCGCTTTAACCGGCCTGGCCTTACAGCAGGGAGAGCACAACCTCCCGCCGGCAGCGGGGCGCAGGACCCCCGGAGCGGCTGTTTGGCAAACTGTCACAGCCGACAGGTCAGGGCTTTTGGGGGGACCCTGCCGCAAAGAGGCAGCCTGCCCGGGGGGGCACGCATGGGCTGCAGGGCCCACCACGGCCACCCCACCACAAGCATCCCACCCGAGTGGGACAACCCCCACCCCCCCGCCAGCAGCTCCTGGGGACAGATGGCGAGAACGGCCCTCCGCTCCTCCCCCAGCGCCAAGGCTGTCCCGCACCGTGCAACAGCCTGGCAGCCTCGACGGGCTGCGGAGCGCGAGCTGCCTGGAACCCCCCCCCGCCCCAGCCAGGGCAGTCAATCATTAACAGCGTGTGGGGCTCTCCTGGCAAAGTCCGTAATAAATGTGTTTGCTTGGGAGCAAACAGCTCACAAAGGCCACAGCCCACATCTGGCACGGAGCAGCCGCTCTTGCTGCCTCCTCCTGCCTGCAGCCTCCCTGCCTGCCACGCTTAAGGTGATGGGCATAACCTTAGCTCTGGCCTTTTCTATCTAAATGTCTCAGCACAATCTCTAATCAGATGTATTCTTTAAATTCAACAAAAAAAAAACCCCATCACCACTGTAATCTCTTTATGCATTCTACTGTAAGTCGGATAAAAATACAGGCAATGTTATTTTTGTCAACACGCCACATTAATTCACTCCAGAAGAACCTGATGGCAGTTCAGCCGTCACCACACCAACCATACTGACCTACACCGCACACGGGTAGCTCTTCAAAGAGTCAAGATCTAAACTTAAATCCAAGATTACTATTTTCGTTTTCCAACAGATCTCGGCGGGTCCCTGGGAAGGCTGAAGCAGCAGCAGGTCTCTCCAGCACAGTAATTCCAGCAGACGAGTGTCAAGGTCCCCACTTCCCCACAAGGAAGAGCCCAACCCATTCTCAAAACACCCTGAAACACGTTTCTGCCCCCTCAGTACGACACCAGATGATGCTAAACTGCGTGTGGTGGGTGAGAGAACGCGAGTGGGTAAGGGGAAAGAATTCTGTGAAACCTGGGTGCTACCTTCTTCCTCGCTGGCAGGGAAGAGTGCTGAACTCGCACTGCAAAGCCTTTTAATAAAGTTTTTGTTGGACCAACAAATCTCTTTGTTCTTGCAGAAAATACCTGGCTGCTTCCTTTCAAGCAGAAATCATTAGTCTGACAAAGTTCTCAGGCATAGCAACAAAAAAAAAACAAAAAAAAAAAAAAAAGGAAAGAAATTAGAACCCATTTCCATGCCAAATTATACCAATTCTCCAGCACCTCATTAGCTTCCAGTTAATGGTGGGGGAGGGGTTTTAATTTTAAACCTTTTACCTCTCGCATTAAACAGGCAGCTTCGAATTTCATTGAGTCTCTCTCTCTGGAGACGTCTTCCACTGTCTCTCTTCCCCTTTTCCAGACAAGTTAAGTATTAATCTCCTCTTGTTTTATGCTGAAGTGGCTTTGTATTGATTTTTAAAGATGTTCAGTTCTCTCTTATTTGGAAATAGAGAATCACTTTAAGCAGACACACTCAGCCATAGTTTCTTCTCCACCCAAATACAGCAAAGGAGCCTGCGCTGTAATCAGTTTCTTCTGGACTCCGTTGCAGCTGATTTGTAATTTATAGGACGAGGGCAAGATCATAAATGGCGAGGGGCTGGCGGGGCAGTGGAGTCTCGGGGTGGGAGCTTGGTACCCGGGTTGCAGCCGTGCCACGCCACGCCACGCCACACCACGCCACGCCACGCCACGGGCCTGCCTGCTCTCTCGCACGGAGAAAGGGCTGCGAGGGAAACGCCGGAGCCCCCTTGGCTCCCCCCACCCCGGCACAAAGAAGCTCCCATCTGGTGACGGCAACACCTTCCCAGGAGGCCGCGGGTTTCCCCGGGAGGTCTGGATGCTCAGCCGCGGGGCGTACAGGTGAAGGAGCACCGGGGACCTCCAGCTCCCGAGGACATCGCTTGTGGCTGCGATGGGTCCCTGAAGAAGCCGCCCTGTATTTCTTATGTTCTGCCATCTGATAAAAGGCTCCAGGACGGACCGGAGCGGGACGCCAGGGATGCCACGGGAAGCAGAGGAGGTGGCAGAGCCAGGGCACCTGATCAGCCCCTTCCCCAGCGCCTGCTGCCCTCCCCTCTCATGCCCGGTGGGTCCCCCTTGCAAAGGGACGGCACACCGTGCGCACGGGGGTGACCTCGGCTTGCCAAAGGCAGGAGCAGGAGCAGGAGCAGGAGCAGGAGCAGGAGCAGGAGCAGGGCAGGCACGGCAGGCTGCGCGGCACGGCGAGCTGCGGGACGCGGGGGCACCCCGACCCGGGAGCAGAGCCAGGCCTCCTCGGCCCCTGCAGAGCACCGGCCGCGGCGTGCGTCCCCAGCTCAGCCCTTACTCTCTCCAAGAGAGGATCCCATCACACTGATCCCAGCAAGGGGCAGGTACTCTGCCTGCGTCCTCGTCGGCTACGGGAACACCTCTGCAGCGCATCTCCCCAGCCCCACGCCTCGCCCCACGGCCCCGCGGGGCCGGGGTGACTCCGGCCAACCCCGGGTTCCCGCGGTCACGCCACCAGCGCATCGCCCTCCTGAAGGTCTGAGAGAGGGCCGCCCTGCCAGGGCCAGCACCCGCGAAAGCCCTCGGGCCGGTGTCTGCACAGATGGGCCAAAGGACATCTCGTAAGGCAGAAAGCTGCGGCTTGAGAGCCTTAGACTGGAAACAAATTGGGAAAACCGAGGAGGGTGGGTCAGCCCTGGAAGAGGGCCCCAGAGGGGCTGCCAGCTCCCCATCCACGGAGGCTTCCCGGGCTCGGCTGGAGGGAGCCCCCGCCTGCTCTGCGATGGAGCCTGGCCCGGAGACCACGCGCTCCCTCCCCGCCCCCGCCAGCATTTCTGGGCTTTTCTGAGTCTCCATCCTTCCTTTAAAAAATCAGTATTACCTCTGCAGCGACTACATAACCTCCAAGTTAGGCAGCTGCCCCTGTTTTATGAAGAAATAAATCTCTCTTCCAAAATGCCCTGATGTTTGTGCTTCAGAGAAAACAGTTTTGCAGCTGACTAGGAAGGCGGGTCCCGAGGGGCTGGAGAGAGCTCACGGCAGGTTACGGCAATTACACGCCGTGATTAATAAATCGCCCGGGTGGCTGGCTCATTTATGCAAAGCCTGGCATTTTCTTCTGGACACACTGCTAAAAAAGAAGGATCTGAAAACACCAGATTGTGACAAGATCAAGCCTCCATCCCTGATATTACTGAATCTCCCGCGAATAAATTACACTTAATATTATTAAGAAGGCGTATATTTATGGAATAACTTTGGCTTTTGTGTTAATGCTGCAGTGAGGTTAAATCGCCCACCGGTGAGCAGCCCATCGCCCTTCCCAAGCGCTCACGGGCACACTCCCACCCGCGAAGGCCCCCACGGCCCCCGTCGCTCACACCTGAGCAGCGGGCGCAGCCGAGCCCGGCTCCGGTGACTCAGGGCTTCTCCAGCCAGAGCCGCGGCGCCGCCTCGTCAGACAGCGCAGGATAAGTCCCTGACGCCCTCTGCGCCTCCCTTTGCAAGAGATATTTCTGGTTCCCTCGCTCACGAGGGACAGGGACAGAAATACACGAGCTATGCCAGGCATTTGCCACGGCCGGGCTGGCGGCTCGGCCAGCCCGTCCCCGCAGCCCCGGGGCTGCGCCGCAGCAGCCGACGGGGCGCCGAGCGCCCTGCCCAGGGACCCTTCCCCACCGCCCCAGGGACTCGCCCGGAGACCCCCGCGGGTGCTTCCCCCCACCCGAGCGGGACGTGGCTGGCGCGGGCGCCCGCACTGCCCAGGTGGGAGAGCTGGGAGGGGCGGCAGCTGCACCAGCGCCAGGGACCCGGAGCCAGAGAGGAACAAAAGGAACCGAAGCAAGACGGACCGAAGGACAAAAATAGTAACCGGTTCTCTGCAAAGGAGCAGTCGCATTCAGATTTCCCTGGCATAGGAAGAAAAGGATTTGGGAGCTTGCAAACTAGGCAGAAAGCGATTACAGCGTTTCAAACGGTGCTGCAGGAAGAGGATAAGAGTGCATCCAGTTTTAAGAGAAGTATCACAAGAAATAGAGCTTTAGATTATGTTACATCCAGCCCTAAGTAATCTGATTAGAGATTTATTTTATGGCTTCAGTTAGAAAGACACAGAGGAAGTATCAAGAAAGCATGAAGCTGGCTCCTCCATGCAGGCAACGCAGAGACAGAACACAGCAAGTTTTATCTCTCTGGAAACGGTGCGAGACAAGCGCGATACGCCACCAGCAACCTCAGCACCTCGTCAGTTTAGAGCGATCGGAAGAGGGACTGATGCGCGCCAAGGCACAGGGCAGACCCAGCTCCCCGGCTCCCGCCCCGGCACAGCCGGCAAGGCTTCCCCGCCGCGCCGCAGTGCCCAAGCCCTGGCGGCTCCCCGCGCCCCAGTACCGTGGCTCCTGTACAGAAGTACTGGATTGATGTGCAAAAAGAAATTTATCTGCCTTGCTCGACTGGGAACCAATGCAATGGGCTTGTCCCCTGTCCAGAGCCTGTCCCCATCACAAATGCACACAAGCGTCGACCTTTTGCCTGACCTGGGGTGAGCGTGGCCTGTGATGTTCCATCTCCCCAGCGCAATTATCAGCCTTCCCAGGAAATAAGCAGGGAAAGCAATCAAAGCTGCAATGAAAGAACAAAAATTCATTACAACCAAATGACCTCTCGCTGCAGAAGGAAGCCAAGGCTCAGCCAGGTATTGCCACCCATTAAAAATGAGCTGGCCCCGCACGAGAGCGGCAGCAGGGTCTGACGGTCAACAGCGCTGCAGACAGGGCACCCGTAAGGGCTGGGAAGCAGCCAGGAGCCTGGATGGGCAGAGAGCAGCGTGGGTGCACATGGACACCCGTTCGGCGGTAGAGAGGCTTAGAGAGAAGAGACTTCAGCATGCAAAGCGATCACGAAAGACGACCTAAAAATAATCCGGGGCTTAGCAGGCCCCAGACCTGAACCTGGTTTGGCTGCACCCTCTGCACAAGCCACCCTTTCTCCAGAGGTGGGGCAGGGCTTTGGCGGCATCTCCTGACGTCCCCTGGCTGTGTTTGCACAGCAACAGGGTGAGACCAGCGGGCAGCAGCACAGAAAGCACCCCCCAGCACCTCAGAGCAAGCATCCGTATTAAAAAAAAAAAAAAAATTAAAAAAATTTATAAAGAGCCACAGCAAATTAGGCACCCCGGCGCCTGGCTGCTCCCCTGCCTCCATCAGCATCTGCGAGGCCAGAGGGTCTTGGGGTGAAAACCCCTCGGCCGCAGGCCCCAGAGGTGGGGGCCACGGCTTCCCCCAGTGGGATCCTGGTGCCCCGGGGTGGGCAGCCACAGGTACCCCCTCTGCCAGCCCCCCCTTGCCTTCGCCACCACCATACCTGGTCCCCCCTTCACTCCCAGCCTCCTAAGGACGTCGTCTCCGGAGCCACGGCTGGTGCCCGGGACACCTGCGTGCCCACGGCTCCCACGGCCACGGTCGGGGCAAGCCCTGACCCCGCGCACAGCGCTGCACCCTCCAGCCCCGGTCGCGGCAGGCAGCGAGCGCACGGGGGGGGCTCGGGCTTTACCCAGGCTGCCAGTGGGAGCCTGGGAACCCTCGGGTCCTGCTCTGGCCAGCGCAGGTGGTCCTAAGGGCAAGCTGCAGCCCCTACTGCTCCCGTTTACAAGCACCTCCAGAGCAAAGCGCGAACAATTTTCCCACTATGGTGCCCCAGCATGAAACCGGGCAGCGACACCAGCACTGGAGCCGAGCTCCTTGGGCAGAGCCTGGACAGCAGCGGCGGTTCCCGCACACACGCCGTGCTCAGCAGCCTCCCCAGTCTAATCCCACTGGTGTGGAAACCGGCACTGGGAACACCGGCAGCACCCCCTGCCCGTCCCTGCCTCCCCCCAAACTGTGCGAGCCCCTGCAAAACCTCGGCCCGCAGCAGGCTGGCTGCAGTGGCTGCAGTGGCTGCAGTGGCAGCTCCTCGGCTGAGGACAGCGCGTTGCCGTGCCGGCAGACAGCCCGACGGGCACACAGACCCCCTGTGCCCGGTGGAGGAGAGCTAAGAGACAACCCGAGTTCAGCGAAAGGCAGGAAATGCCACTCAATTATGCCACAGGGGTGCAAACTGCTCCTTTCTGGGAACCGAAAGGCTCAGCCCTTCCGGATCGCCTGTTGGCTCTCTGTACTCCCCAGAGAAGAGCACGGCAAGTCCCTCAGCACAAACGTTACCCAGCGCTGCTGCTGCTTCCCAACCGATCCCAGCCCTGCCGAGCTGTGCAGCCTGTTCCGGGTGACCGGAGCGGGTGCCCAGGAGCGGGGGCTAAGGAAGGTTTTGGCAGCGCCTCCTCCCTGCACGCCCCGGGCTGCCCCTGCTCAGGGTCACACAGTCCCCAGCGCGTCACGATGAAATGGTTAATTGCTGCAGAGTGCGCCGATGACACCAAGCACCGTGTCACTGCTGCCACGTTCACGTTGTTAATCAGACTTTAAAATACACCTGAAATGGGCTGTTTGCTAGAGCTCTCAAACTGAGGTTACAAGAACTGGTGGAAAACTAGGGGCCAGGCGTGGCTGCAGAGGGGATGGGGCCCGAGGCCGGCATGGGGCGGGCTGGAAGGGAGAGGGGCTTTGCCGCGAAATCCAGCTGGGCGCTTCTGCACAGGGTGTTACTAGCAGCCCTTTGATGCTGCCGCATATTGCAATAGCACGCGGAGTACAAACAAAGATATCTCTGCATTAGCACAGTGATAAAAAATAAATTTGTATTACCACACTGTAATTAAACTTTGAGCACAGAAGACTGAAATTGGACGTTAGAGCGCGGCTCTGTGCACCCCAGAAAGGCGACCCGTACTGGAGCACCGGTGATGGTACGGCTGGCCCGCGGGACCTGCCCGCCGTGCGATCGGCGCGATGCCCCTTCCCTTCCCCTCCCGCCGAGCAGCCGAGAGAAGGAGGCAGCAAATATTTGCCTACTTAGCAGGGCTGGCGGGAGGTCAAACGAATGGCTATTTGCTCAAGCGCGAGAGCTGCTGGGATTTGCACCGCAGAGCACGGGTCCTGTCTGCGTCCGCTCCACCAGCACCAGCCAGGGACACGCCCCCCCTCCCGCCGTGCCCCCCACGCCCGCGGCACCCACTCCTCGGCCCCCCTCACCCAGCATCTGCCGGCACCAGGGCCAGGGACTCATCCTCAAAGCCAGTAGCGGGCAGCCACCCTCGTTCAGTGCCACGTCCTTCTCCATCTTCCCTGACCAGCCTTTGAAATCGCAGCCTTTTAACGAGCTGAGCCGCAAATTACCCACTCGCTGCGCTCCTCTGGTGGCCCCGCTCCCTGCAGCGAGCGGGCAGGACCGGACGGTGGGACGGGCACCGCGAGGCACGCACCGCAAGGCATGCACCGCGTGCCCGCCGGCCACGAGCCGGAAAAGCCGACCGGCCGACCCAGACCTTAGCCCTCAGGCACCCCAGCTCGCACCGAGGGCAGGGACGCCCCAGTCCCCCCTCCTGGGGACCAGGGCAGCCAAGCCTAAGGAGCGGTGCCCCCCCAGCCCCCTCCCACGTAATTAGCCCTGCTCAGGGTGAAGCATCACCCACGGCGCAGGTTCCACTTTTCCGGGGGCTCATCAGCCGCACCCAGCTGGCGTCGCTGCCGGAGGAGCCGCAGCGCCCCGCGGCAGTAAGGGTTCATCCAGCCCAGGAAGATTACCGCAGTTGTAACCGTGACTTGCGAAGAAAACCTCGCCAGCCGAGCCAGGCCACGCAAACGAGGGCAAAGCTCTTCATCCAGGGCCAGTGCAGCAACGCTTTCCAGATCCGGCCATCTGCCATCAGAGAGGAACGTTCAGTTCTCTAGTCCGGGTCCGGTATAAAACCACCTCTGATAGTCCAGGGGGCTACACAGCTGGATCTGCTTTATGCAAGAAGATACACAGACACCTTTCCGTCTACATACCGACAGATACCTATCTACATGCATCTATACATCTACAGGTTCTCACGGGTTTGTTTTTGGCACCATTCCTCCTTCGGCAGCCTCCAGAGAGACACAGCTTTGAGAAGAAGCTCTTACAAAGCGCTGTCCCTTCACACACATTTGGGACTTCAAAACAAGAGTCACGTTTTGGTGCCGAGCCCACCCTTTGGCGCCGGCCAGCAGAGCCCAGCGGCGCTGGCCCTCCCTCCTCAGCACATCGCGGGGCCGGCAAGCACGGTGATAAACCAAAGCCCTTTTGCGGACAGGAAAACAGCAGCATGGGGAGATGAAGTGATCTGCCAAAGGCCGGGCAGCCCATCGGGGGCAGAGAGGAGAAGGCAGGCAGGCGCCAGGCCGCTGCCGCGGGTGGGCGGGCGGGCGGGCAGCGCCGGGGCTCGGGTGCAGCATCAGCCGCTGCCCCGCTTGCTCCCTTGAGTGACTGAATCGTTTCTGACGGTTAAACACAGTACAAGGTAGTCATGCCTATGACAGCAGCACAATTATATGGAAATTGTATTCTTGATAATTTGGGGTATTTTTTCCCAGTGAACGCAGGCTTTCTGAAGAGATGAGCTCCAAGATTTCAGCATCCAATTAAATTAGATCAAATCAGCAGAGGAAATAAGTCTTTACAGCATGAGCAGATCCTTTGAATTTTACTAGCAAATCAGTGAACTAAATGCCATAATTTATCATTAGCATCACTAATAAAGCCAGAGTCAGGATGCACAGCAAGCTAACATCGGCCACACGCCCGACGCTTCCAGCGCCACCAGCACCCTCCTCAGCCCTTGGTCCTTCCCCAGCCCCCCGTGCAGAACAAAGACCATCCCTGAAGCCGTTATTCCAGTCAATTGCCACCGACGTCCAGCTGGGAAGCTCAGGATTAGGCCCAAACTTTAAACTCAACCAAGCGATGCCCCTCCCCGAGGATGCTGCGAGGGAGGCGGGAGCAGGGGGGGGGGGATCCGGGGCAGAAGCGAGGCGGGCTCGGGCAGAAGGCTCAGGCTCCCAGGGACTGCTCACCGGAGCCCAGCATTCTGGGGAGAGCTGCCCTCCACTCTGCGTGGGCTCTTATCAGCCACGGGCAGGGGAACGCCGGGAGAGGCACGGGCCGGCCGGCACCGCTCCGCCTGCAGCAACGGGCGACGCCGACCCGAGGCCCTGAGCGCGGCTGCTGCAGAAAGCCGGACCTCAGCCCCATCCCCACGAGAGCCCGTCTCAGCCTAAACGTCCCAAAGCACCCAGTGACGGCGCTGGATGCAGCACCGCGCCACTGGTCCCACGCCGCACAGCCCAAAACCCAGGCACGGGGTTTGCTTAACTTGGCCCCCCGGGGCCGCGGCAGCCCCGGGCGCTGGCGGGCAGCCGGTGCGGTGCAGGGGTCCGGCGCAGGCGGCTGCAGCTGTGGCTGGGGCAGGCTGGGAGCGGGTCCGCGCCGGGGCAGAGCGAACAGAAGAGCTGGTGGCTGCACATGCAGGTCCTGACGGCAATGCTGAGTATTCAGCCGGCTCGGGAGGGGCTGCTCCGGAGAAGCACTAATCGCGTGATGTAAAAGAGGAGCCCCAGCCAAGTGGGGTGCACGCCCAGGCCTCTCTAATCCCCCTTGACAGGGCAGCCACACCGCAGTCAAGCCCTCTCTCGAGCCCCCCACCGCCGCAGCGGCAGCCCCCCTGGCCCAAGGAAAGCGTCAGGAGGGGCGAGTTAATCTAAAGCCGTGATGGGGAGATGGCAGCCTGCGAGGATGGCCAGCCTGGCACTGCCGCAGGTACCTGCAGGAGCCCTGGAAAAACCTTGTGCTGTCTCTGGGCCTTGATCTCCCTCAATGCTGGGGGGTTCTGGTGACGGGGAGGGATCGTAGCTGCCCCTGCCTGAATCCGTGCTGCAATGAGCTCCCCTGCCCCAGGGGAACAGCACCAGCGCCCGGGCAGCACCACAGACGGGTGCCACGCAGGGAGAAACAGCTTCTCCCTCAAGAAACCTCGGGGGGGAGACCAGCGCCCTGCTTCGCGGCGCTCACCGGTGGCGAGCTGCGAGGGGTGGTCATCGGGGCGTGCGGGAACGCGTCCCGGTGCTGCGGCGGGCAGCAGCCGGACCAGCAGCGCCCCAGCCCTCGGCAGCTCCCCCAGGAGCTGCCGCCGTCTCGATTACCCTTCTCCCTCAGACACCTTGTTTGATGTGAGAGCGTTAAAAGACATATAATTTGTGGAGCTGAAACACAGGTATTATCTCGGTGACACATCCATACAATCGGGAATGTGCTGAAGTCAATCACATCCAGAAATGGGTTTCTATTGCTCTACAGCTTTTTCCTTGCTTCTTGCTCCAGATCAAAAAGATAGAAAACGATGCAGTTGTTAGCTGGAAACCTGCCATCTTCCTCGTTAAATCACCTCGCGCTGTGCAACCTCATCAACGACCGGGAACAAGAGACCTGGATCAAGCATGCCGGGGCTTTGGGAAGCGGAGGGTACAAGGCCCGTGGGCAGGAGCTCTCGCTGGCAGCTGGTACCCACACCTGCACGCGAGGGAGGCTGGACAGAGGGGTACCTGCTCCGTACCAGCTCCACGTGCACGCTGCCCACGCCGCTACCGGGTCTCCGGATGGTTGCTTGTCCTCTCTAGGAGGAGCCGCGCCTGCAGCAGCACGGGAGAGCCCTGGTCAAGGCAGCATCTTTTGAACGTAGAGCCAGCAGCTGCCGTGACCACGTCCAGCCACAGCAGCAGTTGTGGGCAAGGGCACAAACACAGCGGAAAGGAAAACTCTCCTTTCCCACCGACCGGGGCCGCAGAGAGCCCATGAGGGGACTGGCACCTCAGATGAAAGGACACAACTTACGTGTCCCGTTTCTCAGCCCTTCCCGGAGCGCTGGCACTCTCGGGGAGCGGACGCAGACCCCCGGTCTGATCCTGTACTTCTTACATGAATGTTCTCACCCTCCTGCCTGCCAGCACACCTCCCTGTCCTCAAGCTTAACGTGCAAGCGAAGAGCGAATCGCTCAGCTAACACGGTTGCACTGGGTTTTTGGAGCTCCAATGAAGACCCGATGGAAACCTTGCCCTGCTTCCAAGCCCCCAGTGCAGCCGGGACGGCTGGGTATCACCCCCATGTGAACATCGAGCTCTGTGTTCCAAACTGGAGGGGATTAACACCAAATTGCTTGCAGGAGGAAGGAGCTGTCGCAGTCCCTGGCATGACACTGGCAGCATTCGAGAGGGACAAGACAGGATGCCGTCTGAAAGGAGCGACCTTTGAGTCTTCACAGAGACTTCACAACGTGGCTCTGACCTATTCAAGGACCCGTCAAGCCTCTACACATCTCTTCTGGGTGGGAGTCTGGGACGAGCCACGTTTTTACAACACGCTTGGGAAGACGCGAGGTCCTCGGCTACTGTATGGGTCCAACGCTGCCACTGGTGTTTGCTAAGGGAGCACAAAAACGGCATCACGAGCCCCACTGGAAATAAAACACTGGAGATGGCGAGGGCCATTTCTAGACAGGGACCACGGGCCCTGCCAGCACCGTCTGGCACCGAACCTTCCCGCGGCGCAGGAGTGCTGCCGGGCAGCTCCCGCGCACCAGGCACAGCGCCAGCCCGTCCCTGCTGCACCGCAGGGCTCGCCGGCGCCGGCTGCCGCCAGGAAGCCAGGACCCTGCCGACTAGAAGGAAAAGAGACAGCCGGTGGGAGCGGTACAGTAATTAACAAAATTATCATCAGGAACAAACCACAGGCTTTGGCACAGCGCCTGCGCTCCCGCGCCGGTGCTCCCTGCCCTGCTCTGGGCATCTTGGCTCAGCAGAGCCGGGGCCGATCGCTCTCCCCAAATCGCACCCACCCCGGCGGCAAGCGGACGCACGGCCGTGGCCGAGGGGAGGCCAGCGGGCATGCCGAGCAGGGTAAAAGCCCCTCTGAACCTCTGGCACTCGCCCGCGGCCGGGGACCCTGCCCCGGGCGAGCCCCTCGGCTCCCGCAGACAACCCCGTTCCTCCCACACACCCGGATATCTGGGAGCGCGCACCCGCCGGCAGACGGTGCCTCTATCCCTCCAGCCATTCAGGCTCCCTCCCGCTGTGACAACAATATTTGCTTTCAGAAGGCTGTTATTCTTCTGAGCAGCCGCCTTTCGATTGTCTGCAAACAGCTCCTATTTTGACAGGCTATAAATATGGCAGGAGGAAAGATATATAAACCAGCACAGTTTATTAGTTCTGAAAGAGAGCTAAAAATAGACCCGCGCGGGGTTGCTAAGTCCTCTGGGCAGATGTAATTGTGGATAATCTAGCTTTAAATATGTGAAGGCTGTTTTGACAGCAACAACAACGTTTTAACATACGGGACTGGGCAGCACGCACGAGCAGGATGCGCCGATGCGCCACCTCCGACGTCGCCGCGAAGCGGCGTTTGCATCCCCGGATCCCAGCCCACGACCTCCGCTCTGTATCCGGGGCTTCCGCAGTAATAAACCCCCAAATAAACCCAAATACCTACAGCAAGCCACGGAGAGGAAAGCACCTAGCCAAATACCAAGGGAAGTCTCTCGGGGCAGGAGCATCAGGGGAGCTGTGCCAGTACCCCCCCTGAAATTTTATACAGATAAGTCTTACCAGATTCAATGGCTGAAACAGCCCAAGTTCTCAAAGCTGACAGCACCTTTCTCCTCCTGGGAAAGCTTCCTCCGTCCCAGGCAGGCTTTGAAACGTGCTGCAAGGATGCTGCGCGGGCGCGGGGCTGGGTGTCTCCAGGGGCCGCCGGGGCGATAACCGCCCTTCCACGAAGAGGGAAGCGCTCCCGCCTGCTCGCCGGAGATAGCGGGGGAGACGTTGGGACTGGCTAGATTTTGTAAATCCCCGGCCAGCCCCGGGGCTGGCCGAGGCAGGACTGACTGTGCCCCCGCTGCTGCTCACCTCCCGGGGCAAGCGCCCCCGGCTGGGCGGCTCCCTGCTGCTCCCCGACCACCCCTCCTCTGCCCGCTGTCGCCAGCGTGTCCTTGTTTGTCACCTCCTGGCCATGGCGGTACCGCTCCGTGCGAGGGTCTTTCACAACACAACGCACAGTGACCAGCCGTGCGATGCTGCTCCCGGGGGACCCTCAGTTCCGCACCCGCCCCAGCACCGCGGGGAGCCGATGAGCAAAGACTGACCCCTCCAGCTCGCCGCTCTCCCGCCCGTGCCCAGGTGCCAGCAGCTGCCGGGGGCTGGTGCTGCACCGCTGCCACCAAGCAGTGGTGGCCACCCCGGAGCTCCAAACACCCCCCTCATTGCAACACGGAGGGTCCGTGTCCCCAGCCCGAGGGTGGCTCCTGGGGCCCTGCCCCATCCTCTCTGCTGGGGCGATGAGCTGCGTCTCTGCTCAGCCAGACCTCGCCAAAGCTCCTCAGATGGTTCGTGATTTTTCTTCTGAAAATTATACGGTGCCTTAACAAAAAAGAGCAGCTCTTGTACTCATTGAAAGTCATTTCTATCCATAAAGAAAAGAGGATATCATTAAAGCTCCCATCTCCCAGGTTGCTTTTCCCCTCTAGAAAACAGATGTGATTTCGAGGGGTGGTTCTGCACTTGAGCGTGGTGCTGGTGGGATGCCGTGCTGTTTGAGCTCCACCAGCCGCTGCCCCTGGCCCAGCGAACCACCCCAGCAGAGCTGCAATGTCCCAGCCCTGGTGCTGCGTCAGCCCTCCCCGGGGAGAACCCCTTTCCCTTCACCCCCGAGCGTGCCGGAGAGCAAGGGGCAGAGGCAGACACCACCTGCCCTGGCACTCGCCCTGCTTGGGTTTCTCTCTAGTCACAACAGAGAGATACCAAAAAACCACCACTAAACCGGAAGAAACCCCCAAATCCATTTCTGTCCTGACTAAGGACATCAGGTGTAACCCCCAGCATCGCCTCCTGCGGCCATCCCAAGCCCCCAGGCAGAAGAGCGGTGCTGCCCATCAGCAGCACCTGCTCACGGCCCCAGCGAGCACGCGGCTCCGGCAGCGGGGGCTCAGCAGCAGCAAAGGGCATTCGGGGCCGTGAGGGGTGTCTCTGCACCCCGAGGCCAGCCCCGGGCAGGGCAGGGCCAAGCCCTGGCGCAGCGCCCGTGCGGGACGGGACGGGACCGTCCCTATCGCAGCCCGGCAGCCAGCGCTGCCACCAGGGCAAAGCCCAGATTTCACAGAAGCGGCCGGGGCCGGGACGGGCTCTTCCCACCGCGGTGGGACCCGCTCAGCCCGGCTCTGCGGTGACTGAGGTGCCAGCACCGCAGCCAAGCTCCAGCCAGGGCTCGGTGGGCAGCCCTGCGCCCACCCGCCTGCCCACCCCGGGCACCACTGCCTGGCACTGGGACCGGCAGCAGCCCCGGCTGGGCGATGGCGCAGTGCTGACCTGCTCATCCACGGGCTGCCGGACCCCAAACTGGCAAGGGAAACGCGGCCGACAGACCAATTTCTTTGCGCAAAAAGCAAACAAAGCAGCAGCAGCAGCGGGAGCTGGCTGATGACTCGCTCCAGCCCCCAGACGCGCTGCCCTACTTTCACCCTGCTTTCCCTGGGTTCACAGTCCGCCTTTTAAGTTACCGGCTCCCACCCCTGTTTCCTCGTGCTGCGCCGAAGATCCCCAGCCCGGGGAGGCACCGGCGGTGCGCGCGGGGATGCGGGGACCGGCAGCACCGCTCACCGCTGCGAGGGTCCCCGGGGCGCGGCGCTGGGCAGGACCCCCCCGGCAGGCGTCGAGGCAAAGCCAGCGCCCCACGGCCTGCGGCCCCCCGCTCATCGCTCGCACCAGGGCCCAGAGGGGCGGCCACCGCCGCGTGACTCAGGGCGCGAAGTGGGTGACGGGACTCGCAGCAGCCTGGTCGCTGATGGACAGAAACCCCCTCGAAGGGGAGGAGAGCTGCCCCTGTACGGCCGCGCAGCAGCAGGACCCCGACGCCCAAGGCCTGGGCCCCCCTCGCTTTTATCCGCTCACAGCACCAACAAGCAGCAGCAAAAAGCCAAGCGCTCGTGTGCCGACTGCTGGCATGCCTGGGAAGAGGCTTCAGCCGGGGAAGCACCAGCGGGGACCGGGGGGCCAGGCAGGAGCCCCGGCCTCGGCAGCCCCGGCCGAGCACCCCTGGGCTGCAGCCGGGTCGGGAAGGAGCCTCGGAAAGGCCCCGAGCTGGTCCCGCACCGCAGTGACCGGCCGCCTCTCCCCGCTTGCTTGCATCTGCGCTGCATAAAGGAGGACGTGGAAATGCTTTCACACATGCCCGGCTCCTCCCAGAAGAGAAGGATCAAATCCTGCCGCCGGGGTCTGGACACACACCCGAACCTGGTCAGAGTGGAGCTCTCCTTCTTTTAAAAAAAAAAACAAAAACAAAAAACAAAAAACAAAAAACAAAAAACAAAAAAGCAAACAGTAAAACACCAAAACGTCACTGCACCAGCGAAGGACTTGAATCTGGATCCGGCGCAGCCAAAGCCCGGGGCAGCTCCAGCCACCCCTGGCCATATGCACCGGGAGCCCGGGGGGGCAGGTGCTTCGCCTCCCCCCCGCCCAAGCCAGTCTCCTGCCAGGCAGAGCTGTCACCTCGGCCCTGCGCGAGGGCAGCGCTGACATTTATCTGTGCAGCCCTCGAATCCCCCGGCGCTGGCGAGGCCCAGACGCGCAGGAGGCAGCTCTGAGGCAGCAGACGGTGAGCGGGGACGGCGGCAGCCAGCGCCCGCAGCAGCAACAGGGACCTGTCACCGTTCCTGGCCACTCGCCTGCAGCCTCCCTGGCGCTCGCGAGGGGCTTTGTCCCAGCAGGGACCCGGGCACGAGACCTGCCGCCAACACAGGGACTCACTTTGCCTGGGGTGCCGTGTCCAGCCACGCGCCTCCAAGCTGCCACCGCCCCGCACGCCCACGGCGCGACGGGAATCTCCCGGGAGAGGAGGCAGAGCAGCGGCTTCGCAAACGTTAAACGAGGTAAACCGGGTTGACGCCGTCGTTTTGAGGGGACTGTACCATTTCAGGGTGCGCTCTGCCTCCTCGCCCCGCGCCGCTGCACGAACACAGGGGAAACTCTGCGAGAACCCGCCCGACACGTGCGAGGGGACCGCTGGTTCGTGACCCGTCACGGACGGTTTAAGTTTCCAGCAAAAAAAATCAGGGTGAGGTTAGAGTCAGGGGACCAAGAAAGATGGCTTAGGAAAAGCTCAGAAGAATTTGCTGCCATTAGACGAGCCACATGCACATCAATAAAAATTAATATAACTGACAACAACAACATCGAGGCACCGCTCCAGGGCGAGAAGAGCATCTGAGCCGGTGGGACGATGCATATCAAACAACCTTTGCCACAGCTGGGTGCCCAACTAACGCTCACCTGCGCACAGACCCATTTAGAGACTCTGCCCAGCACGCGGCTGGGAGCCCGGACCAGCCCGTATCTCGTTTTGCCCCTCCAGTCCCAGCACTGATTTTACCTGATTTTAAAGTCTGCGCCGAGTCCCAGGGCATCCTTCGCACACCAGCCCTGTACGCTCAGTCCTTCTCCTGCATTTCTGCGCCGGAGCCGAGACAACCGCCTGCCCCGGCACGCCGGCTGGGAGGGGGGCACTGCGGGAGCTTCCACCCGGCAGCCCCCCACATGAGCTGTTACGAACCAAACGGAATAGGGAGCCTGCCCGCCTCCCCGGTTCGCGGCAGGCAGCTGCTTTGCGGCAGTGTTGGTAGCGTTTTCTTTGCAGTGTAACGCATACGCTACTACAGCTGAAGCGTAATTGCAAAACACACATTTGCATGCAATTATCCATTTTAAAAGGTGGTAATAAAGTCAAAGGAATTTACTGAGATGCAATCTGCTCTCCAGACCTTGTCCTCACAAGACCTAAGCACAAACCTCCCAGATTACTGCAACAGTCAGTGCAGCTACCACCAAGAAGCTAAATCATTCCCACATCTTCCCATTAACTCAGCTCTGGCCCATCAAATATTAAAGAGCCTCAAGCCCGGACACAGCGCGTTTTACGAAGGTCAAGTAAATCTTTCATCTCTTCTCTGGCCACCTTTGCTTTCCACCACTGTTCCCGTCATCCGACGAGCATCCCATTCTCTTTCAGGTGAATTTTAGCCGTACACACACTGACTCTCAGTAATTGCTGTACAAGGCTCCTCCGTTCCACAGAGATACGATTATTTCACTGCTATTTTTGCTTTATAAGGCCAAAGCGAGAGGTGACTCTTTGCCTGAAGGAGGGACTCTTTATTGATTTTTTATTTTTTTTTTTTTAAATACTCTGTGGTTTCTCAGTATGTCCCACTGGTGGTAGCAAAGAGAAAATAACCAGAGCGCAGAGGGCGGAGGGGCAACCAGGAGGCAAAGGGCTGGCTAACCTCCCGCACAGGACATCACCCGAGCAGCTCATTCCCGAGAAGTCTGGCTGGACGGAGGAGGAAGGTCCCCACAGCTTCGTCCCCATCACACCTTCCCGCCTCCGGCGTCCCCAGTACAAGGATTTCCCAAGGCAGAGGGGGCTCAGGGGTCCCTGCCCGGCCCCTCGGGACCCCTGCACTTGCTGTGCTGCCTGGGGTTGGCACAGGGCAGGTGGCAGAAGCAAACGCACTCGCTAGGCAGGCTGGTCTGGCCGGGGCTGATGTGTGACATGCAAAAATCCTTTGATAGGCTGATGTTTTCCTCCAGGGTGACCTCCCCCCCTCGGGAAGTGGGTTTAGCTGCTGTCTGGCTCAGCTCTTCCCTTCCCCGGCAGCAGGACCTGACCTCAAGCTCCACCACGTTTTACAAGCCCCGCATGAAGCCGTGCCCCAGGGACCGCTAAGGGCACCACAAGAGCACCCGGCGATCCCGGAGGCACTGCTCGCTTTCTGCGGAGACTTGACGTGACCCAAGAAAACACCAGCACCGTGCCGAGGTCTGGAGAGCTGCTTCTGGACTTGATCCCCGTCTTGCCAGCCTGGGGGGGGGTTCAGCGGCCCCCAGTGCTTTCCCATGAAGCAGGTAAGGAATAAAAAAAAAAAAAAACTTAACAGAAAACAAGCGATCGCAATGGAATTGGTCCATGCCAAAATCCTGGCTTCGCACATGCCAAATCCCATTTACCGCACAAGTGCCTCGGTCTCCATCTCACAGCACCCTGGGCCTGGCCCCGGTCCCAGCGGCTGTCGGGAGCCCCGGCCCCTCTCCCGGCACCCGAGCCCCGCAGCACCAGCTCCTGCTGCCTCCCCTGGGGACAGGCACCCCCCAAAACCAGCGAGCAGAGTATTTCCAAGCCCTCTCCCAGACTCCACCCCCCCCATACTGCCTTTGGGCGCTTTGCAAGGCTGCCCAAGAGCAGCCCCCAGCCACGCCAGGCGGGAGCGTGCCCGAGTTCTCAGAGCAGCCCACGGCTCCCCGCAGCAGCCAGGAACTCAGCTCTCTCCTGCCCCAGGACCATGGTTTTGAAAGCCAGGGACGGCCCGTTGCCAGCTGCACGTTTAACCCCGAAGCGGTGGGACCGGGCGCGCAGGCTGCCCGCTGGAGAGCCGTCCCTTTCAGGCTTTTCTGCCCCGGCAGGGCACCGGCACGGGCACCGGCACGGCCCCCAGAGGCAGAGCCAAGTCCCAAACTCACCAGAGCTTCCTCGGCATTTCGGAGGCCGAGCAGCAAACGTGGCCGTGCAGCAGCAGCCGCCCGGGGATGCTCGGTCCTCTGCAACGCCTTCCCTGCCTGAGCGCGGCCCTGGTACCTCCCCGCGACGCCCGTCACCGAACGGGGCCAGCCGAGCCCCTGACCGCGATGCCAGGGCTCCCCATCCGTCACCCCTCCTCGACACTCCCACTCCGCAACGTCTACTCATTCTCTCCGGTTCTGAGTCCCTCAGACATATTCATGGTTACCATAGGAACTAATGAAACCCAAATTAAAAGAGAAAAAGGAGAGACAGACAGAGGGGAAACCGCTTTGATGCGCTAGTGCCACTTGCGTGCGCGAGCCTATCCCGCCGAACGGCACGAGCAGCCGGCCGGCCAGCAGCCCGGCGTCTCGCTCGGGCGTCCCGCTGCCGCGCTCGGCCTCACCAAACACCGACGTTGCGCAGGACCCGGCCTTCGCCCTCGCCCCCGGGAGCCCGCCGGGACCCGCAGCCCACCGCTCCCCTCCGCCACGCTCCCCCGGGACGGAGGGGCCCGATGCTGCCCCAGCGAAGAGCTCTCGCCCCGGGCACGAGGGGCCGGCTCAGGCGGGGGCTCCTGCAGCCCCCCAGCCGCGCAGGGACCCCCTCTGCAGCCGAAAGCTCGGGGCCGCATCCACCACCACAAGCTCTCTTACTCCTTCCCCGCCAGCTTTCTGCAAGTCAATATTGACGTTTGCAGCACGCGCGAGGCTTTGTGAAGTGCTCCTTGGCGTGCAGAAAGCAGCTTGTCTTTTTGTTAACAAGTTACACGGTGAAAGAAAATTGCCTACGCCTGGTATCCTAGCCAGAAGGCTGCAGCAATAATAAGAGGGCGTTAGAAAACCAAAACTATTTTTTTTTTTTATTTTGAAAGCTTTTACAAATATCTAATGTGGCTCTGGCTGAGCCCCAATTACAGAACCATTTAATGAAGCAATCTGTCCACAAACCAGAAGCACTGTGAGGCCGTGGAAAGCATTAGCTGCAAATAGCAGGGATAAAACAGCTCCAGTGGGTGCTCATCGAATGCCCTGAGCAAACCCCCTCCTCCGGCCGGGGCAGGAGGGAGGGAGACAGACACGTGGCCCCAGACCTTCACCCTCGCCCAAGCAGGAGCACGGCAGCGGGCCCCACGGCACCGGCACAGCGCTCCAAGCATGGCACCGATTGCCCGGCACAGTGGGGAAAGGGGGCTAAATGGTATTTCTGCAGCAGAGCTGCTGCACGGGCCCTGGAAAAAAAAACCAGGGCACAGGGTACGGCAGCGTACAAGGAGCAGTTAAATCCTTCTCAGCTCCACGGGAAAAGGAAAGTCTACTGAGATTTCCCTCCGCTCCTAAAAGTGGTAAACATTGATTTAAACTTCTCATTAGTTCGGCAAAAACCTGAGCAATGAGCGTAGCAACAGCGTCTCTGTTGCGCTATTTACAATGGGCATTTGCAGGCTCATCCGGGCAGCAGGTTCCCCCAAGGCTTTCTGTACGCTTTTCCATTAATGAATAATTTGCACAAGTAATGATTATAGAGGGAAACCACACGGGCCGTTACCCGTACGCATTACCCCGAGCTCAGGGGAGCCTTGGCCAGAATATTTCCGTATTAGCACACAGTTACGCCGATCGCGCCGGAGCCGCGCGCGTGCCCGCAATGGAAAACCTTCGACGCGAGGCGCTTACCCGGAACCCAGGGAGCGGGGAGGATGCGCCGCGGCGGGAGGGAAGGATGGGTCCCCTCGGTCACACAGCCGGGCGGACAGGGCCCGGCGGGAACGGGAGGCAGGTCCCAGACAGCCGCAAGTGCCGGGAGAACAGAGAGCACCGGTACCACCATTCCCAGCCCCCTCGTTTGCTCTTCCCCATCCAGCTGATGACGTTTTCCAGCGGGGTGGTGACCCCCCCACACCTCGCTCCGTTACAGAGCAGGATCTGGCCCAGCAGCCACCTTGCCAGCGGCCACGCAGCCCACGCTGCCAGCTTTCAGCAAGTCCACGGCAAACCCGAGACGGACCCACCAAGCAACACCACCGGCTCAGGGAGCCTCCTGGGCCCCAAGAGCATCGTCACCCCTTCCAGAGCAACGCCCAGAGCCCCCCCCAGCAGCACGGGCGCAGGAGCTGGGTCAGAAGCACAGGCACCCACTATCCCACTGACACCCACCCCCTTTCCACACTGCACGATTCAAAAACTAAAAAAACTCCAGACTTCACTGAATTTACAGCCGGAAGCTTGGTGGCGGCCTGTCCTGCCGATTCCCACCCCTGTCCCTCCCCAGGCAGAGCTCGTGCCCCGCGCATCGTGCCGCGCATGCCTTAACCCACTGATCATACAGCGATCGTGTCACTGCGTTCGTTGTAATCACCTGCGGCCCGAATCACCTTGGACCTGGCAGGAGGCCAAGCTGCGTGACAGGCACAGCCACGTCCCCAGGAACGGGAAGGTACGGGTGGTCTAGCGCGGCGCGGAGCTGGACCCGGGGAGACAGCCCAGCTAACAGGAGAGGACCCTCCATGCACAAAGCCATCTCTCAGCACCGCGTATCTCACAGGGAAACCACTTTACGCAAGAGAAGAGAGCGGGTACTCACTTGATCTTCAGGCTGGCGAGCATCGTCTTGTCGATCCTGGGGAGAAAGCAGAGGAGCGCGTTACTGCGGGCGCAGGCAGGAGGGCTGTCCCTCCTCCCGACTCGGGTGCGGGGGCTGCCGGCAAACCCGGCCCCAGCATCTCCTTCGGAGGTGCCATCGCTCTGGCTGGCACGATGATCACCACAGAAAGACCTGACCAGAGAGCAAAATCAACCAAAATTCAGCCCAAAGCGAAGCCTGGCGGCACGTAACCCAAAATCCCCCTGGTTACTTCCTGGCGGTGACCAGCAGAGAACTGTCGCTTCCTCCTCCAAAATGCCAGAGATGAACTGGGCACCAGAGGAGGTCGTTATCCACGTCCCAGCTCCCTCCAAAGCGCTGGCTCACGTCTCCCACAGAACACGTACTTAAAGGTGACAGACCCGCGACAGACCCGACCTGCCGGGAAGATCACAGCAAACCCTGCAAACGCGACCCTGCAGCCTTACGAGAAGCCCAGTCCAACAGGGAAGGAATAGGGACACAGCAAGGTGCAGGATTTTCATACCTGGCTGGTCGCTGCCTCGCTGCGTCAGCTCAGGCTCATCCCGGCAGGGCTGCACCGTCCCCACCGGGCACCAGCCGCTGACTTACCCTTTCACTTACCCCCTTACCCGCCCGCGGCCGCCGCGAGCACCCGCACATGCGCTGAGAGCCCCGGACGGACGGGACGCAGAGCGGCCCCCTCGCTCCCATCGATCTGCGGGATGCGGCCGGGAGCCCCAGTCGCTTCACTTATTTATTCGGCACCGTTAATAACTACCTATCTCCACAGAATCATTGTGGTTGAAGTCACATTCGTATTAATTAATGCAAATCATAGTAATGTCTCAAAATGCAAAATTACGCCTTTTGGCAGTCATTGCAAATGCTCTGTTATCTGCCACGTGGAATTAATTCCACCTCTCGAATAAAAAAAAAAAAACACGCCACCCCCCCCCACCCCCCCCCACTGGTTTTGCACTGCGATCACAGGGGACACGGCAAGGCTCCAGAAACGCAGCTTCCCCTCTACTCGCAGCTTTACCTCCCTCCGCTCCCAGGCTGAACTTCTCTATCACAAGGAGGCTGCACCCGCGGGTGACGCAGCGGGGCCGGATCCCCGGCACGCCGTGCCACAGGCTGAGGCGGCACCGGGGCGGACACGCCAGGAGCCCCGCGCGGGGTGTCCCTGCTCCCCGCGGGCGAGGGCGAAGCCACCCTGCACCCCCCAGCTCAGCCCCGGCACCTCCCGCCCACCCTGCCCGCCCGCCCCACGACCCTCCCCGGGGTCCCTCTCTTGCTCAGACCGACGTCGCTCTCACAAAACCCCAGGGCCTCGGGGGCTTCGCTCCAGGCATCTCCCCAAACATCCGCTCCCGTGCTCTGCTCCCGGAGAGCCGGCACGCTACTGCTCCTAAAAATAGACCCAGGGCACCCACTCTTGTCACTTAACACTTAACAAGCCTGTCCGCAGACCTTGTTGATCATTACATCAAGTTGAACGTTAAAACGTGCTGGTGTAAACAGCTGTTGCCAAACTCGGTGGCAGGTGCCAACCAGCCACGGGGACAGAGCGGGGCTGGGGCAGCTCCCGCAGGACCCGCGCCGGAGCGGGGAGCTGCACCGAGCGGCTTCATCCGGAACCGCAGGAAGAAAAAATCAGTTGCTGTTATCTGGCCTCATGGGGGGGGGGGGGGGGAGAAACCAAAACACGAAACACGAAAACAGACAAGAAAGAAAACCCTTCGCTGGGGAAACCGCAGTCGCAATATGACTAAGTTACGAGAGCCGCTTCGCCAGGCCCTGCCCTGCGTCCCCGCCCCAGGTGGGGTGAAGTGAAACACCCCACGCGCCGCTCCAGCCTCCTCCCTGTGCACCCCAGCACAGCCCTGGGGCTCCCCGGGCCCTGGCAGCAGCGGCAGAGGGGGGGTCTCCCCCCGCTGCTGCCCAGAGCGGCGCCCGGGGGAAAGGAGCAGCCGACAGCAGCTGGGTGCCGGCGGCCGGGAGGAGAGGGGACGAGGCCGGCACCGCCGTCGGTCACCGGGGCCCCGGCGAGCCGGGAAGGGGTGCAGGCAGGGGCAGGGCAGGGCAGGGCAGGGCTGGGGTGGCACCTCCCCGGCTGCGCCCACCACGGCGCCGCATCGCCCACGATGCGCATCGCCCTGCGTCCAAGAGCGGCGGCACCGTGTCTGCCGCCCCGGGACAAGCACGCTCTTCCCGGGACCTCGCTGCCAGCAGACTCAGCCAGCAGACAGAACGAAACAGCCGGAAACAAAACGATTTACCCTCCAGCCGAGGGCTGGAAATAGCAACTGCAGCTACAGAGAGCGGTGGCTGGGCGTGCCCGGCCACCCGACGCGCGGTCCCCACAGGAAGGGTGTGTCGGCCGCGGGCCCGGGCAGCCGTGAGAAGATGCAGAAGCAGGTACAGGGCTGTGGCAGGTCCCTCCCTTTCCCGTAAACACCCGGGGAAGCGTTTTCCCAGCTGCGCATGGTGCTCTCCAGGCAACGCACGACTGCGAGGCGGGGGTCTTCCCCAGGGGCCCCCGGGGAGTCACGCACGGAGCCCGCTTGGGAGCTGCCCCCGTACCTCCTAGCCTGTCTTTCTCACTGTGCAGGCACCGATGCTGATATCTCAAGGAAAGCCCGTGCCCTGCTTCCCCCCAGCCCGGACCGCGACGGCGGCACAGCCCCCTAACAGCCGGCAGACCACATTTTCCTGCATGACTCTCCGGCTCGTGGTTATCTTCTCCCTGCAACTGCCAAAGTGCAGAAGGAGAACAACTGAGCAAAGCCCAGGCGGCCCCGAACGCTCCTGCAAGGCGGGGAACGGCTCCGCTCCATCGCAGCGAGAAGCTGTCAGCAGCAGCCGCAGCAGCCCCGGGGATGCGCCCAGCGTGGTCGGGGCCCAGAGCCACTGCTCCCAACGGCGGCGGCGGGGCAAAGCTGCCCAAGGGCTGCAATTTCTCTCTGCCATGAAACGAGCCCACATTTCACAAAACTTACTTTTACAGAAGTTTACCGGCGTGCTTCCTTCCCATTTTTATGTAAAGAAAAAAAAAAAATCCAGCCGAGACAAAACACTTGGCTGCAGTAAGGTGTGCGCTTCCATTCCCAGGAGACTTTGCCGAAACCCTTGACAAGCTCGCTGCCCTCCCACAACCCTCCCAGGTACTCGGCATTTCCCCCAGCAGGTTTCAAGCAGCTCCAAGCCCACCAGCACACGCGCTTGTCCCAAAGCCCCCGGGGCTCCCGGCTGCCCAGCCCCGGCCCCTACAGCCACCGCGGCACGGGGAGGGGAAGGCAGAGCAACCCTCCGCCCCAGCGCCAAACAGCCAAAATCATTACAAAGTCGCCAATTCGGCCACCAGCTCCCACGGCCCGATCACAATCTCACAGCGCAGTCCTGGAACGGGCATAAAACACCTTAGAGAGAGGGAAACTGGAGGGAGGGCAGAGGGAGAACAGTGCCATTTTCTTAAACTATTTCCCGATAGATCAACACATCTGAGAGGGCAGGGACACGAGAAGCACACAGTCCCGCCGACCCCGGGGTGCAGGCAGCAGCCGCGAGGCTCTGCCGAGGACAGAGAGCGCAGGGACAACTCCGGGAGGTGCCGATGGTGCCAGGAACCTGCCACGGACCCGGCGGCACCTCGCCCCGCGCACCGCAAGGTGCCGAAGGCGGCTGCACGCATCGCTGCCCGGGCGGAGGAGTGGGCAGCAGGGCCTCAGCAACGCGAGAAAGGAGCGGTGGGGAGAGCCACAGGACGCTCTTGCCGGTGACGTGCCCACGGGGGCCCACCGCGAGCCCCCGGGGAGGTGCCCTCGCTGCTTGGCACCCGCGGGGCTCGCCAAGGGCTTTGCGGGGGCACAGCGGCACCTGCCCGCCGAACCTCTGCCGGGCGTCCCCGCGGGCACGGGGCGGGGAAGAAGGTCCTTCCCAATTCCCGTGGGCTCCTGCCGGCGTGGGGCAGCGGGAAGGGCTCTGCCGCGAGGGCGCCGCGCCGCCGCACCGCGGTGCCCCCTCCTCTGAACCCACAGAGGGGAGAAAAGCTCCTCATGCTCCCGGTAGCAAAGCGGGGATAGAAAGGAAAGGCACCCACCAGCCGTAGCCACCGAAGGAGACGCTGCGCTTTCTCTGGAACATGGTGGTGGCTCGGTGCTGCCGGGGCGCTCCGGCCATGGGGGGACGCGGCGGTGGGGCCAGCAGCACCCTGGTGCCAGCCGTGTGGGGGACGGCCACGGCAGGCGCTTCCTGCCAGCGTGCACGGTGCTGCGCCGGGGCGGGGGGACCCCAGCGCCTCCTGGTCAGCTGCCCCGAGCGCAGAAGCGCATGCACACACGCACACAGGCAAACACCAGAAGAAAAGTCATTTCCTTTTTTTCTTTTTTTTTTTTTTTTTTTTGTGGCCTCAGGCTTTTCACAACCTTACGCTGCAAATATCGTATTTCTCCTAATGGCAGGAGCCGTGGGCAGCGCTGCGTGGGCAGCGTGGGCGTCGGGGCCGAGCCACGGGCACGGCATCACCCACAAGCATCGTGCCGGGGGGCTGCCCCCACCCCGCCTGCCTGGCCACCGGGGCCCGGTGCAGCGGGTCACTGGTGGCAAGGCGCAGGTCTGCCTCCCGAGGCGGCTCTTGCCCCGGCTGTCCCCGAAACGGCAGGGCTGCGTTCGCTGCACCAGGCTGGCTCCCTGGTAGGGCATCCTCCAGCTGACCCTCCGGCGTATTTCACGGGACATCTCACCAAAAGCATTAAACCTCAATAAGCAGAGATCCCATCACCTCATCTCTCACGGCAAACAGATCCCCGGCTGCCCCGGAGCCCGGCGAGGCATCTCCCACCCGGCCCCCGCGCAGCTGCAGCACACGGGGTTTCTCTCCTCCGGTTCCTCGGCAGCTCCATAAGGCTGAAGTGTGGGTCTGCAGCCTGACCACTGCCGAGAACCCCCTGGTCCTTTAACAGCCAGGCTTCAGAAATCCCATTTAAGCGGAAATGCTGACCTCTAGCTGGGCATGAGCTTCCATCCGTCACAAAATCCCCAAAAAACAGGGATCACCCCCTCCATCAGCCTTCAGGCATGGCAGGGCACTGCAGACCCCGTGGGGAGGCGAGCCCGGCGCCAGGAGCTGCACATGGTGCCCGGGGGCTGGCCACCCCAGCCTCACACCCTCCGCCTCCCCAAACCAGCCACCGGCACCCACCTGCGCCCACGCAGGCCCGGGCTGCAACAGGGGCTCACCCTCCGTGGGTCAAAGTCAGGCGGAAGGGCGGGAACCCCGCGCGCCCCTCGGCAGTCGCGGGGCGGGGGCGGGGGGGGACGGACACACTGCGCTGCCCCGGGGCCGCAGCGGGACTCGGTGCGGGTGCTGCCGGCACGACACCAGAGCCTCGCCTCGCGCCACAGCCAGGCGGGGACGAGCTGCGCGGCCGCGCGTCGTCCACCCTGCGCGAGAGACACCAGAACCCAGATCTCGCTTCCCAAAGTCCCGGCAGTTTACAGACCAGCGGAGAGCCTCCGACTGCCAAGGTCCTACTGGTTCGGCCAGTTGAGCACTCACCTCCTACTCTGGTGACCCAAAAGAACGGCTGGCGCGCACAGAAAGCATCCCCTTGACTCGGCGCTGCCGGCAGGGCCTGGCTCCCGCGGCTCCCAGGGGACTCGAGGCAGCTCTTAGCCCAGCGCTTGGCACTCGCGGGAGTCAGACTCTCATCCAAGCACCCGAAAGCTTTAAATTGAGAGACATTTGGATTCCGTCTGATGTGTGAAAGAAGGTGGCGGGGGGTGGGGGGAGATAGGGAGCTGCAGAGAGAGAAATCACTCAACTCCAGGGAAAAAGCTTGGATTGAAATCCAGCTATTTCAACCAACTCCTACTTTTCTACCAACAGCCATCTCTCCTTAAAGGGATGAAATGATGAAAATCCTTTGCATTTTAGAGCTCTTAAGGACATTATTTTAAAAAAAAAAAAAAATCCTAAACCTGCTGCGGGCTTGAAAGCTGTAATTCAGGTACCGTGAAATATCTGGAGCAGACATTTGCTCGGAGAGCATTTGTTTCTGGTGTGCATGCTCCGTGTTAAAGCTCTGCATCAACAGCAGCGTGACGTTATCCTCTCACTTCATCTTCCCCCAGGTCACGTCTTTCTTACACTCATACCAGTTGATTTCTGCCCAGCTCTACTGAGCCGCTCATGATTCACATGCCTGAAAACAAAAGCAGGGAGCTTCCCCGCATGGCCGAGCCCTGCAGTGCATCGGAACACCACCCAGCCGCTGCAGCTCCGGCACAGCCCTGCGCACAGAGGCGCGGTGACAGCGGCCATGGGAAGCATCAATCTATAGCTGGCACCGCACCAGAAACAACTTGGAGAGTCCCAGGAAAACAGCCAGCTCTCCGTTTAAACATTGACCCTTGCAGGGCTGTAAGCCCCAATTACTGCATCTCGCTCTGCCGCTTCGGTCCTTACGTGCACTCGCTGTTGTCAGAGGCAACATGGAAGCAGAGCGGGCGATGGGGAGACGCGCAGCAAGGCAGGGCCAGACTCCCCTTTAACGGGAGTCAGTAGGTCAAAATCACTCTGGCAGGGCTTCCGTATGCCTCGTAGGCATGACGGTTCCGCTAAAGCACAAAGAGTGGTTCACATACCTCCCCCCGGGGTTTCGGAGCCCGGGAGGGCAGGACCTCGATACGGCCACAGGGACGCTGTCTCCATTTCCCGCTGCCCCGGCGAGGTGCGAGGCAGCCCCCGCGCAACGCCCACCTCGCCCCGCGCCAGCGGGGCCAGCGCCCGGGGATGCCCGTGGCCGGTGGGGGCGGAAGCGGAGCTCTCCCTGCTCCCCATCCCCACGCGCCCGGCACCCCCCCAGGGCTGTGTCGGCCACCTCAGATACAGCACTTGAACCAGGCAAAGGTTAAAAATATACCAAGGACCCAACTCCAGCTGCCCGGAGGCCAGCAGCCTCCCTCCGCTCCAGGGCATCGCATCAGCGCCTGCCCAGCACCGCCTCGCCCGCACGGGAGCACATCCAGGAAGAGTTTGTCTGCAGTGATATTTTCTCGCTTCCCCTCTTCCCCCCAAGGTATTTCACACAGTTGGGCTCAAAAGAAAGGAAAAAAAACCCTCCTCCTTTCAGAGCAGGCACAGCCAAATCATAACTGATCAGCCAAAATTAAGAAACAAAGGCCTGGGGGAGGATGCCTCCTTGGTACCATCTGCAGAAGACAAAATTAACATTTCCCAGGGCCCCCTGCCAGAACCAGGAGCCCATCGCCCTGCCTTACCCCGGCTGCACTCCCGGCTCCCGTGGGCAGCCCCAGCCCCGCCGGTAACACCGGGGAGGGGGTGCCGCAGAGCTGGGGCAGCGAGCCGCACTGTTAACAGCTGGTTAATAAAACCAAACTCCCCTGGAGCACCAGGCTCTTGCAGCTCCGCGGAGCACAACCCCGGGCCTGGAGCCCCCGGAGCAGCTGGGGGCGGGGAGCAGCGGCAGGGGGGAGAGGTGCCCGCGTTTCGGCCAGCTCCATCGCACCCCCCAACCGGGCACAACGAAAGAGTGAGAAAGGGGAGGGAGCGCGAGGCTGCACCCATCGCAGCGTGCCGACGGCTGCGCGGCTCTAGAGCTTCATGAGCACAAACCGCCGGGCTGCGACTCCGTTTACGAAAGGAAATGCAGGCTAATTCCGCACGGCCCCAGCTCAGCTCTCTCGTCACCTAACGGACCGGGGGGACATCGCACCCGCGGCCGCCAGCGAGACCACCGGAACCGGGGTGTTCCAAGGTCTGCGCAACACGGCACCGGTGAACACACGAACCAGCAGCGCAGAAGGAAGGAGGGTCCGAAGGCGCCTTCCTCCCAGGCGGCTGAAGCTGCCGGCCCGGTCTCCGGCAGACGCGCCAGCTGCGGGACGGGTTAGCCAGGCCACCAGCCCCGCGGCAGGCGGGCACAGCCGCACAGTTCAGTCCCCAGCTCCCTGCAGCACGGGACCCTTCGCGGCGGAGCCAGCGCAGGCGGTACCTGCTGCTCCAGTCCCTGCTCCCGCGGCAGACGGCGATTTGGGCAGGCGTAGAAAGGTGAACCACTCGTGAGGGGCTCCGGCGCGGGCGGCAGCGTGGGGCTGGCCCTCTGCCCGGCAAGCCCTCGGCAGGGATGGCACTGGCCCTGCCCAGGGACGAGCAGCAGGCAGGGGCGGAGGGAGGGCGCTGGCGCGGGTACCCAGCCATCTCCTTGGCGCTCGGAGCCCCCACCGCCGAGCAGAGTCATGCTCAGGAAGGGCAGCGTAATTCTTCCCTTTGTTACTGGGGCTAAGAGAGACTGACTGCATCATTAGCGCTTTAATGCTGCATGCGGCCCGCTGAGGGTATTCATCTTTCTATTATGATTCTAAGGAAGGTTGTGGGCACCCAGAAATATTTGATTTTTGTCCTGGCAGGAAGAACACGCTGTGCATATCATCAGCCTCGACGTACAAAGCAAAGGAAAACAGTGTCCGAATTAATTCTGACTCAGTGCCTGGAATATTTTTAACAGTATTTTCTCCCCTTTATGGTGCTGCTGAAGTGAAACGAAGTGAGAAACTCAAGGCCTTAAACAGCAGCTCCCCGCAAAACCCCGCTTGCTCTCTAAAGTGGCTGTTTAGTGCTCAACAGCCAAGAGGGCCGCAGCACTAAGCGGCTGCCGCCGTGCTGCCTCAGCCCCAGCCGCCGCACTGGGGAGGGGGAACGCTGGCTGTCAGCCGAGAGGTGAGCTTCAGCCGCAGGGCAGTAAAGCCGAGGACAGCTTCCAGAGACGGTACCGTACCTCCGTCAGCCTCGGGGCTGCTCATTGCAGGGGACTCCCTGACCACCTCCTTCCAACAGCCCGGTCTGCTGCTTTGCTCTCTAGGGAGGGAGGGCGGCCTGGGGAGCCGAGCCGCAGAGCCTGCTCGCCTACAGCCCGCTTGTTAAACTCAGCGGGGAGGGCTCAGCACCTCTGGGGTTTCGCTGGGAGGACCAGCCTGCAGAATAGAGCAGGAATCGCGGACGCATCCACACAGAAATGAGGAGCTAATTCCCAGCAAAACGCTCAGCCGGCCAGAAAAAGAGAGAAGTTCAGCATGTAAATTATTAGCAGCCTCCTTAAGAAAGGCAGCCCTGCTGCGGGTGCTGCTGACCTGAGGAACAGAAAACAGGGAGAAAAAGCGTGCTGAAGGGGCCTGGGGAGACAGGCGGACTCTGCCTCCGGCCTGGGCACCGAGGTCTTACCAGCCGGACGACGAGCCTCGCCGGTCCATACGCCGGCCCATACGCCGGCAGCACAGGAGAGGCGCGGCGCTGCGGCCCAGCGAGCCCCCAGCACGAGCGCACGCCCGCTTCGTCCCCCGGCCAGCAGCTGCAGCGACCCTGCGGCTAACAGCTCCGGCCCCTGCAAGCACCGGGGCTTCCACGGGAGCCCCAGGGCCCACAGCTGTCGTCCCCGCTCCGGGGATGCTGGGGGGGAGGCCGGGTTAGACGCCACAGAGCCCAGCGCAGGCAGAGCCCCGCTGCTGCGCTCGCCCCGTCCCGCACGCTCTGCTCAGCATCAGCCGCAAGCTGGCGGAGAGCGGGGTGGGGGCGAGGGACAGCGGGGGGGCCGGGGAGAGGTGGGCCAGCTCCTGACCCTGCAAGGGTCCGCAGAGCCCACCCGGGGACATCAGAAACGTGGCAACGGTGAGGGCGAACGCTGGGGTCAGGGCTCCGGGGAGCTCATTTGCCCACCCACAGCACGTCCATGTCGGAGCAGATCCAGTGCTGGATAAGGCCCAAGAGTTTCTTCCTTCTGGAGACCAAGGTTACGCCCGGCCCACACTGCAGACCACGCTCCAGCTCCTCTTCCACATTCTTGAGGCCATTCGCCACCAGTGGCAGCTCGTGAACTCATCCCTACATCCAAAGCAGCCTGACCCCTCCTGCCCGGTTCTATGAAAACGGCTGAAAACCAGACCTTGGAGGAAGCCACTGCTCAACCTGCGACACGTCACTTCTCAGACAGCAGTGACAGGGGTACACGCGCCCAGCCCAGACCCCACAGCCAGCCGCTGCACCACGAGCATCCCCGGTGGCCTGCGGAGCGCCCGGCTACACCTTGGGGACCGCAGCACGGAGGAGGGCACCCCAGGAAAGCAACAGCAACAGGCACTGTCTGAGCCCCCCCAGCCCCAAGCGCCGGCCAGGTGCCTGTGCCCCCCGCAGCCCCCCTGGCCAAAGCCCCTGGCTCAGCTGCGGCTTTCAGGTTTCTAATGAGCTCTTACACTGCTGCCCGGAGCTGCACGGGGGATGTCGGAGAGACGGAAAGGTCGGATGACTCAGCCGCACGGGGCCGCATCCAGCCCAGAGCACCCCCAGCTCCCCTCCGCCCCCTCAAGCAGCCCTCTGGCTCTCTCTGGCCAGCTCTTTGCACGCTGTGAAAGGGAGGAGCTGGCATGAGCCGAAGGCACTGGCAATGGCACGGCTGGCACCGCAGCCTTTCACCTTTCCGAGCCCCCAGGGCAGGCACGGACAGCCCCAGGCTGCACCAGATCCGCTCCAGGGTCACCAAGAGAGGTGGAGGAACCTGCTGGCTGCAGCAACCGACTGAGCCCAGCACAGGGGGGTCCCGTCCCGCACGCTTCGGAGCTGGGGAACCCGCCGCCCCGGCAGGGCAAATGCACCGGCCGTCGCAGGGGAGAGGGGAGGTTTGTCCCCGCGCACCTCTGGAGGCACCCCCGCGCCACGCGTACCGGGATACCCAAACGCCTTTGGGCAGCGGGAACGGGGCAGCACCGCCGCTCACAGTAAAGCGATTCCTAAACCACGCAGTGCCTGCAACCGGGCACCAGGGAGGCCGGACCCACTCCCTAAACGAGGCAGCTCAACAAGCCGCAGAACAGGCAGGCTCTGATCAGCCAGGCAGGGGACCACAGAAAGGGCCGTCCTCCAGCCCCCCATCCCGCACACCCCAGCGAACGCTGGCGGTGGGTGGGAGCGGGGCCCTGGGACAAGCCAGCAAGGGCTGCGCTCAGCCGGGCAGGGCAGCAGAAACGCAAACGCTTCTGCGGGACCACTGCGGAGGAAGACAAGGCCAAATTCTGCAAAGCCTGGGTTGGTTCAGGACAGTAACATCAGCAGAAAGTCCATCAGTGCTAATTTGTCTTTTCTTTGCAGCATTGATCGCCTTGCTTCCAGGCAGTGCAGAGGGGAGGCGAAGAACGCCCGGCCCGGGCTGTATGTTCCGGAGCAAACCCCGCTCTCCTGCCACGCAGAGCAAGTGACTCCCCATCCCTCCGCAGCTTGCACTGCACACAGGGTCGGGCGAGCGGGGGACAATCCTCCGGGTCCCTGGCTGCCGCCTTTGGGCCTCCTGGGGGTAACTGGGTTTGCCAAGCACCAAGAGCGTCCCCAGCATTCACACTTTGGATACGCACACGCTCTCTGGGTACCCAGCCCGACACACGTTGGCAGCTGGCTTCTCCCAGCATCACACGGCCCAGCTCTTTACTGCAGAGGGACACGGATCTTGCCTGATCACCGCGCTACGCGCAGGAAGTCACTGCACAGACTTCCAGGCTCGTTACGTTCTTCTCGGCCCACTATGAATTCAGCGTACAGAGCCGCTTGTTTTCTCGGGTCCACCCATTTTAGAGCTCTGTCTTGCTCGCGAGGGGGTGAAATTCCCTAGAGAGGCTCTCTCTTTAGGAAGCGCCTGTTCAAGCACACGGATTTTCCGCCTGTCTCTTTTCCCCACCTCTTCCAACCGCGTCCCTTCCCGTGCAAGTTGAGCCTGAGAGAGGATGCTTCGGAGGAGCAGCAGACGCCCGCGTCCACACACTCCGTGCCTCCCCCGAGGATCAGGCACGAAGGCTTCTCCGTGTCTGCTGTGACACACACGTGGCGTGCCTTGCTCGGGAGGCTCCAGGGACAGCCCAGCCCCGGGCAGGGCAGGGCAGGGCAGGGCAGGGCAGGGCGGGCACCGCTGCCCCCGGCGTGCCCCCCGCCACGCCCAGGGCCAGCCCTGCTGCAGGCAGGCGAGCAGGCAGGCAGGCAGCTGGCCAGGCCCGGTGCCAGGTCCCTGGGCACCGTCACCATGGCCACCTGCACGTCCACCGCGCACCCCGCACCGCAGTCCCCGGGTCCTGGGCGACCGCTGCTCGGGGGAGCAGGGGCTCATCGCCTGCTCGTCCGGGCCGGTGGAAGGAAGATGCATTGGGGCAAAACCCAACAAAGCCCCGTTCCTGCTGGCAGCCAGCTGGACCAGAGGAACCGGAGAGCATTTGGCCCAGATCACACGGCAAACAGGGCGAAGGGATGCAGCTGCAGCCTATGAAGAAATCGTGGCGAGACAGAAAAAGAACTGCTTAAACTAAAAACCGGGGCTGGCAAAACGTGGGGGTGGGAGGAAAGCATGGGTATGAGATAGACCTGAACATGCTTTGGCTGGAAATTAGGCGGTTTCTAATCTTTAATACAAACAGTCTCTGGAACAGTTTCCTAATAACAGAAGGGGGGGGGGAAACCCCAAACCCTAACCGACGGTCAGCATGTTTATGAAGACATGACCCGAGACAGTGCCTGCAGCAGCAGGGAGCTGGGCTCCGCGAACCAGCGTGTGCCCTCGCACCCTCCTCTCACGGGGGCTTCTCCTCACAGCCCCCACACTGCCCTGCTTCCCAGCCCTCCAACGGCATATGGTTAAGCAGCGACCGCCCGAAGCCAAGATGCGCTGGCGCAGGATTAGATTTAGGCAGCAGTCAGGGCTCAGATTCAAGGCCAAACTTGTATGTGGTTCCATCCAAACATTGCGCACAAGACATGCAGGATTTGGACTCAAGCTTTTCAAAACCCTGCTACATCTTGCCAGTATCACCTGCATTTTTCCACCATTTTGGGTGGTTTTTGAAAGAGCTGGGCTCAAAATCAAAAGCTCTTTCTGGTTTGGCACCCAACTTGGAGGCAGACGTTAACTCTAAGCAGGGATTCACCTACCCCCACGAAACCAGTAAGAGGTCTGGGGAGAATGAGTTGGTTTTAGCTCCTGGAAAAAACGTCTCTTCCCACTGTTGCTGCTGAAGTCCTGTTCCTGTTTCCACAGCAGCCGCTAAGGACAACCAGAGCATCTGACTTCAGGTACATGACAGGCAACAGCAGCAGAGGGACTCTCCGAGCAGCCCCCAGGGCCCTGCTACCATACGGATACGCTTCGGGATGAAGAGGAAGGAAGGATGATAAAACAAACATAAGCAAAGAAAAAAGGCAGTTTTGCTGCTATAGTTATCACGAGCTGCCCTTCGGGAGGAATCAGCAGCAGAGGGAGAACAAAACATCTGTTTAAAGCCGGTGTGCGCAGCGAGCGAGCCTGCTGGCTGGAATCACGCTTCTTGTTGAACCTGAATTTAGACTCCTTGGCGTGTTTCCAACCCTCAATAAATCGTGCCGCGTGGACAGATATTACGTCCCTCGTGCTACCAAACCAACAAGCGGTCTGAAAGAAAACAGCGGAGCCTGGAGCGTGCGGAAGATGAGGAAAAAAGGCAGTACCTGGCAGGATCCGTCCCACGTCCTGTACGCGCCAGGGATGCAGGCGCCACGGCTCGCGCAGCCGGTACCGGCTCGGCGGAGCCGGCGCACCGGGTCACACGGGCGCTCTGCCCGCAGAGACGAGCGGGATAAAGGGAAACGCTCCCCGCTCTGCCCTCCGAGCGGACATCACGCCGCTTCTCCGGTGGAGACGAGCCGCAATCTCGCTCGAAGACGGGGGAGGAGGGTCACCCCAGCGAAGAGGGCGCTCGGAGCGACCTCTTCCCGGGCCCTCTGCCTGCCACGCGCAAAAAAAAGCCCCGGGGCTCCACGGCCCAGCGGTGCCCCGCGACGGCCGGACCGCAGCCCCCGGCAGCCCCCGGCAGCCCCCGGCAGCCCCGCCGCCCGCTAACGCCCCGCACCCCCGCGGGCAGCGGGCGGAGCGCAGCACCCCCCGCAGTTGCCTCCGCTGAATTTTCGTCTCTCGCCGCGAGCAGCCCGGGCGGCGGCCCCGCCGGCGGGCCGGGGCCCCCGCCCCGGGGCCCCGC
>JAVKLA010000084.1:839751-855232 GCA_034782735.1 Sagittarius serpentarius
GGACCCCGGGGGACGCGCAGCCGGGCTGCGGAGCGCGCAGGGACCGGCCCCGGCGGCGCGGGGCGGGGGTGGGGGGGAGGGGGAGGGGCCGCGCCCCCCGAAGTTGCCCCCAGCCCCGCCCGTGCCCGTTCTAGAAGTTGCTTCGCCCGGTCCCCGGCCACCGAGGGCTGGCTTCTCCTCCCGCCGCAGCGAGCCGCCCCGCGGGGAGCGGGGCTCTGCCGCTCGGCGCTGGCAGCCGCGGGGTGAAGCGTCTGTAGAAGGACTCGGCTGGGGACCAGAAGGCAGCGCCCCGAAATTCCCAAAGTGCGGGATGGCACCGCGGGGCTCACCCCCTTGGGAGGATGATTGGTTTGGAGCGGTGACGGTGGGCCAAATCCCGCTCGTGGCGGAGAGCTGAATCCGTAGTTAATTCCCCCGGAGCCGGCAGGAGAAAACACGGCCTTGCTTTCAGCGTCTGCAGCCGAACGACGAGCTTCAGCTTCGGCCGTTAGTCGGGCAGTCGTGTTTAGAGAATTGCGAGAAAACGCAGTAATTTATAATCAACGTTTGTATTGATTTTATCTTTAAATAGATACTGATAGATAATGAGTAGCGCGTAGGACTCCGGGTGTAATTCTGCCCCTGCTGAGATCAGGGAAGGTTTCCCGCTGACTTTCCCAAGGCCAGGATTTCACCTCCAGTTTCTATTCCGGGCACTGCCACTAGCTCGGTGACCTTCTGCAAGTTTCTTAGCTTCCTGCTGTCTTATTTTCCTTACGTTCGTGGCGTTGTTGCAAAGTTTGTGCTCGTATTCTTTGAGACCGTAAATGCTAAGCAGTATAGATTTCTAATACGTTTCAGCGTTTATTCCTGCGTACGTTTTAATGCGATGGAGAGGGGGCTGCTGGCAACCACAGCCGGACAAATTATCGACCTGTTCCAGCAAACCTTGTTTGTGCCCTCTGACTCCCAGTTAATTTGCCATTTATGGGGAAAAATGATTACGCGGGTAAGGGCTGGATCTCGGTGTGACGGTGTTTGTGCTGGGCTACGTGTACTTGAGATACCGTATTTGCCTTTCAAATGCATCGTCAGGAGCCGAGGTTTTTTCCTTGGGTCAAAGTTTTGGGATTCTGACTGGCATTACACAGCAGACATCAGTATAGTTTTGCCCTGGACGCAAATCCTCAAACAATCTGTCTGTGCGAAGGAAATCAGCTCTTGGTAGACTTGCAACTAAATCGGTCATTGTAGCTACTTGGAGAGGCTGCTTCAGTCTTTTTGTTTTGTGAAAGAAGAATTCTGATAAACTGGGACGAAGCTGTGAATCTCGCTGAGGTCTTCTGATAGCACTTTGAAACACCCCGCTGAGATGAGGACTCCCCGCGTGCCTTGTCCCTAAGGCTGTAGTCGCATGGTGAGCAGATAAGGAGTGAGGGGGAAAAAAGCGTTTTAGAGGCGGGGGCAGGCCCACAGGAAGGCTGAGCAGTGGAGACCGTGCCCGCAATCGCCCAGCGTGGGGAACTGCAGGGGACTGAGCCCAGCCCCACTGCGCCCCACGCCAGTGCCGTGGCCGGGCGCCAGCCCGTGGCCCGGGCTTGGAGAGCCTCTGCCGAGGGAGCGGGCAGGGGGTGGCCGCGCATAGCGGGGAAGTTTCTCTACAGGGACCGGCTCTCTGAGGCCCGTTCTGGTGCACGCTGACCTGTTCCTGGTGAGTACCTCCCCACGTTCCTGTTTGTGGGCTGCACTCACGCAGGCTCCCGTGGACTGGCTGGGCTCCGCAGCCCAGAAGCCTCCGCTGACTTACCCGGCTTTCACAGTCTCTCTGAGTAAATTTGCAGTTGAGGGTTAAGATATTAAAAGTGCGTTTTTGAAGCTAAAGATCTGGTCCCAAGTGCCGTGCTGTCCTGCCACGCCAGGGAGGGGCCTGGGAGTCCTGTGCTCCAAATCTTGGATGGTCAGCAAGGGAGCCTTGTTCCGAGAAAGCTCTCAGTGACAGAGCAAAGCCCCTTGGATGCCCAGTCTCCAAAACCAGAGAGCCGTTCAGCCACGGCTCCGCAGGGAGAAGGGGCCGGCTCAGACTGTAGCTGTCACCTTTGAATAGGGGCAAAAATCACCGTTCAGCTGATTGCTGCCTCCTTTCCAGCGCGCTGTGTGTGTATGTGTGCAACTATCAGAAGCACAAGGGCACAGAGCATCCTTCAAGCTAAAGAGGGCTATCCCTTACCCTTGGCTTTTATTATGGATGACATTGTTTTCTAGAGTTGTAACCTCATACATAACTCCTCAAAGCCACAGAGTACGTGGTCACTGCGAAGGCTTCCGCCACCAGTTGCTTTGGCAAGTTAGAACTAGTCTGGAAAAGAAAAGTACCAGCTGCAGCAGCAAGGCGGGGATCAGAGCGGGGTCACTTCCAACCCCGACCCTACTTGCTGCAGTACAACCGCCCTTTTGGGAGCCGTGCTCGGAAGGCTGGGGCCAGGGGAGCTGGTGCTTCTGAGCATCCCTGGCAGTGACAGCCCTGCTCACTGGGCTGTGGCTCTCGTGTCTCTGGCACGGGCCGAAGGTTCCTGCCTTGCTTCACCACACAGAAACATGGTTGGTCATCAGCACTTGCTGGGTGCAGCCCTCGACATGGGGAGCTTTGGCGTTACTAGCTGGGAGATGCGGTGGCCCTGTGAAGCGTTACGAAGTCAGCCAGCAGCAGCAGCAGCTAATCTTTATTAACTCCCAGTGCCTCCCAAGTGATCGTGCTGTGTGAGATGACCAAAGGCACGCATCGAACCAAAGGCTCGAAATGCTGTTGCAATCTCCACTTGCCTTCAGAAGCAATGGAGGGACGATACCAGTTGCTGAGAGTTCGGCTCTGAAAGCCTTTGGGGTAAGGGGTGGACACAGCCTCGGCGAGGTGAGAGTTCATCCGCTGCCTTCTGGTAACGTTAGAGACGCTCGGACGGCTTACAGATGCTATTGAAGCCTCAGGACTAAATTGCAGCTTCGTTAATAGCTCTTGGCTCTTGCATCATTACCTGTGACACAGAGCTGTCTAACGGCTGCGGGGTGGAACGGCACGTTCCTCCCTTCGCCCATGGGGGCTGTGGGGTGGTGAAGCAGCGGCAGCCCCAGGTCACTGCCCGCGGCCCCCCGGGCTCCCGCTGCAAGGGGCACAGGAGCCCCAGGAGAGATCTCCCCATCTCTGCTCTCAGGCAGCAGCGCGGCCGTCACCAGCGGTGTCCCCGTTCGCCTGCGAAGGCAGCTCCCGCCTCTGCCGGCCTCGGTGGCCTCGGTGCTGACCGGCGTTTCATGCGTGGACAAAACGAGGTGCTCTCCCCCCCACACGATACCTCTGACGTTCCCGCCACAAGCTGAGAGCTGTTTCTCGAGGGAAACGGTGAAAGTCACGTTGGACGGGCAAAGCTGATCCAAAGCTGCTAGGGATTTCCCATAGCAGTTTTAGAAACAGACTCTTCCCCCGCCTCCCCTCATGCACAGGTAAATTACGCAGGCTTTTTATCTTCCAAATCAGAGACGACAAACAGATCTCAATTCCAGAATTTCTTTCTTTGGCTTTCTTTACAGCTTGATATTTATCAACTATTTATTTTTAAAGGAAAAAAATGTCATCGGTAAAAAAGGGTAACTTCCCACTTAAAGGGAGGAGGGAAAGTTCAACGGAAAATTTGCAGCCATTTCTACCAAAGACATTTCAACTAGACAGAACAAAGTGCTTGAAAATAGCACTACGTATCCCCCGGGCTTCGTCCAACCTACTTTCTGACGTTTCCCGAGACGCGGTGCCACAACTCCCGTCAAGAAGCAGCTCCAGAGCCCAGCACATCGCGCCTTCACCGCCCGCCGCAGCCGGGGCTGGCAGCCGGTACGTGCCGTAGTACGACTTGTGCTCCTAGCCTGCGGCACATGCCGGGCAACTTCCATGGCTGTTGCGCTGGCACAATTGCAACCCCCCCGCCCTTTAACAAACCCCCGGCGTTGCCAGCTCTCACGGTACAAAGAAGGAAGGCCGCCTCTCTTGTCCGTTGATTATGGTGCCATCAGGAAAGGCTAGGTGACTTACAAGACTTCAAAATCATCGCCTTGCCACTCGGAAGAACAGGAGTGATTAGGCAGTGAAGGCTAGAGCTAGGTATTTCCCCACCACCCCCACCCCCGGTTCCACTTTAAAATGCCCAGCCTTGAGGGACTGCACGTCCCGGGGGCTCCTGGAACCGCCGGTGGTGTCCTCGCGCGGAGCCCGCACACCTTACCTTCGGCCGGGCAGGACCAAGCAGGCTGCGCCAGGGCTGTTTTCGCTTAGATGGCGTTGTTCCACAGGGAAGCTTTAAGCCGGTGTAAATCAGACCTCCCACAATAAGCGCCTTAAATGAGAAGCAGGACCTTTGTGTCTGTTGCTTCTATGTATCACACCAGCCTTTTTCATGCTTTCCCATAGCATTCATGGGGACAATGTTTGGAGCATTTCATTCCCTGGACAGCAGACCCATCCTAAAACTCAAAATTTCATTATTTTGCCTCCAGAAATGGCTCCCTGGGACGTGAAAAAAAACCAGTGACAGCCCACCATATATGCCAAAGCCAGTTCCCATTAACCAATACTCTTATTTTAGGCTTTATGCAGAGCCGCCACAGGCAGACGCACCCCCAGGCTGCAGAGCCCGCAGCGGGAGCCCCGAGCCAGCCCCCCGGGGGGGACATCCGGGCCAGCCCCCAGCTCCAGCCCCCTCGCGCCGCTCGGTCTGACCCCCTCAGGCAGGGGCACCCACAGGAGAACACGCTTTCCGGCATTTCTACTTATTGACACGCCAGTTAGGTGCTGCAGCTGCCTCTAACCACCCTGCCGGTGCACCACCAGCATCACAAGTGGGGGTACCCCGCCAGCCCCCTCCCAGCACACCCCACACCGGCTGCGGGAGGGGAACGGCGGCACCCGAGCTCCCCAAACCCTCGGCACCGGCCTGCCGCGGGGGCATTGCAACCGAGAAATCCCCGGTGGAAGCCAGGCCGATGGCTGGCTGCTGGGCTTGCAGAGGGTGCAGCAAAGCAGGAGGCAGAGCAGCACCAGCCCCTTGCAGGGGGGGTTGTACCCCGGGCGGGCGGGATGGCCGGGGCAGCTGCGGGGCCAGCCCAGGGCAGAGCCGGAGCAGCAGCAGGCGTGCTCAGCCCGGGCAGGGGGCGGCGTGAAGGCAGCACCACGCTGCGCCACGGCCCCTTCTCCCCAGCCGCAGGGCATCACCCGTCCTCTCTCCCCCGCAGCGGTCTCCGGTACGTAGGGGCTGGGGCTCCCCGTGGACCCCGCGGCGGCCGTGGCTACACGAGCGGGGTCAGCGGAGCCGCCAAGTCGCCGACGGGAAGGGCCACGCAGGTGCCAGGCACCGCGGCCGGCGAGGGCGGGCTGGGGCTGGCCGTGGGGTGACGCCGCAGCGGCAGGGCACGGCAGGCAGCACCCCGAACCCGTTGGTTCTGGAGCCTCACTGCACCCCCCCCACTTCGTGAAGTAGTAGGAACGTGGAGACCTGACTTTAAGGTTGTCACAAATCTGGAGAGGCTTTGGCAAGAACAAGGCTTTGAACTCGGGGCACTGCCAAGATCGCTTACTGTGGAATCGAGCTTAAACGCAGTTTGATTCGATTTTGGTTGCGGGAACGATCTTAAAACGTACTACATCACTGAGCCGGGCGGGCCGTAAACAGGAGCCAACGCGCTCGCTTAGTTCTGAAGTTTCTATAGACAGAAAACTGGAGTCGGATGCAGATGAAGGAGGGAATGGAAGCAGCTTCCCAGGGGCAGGACGGTGCACGCCGTCCCTCAGGCTTGCTGGCACAACGCCTCCCCACCGTCACCTCGGTTCGCTGTCGCTTCCCCTCCTCCTGGGCTGGGGGCGGGGAGGAAGGATGGATTCCACATCTATACCAAATGGTACTTCCGAGGGTTAAGGGTTCTTTCGGGGGTCTGTTTGTGTCTCCCGGGTGCAGCGGCACAGGTAGGCAGCTCGCGCAGCTGCTTTGCTGAGGCCATTAATTAACACGTGGCGAGGGACCCCCAACGCGGGCTGAGCCGCCCGGCGCAGGTCTGACAGCAGCTCTTGTCTGCCGGGCGAATTACCAGGGAAGACGTTTCTTCTTCTGGAAGACAACATGACTCCCCTCGCCACGTAACACGGATCGGGTTAGACGGAGCACATTGTATTTTTCATGTGTTGGATCTCTCACCGCAGTTACTGCTTCGTAATACGTGGCTTGTCAAGTGAGAGCCCAAATCGTCTCTGGTGCAACTCCCGCCTGGGGACTGCGGGGAGCAATCCTGTCCCAGATGCAATCCTGCTCAGTGGTAAAACATTTCCTAGGGCCAAACTCAAAATAGAAACGAGCCGTTCTGATGCCAGGGTCCGTGCAGCAGCATTTTCTGCTCATGCAGTCTCCGAGCCTCCCAGCCCGAGCGCAGGCGGGGCGGGAGCCGGCGCTGAGAGGCGCTGGGGCGGTGGGATGGCTTGGGGGCCGTTCCCCGGGGGCCTCCTGAGCAGAGCGGCTTCGCGCACAGCCACAGCTCCGTGGAAAGGGTAGATGAGAGCAGCCACCCACCTTGCACCCGGCGGGCTCTGCCCCTCGCAAGAGCTCCGGGGGACGGGGCTCGCAAGCCCAGTGTGCTGCTGCGTGTCTGATCACGAGCCTTCTCCGCTCCCCGCAGGCCTGGACCGTCAATTTGGTTGCGATGGAGACCGTGTCCCTGGAGCACCAGATCCAGAGCGTGCAGCGGCACATCGCTTTCCTGAAGAAGGAGCAGATGGAGCTGCTCCATGACCTGCACCTGGAGATCCTCCGCTTGCAGAAGCACTGCTCAGGTGAGCGTTGGGGTGGCCACGGCGTGTGGGAGCTGCGTGCCCACGGAGCACGTGGGGCAGGAAAGCTCCTGCTGGCACTCCGGGGCCCAGGGCCGGGCTGGCGCGGGAGCTCGCGCTGGCGTTTGGCAGGACGCGGAGGAGGCGAGCACCAAGCCGCAGGGGATCCTGCTCGGTGTGGGGTCAGGGGATCTCCACCCCTTCAGCCTCCCGCTTGCGCCCCTGGCCCGAGTGCCACCAGCCCCTCCCCAGTCTGCGCTACGTGGCCGCCAAATCTGGTGTGGATCGAACTCCCCGAAATCGCTCCTCTGCGAAGGGGTGCCAGCAGCTTCCTCCCGCTGCAACACTGAAGAACCAGAGCGATTTTTATGCTGGGCGTCAGCTGGCTGGGCGGGTGGGTAAGACAGGAGGCCGTGTTGATAATCCATCATTGAAGGCCCCTCCCTTTGTTTTCACGCCGTGCTCGGGGCACACTTCTGAAGGAGGATTAGCCCCGGTAGCTCAGGCCTCTCCCCGGCTGCGTGCTCCTGCCCCTTGCAGTAGTTCGGCTGCAGTAGTCGCTACCTCGAGGGATTCGCTGGTGTAAGGAAAGAGAAGAACCCAGCCTTAGCCACAAGATGGTCCTGCCTTCTCCTCCTGTGATCTGTGCTCGCAAAGGTCGTTTGATTATGAAAATGTAAAAGTAGCTCGGCATTTCTCCCAGGTGCCAGTAGACTGGGGGAAGGAAGAGGGCTGAACGCCGTCGATAACGGGGCTGGATGAGACCGTGCCGAGGCCGCTGTCAGAACAGGAGGAAAAGTGATTCTCTTGTTCATGTTTTGTTGCTCTTCATTCTCTTGCACACAGAGAGGTGAAATCTGTTCCCTTCCTGCCCGCCCAGCCCAGAGCAGCCCGGCACTAGCGCCGGTGTTGGTACCCCTTTGCCGTCCTTTGCCGCTGCGGTGCTGAATGAGCACGACCGCCAGCAGCGTCGGCACATCTATTCCCCCGCCCCAAGTTGCTCCCTGCTCCGGAGGGAGGGTCCCTGCCGGGCATCCTCAGCAGCCCCTCACGCAGAGGCTGCAGCCTCCCGGCCTCTCCCAAGACTGGGGGCTGTCACCAGGAGCCTGGCCCCTCGGGAAGGGGGCAAGCGGCTCCCCAGGGTCACGGCAGCCCCTGCAGCGGCCGGCCGGGGTCTGCCCATCTCCGGTCCCCAGGAAGCACAGCCACAAGCCTGGCGTGGGGCTCGGGGACCTGCCCCGGCTGTGGGGTGCACGGCCACTAGCCCCCCACCCACAGCCCTGCTGCAGCGGTGTCGCCCTCCCCTTCAGCCAGCCTCGCAAGAGTGACGGCTCCCCGGCCTCCTGCCCGCCACTGAAACTCATTCCAACTTGTGCCATCGCTCTCATCAATAATTCAGCCGTAGCTAATTACTCCTTGTCTTCCAGCCTCTCATCCTCCCTGATTCCTGGGAAACAAAGACATGCCCACATGGATAGAATTGTCTATTTTTCCGCATCCTTTCCGAGCCTTTGCTGTTTTGTTTCATTGTTTTATGGCCTCTCCAGATAGGCAAGACAGCGGAGTTCTCCTGCCTAAATCAGGCCGGGGGGTTCCGAGTCCCCAGGGGCAGAAAAGAGCCCATTGCACAGTTGGTTATTAGCGATCTCCTCCCCAGTGCGGCCGAATGACAGCACTGTCTGACCGGACAAGTCACAGCCTCGTCTGCGAGGTGTGTGATCTGCAGCGCCTTTCTGCTAGGAGCCATGGAGGCAAAGCCCCTGGTTAGTGCTAAGATGACTTTGCTGATGTTTGAGTGCTGTTACCTGGTGGGGCTGTTTGCACAAGGGAAGTGGAGCTGGTAAGTCAGCGCTTCCCCCGCTGTGGCCCTGCGGAGCTGCACCGCCTGCCCTGGAGCTGCTGTTTCGGACCTCAACTTTTGCACCATCCCCTCGGTCTCCCCGAGGCATCACCGCTGGAAGTGCCCACTCTTCTGCAGAGCTCTCTTCCTCAGCTGCCGCCTACTCAGCCCCGAGAAGCTCCGTCCGCCTGCAGCAGCAGCAGCAGCGGCGTTTGCCGGTGCCAGGGCCCCCGCCGGCGGAGGGAGCGCCTGCTCCGAGGGGGGGCCGAGGCGGCTGTGTGCAAGGGGATCCCGGGGGAGGCACGCAGCAAGCCAGCACCTTTGGATCCAGCAGCAGAACAGCCGTGTTCAGAAGGGACCTTATTCAAGGAAATAAATCCCCAGGTTTGCTGCCCGTGGACCCAAGGCAGTTCCCGCTGGCTGCACCCGGCGTCCCGGGGGCCCCCACCACCAAGCAGCGAGGGCCAGCAGCAAGAGCTGGAAGGGGGACGGAGCCTCGGCGTGCTCGGCCCCCGCGAGCCCCTGGCACCCGGCAGCCTCGCGCCCTTCGCCGCAGCCTGGCAGGAGGAGAGGGCGGCTGCAAGTACCGCAGCCCTCGCTGCGGGGCCAGGGCAGAGCCGGCCCCAGCAAACCCCCGCAGCCCAGCGTTCCCGGCCGGAGGCTTTGCAGGCAGGTAACGCAGCCCAGAGCCCCGGGCTGCGAGTCGTTTATTGGAAGGAGCCTCGCGTTACAGAGGAGAGTTGGCTTCCCTCCCACTCCCGTTTTATTTGCAAGGTATAAACACAGCAGAAATAGCAATAGATTCCTCTGACTCTTCTGTTTCTCCTTTTACTGGAAGATGAGCTCAAGCCTTGGGGCAATAATTAGCCGGCTTAGCGGCGCTGGCAGAGCGAGGGAGGGAAGGCCGGTGCCGGGAGCAGAGCGGGGTTTGGGGGGGATCCCTGCAGGCAGCGCGGTGGAGAGCAAAGCCGGCCGGACAGGCTGTGCCGACGGCCCCTCCGCACCCTCACGCGTCAGGGCGCCAGGACGGTCCTCCCGGGCAGCAAAGGGGGAAGCCCGACATGTTGAGAGAAGCCGTCTCTTAAATAAGCCCGTTTCTAGCTTGGCTGCGAGCGTCTAGCCCCACCGAGGGGCACATAGCCACCTCCAAGAGGGTCACGGCCCCTCGGGCAGCCGGGGCCGGGTGGCTCCTGCGGGGCGGGCCTGGGCGTCGTAGCCCACGGCAGGGAATACAAGCCCCCCTTCAGCCGCCTCCTGCACCAGGCAAGTTGCAGTGCCTCACCCGGCAGTGCCCCGTCCCCTGCCCTGCGCAGGGGACACCGAGAGGCCCCCGGGGCCGAGCGGGAGAGCGGCTGGGAGCCGGCTGCGCGGCGGGTGGGATACAGAAGGGCAGAGCAGCTGGATCCGTCCTGCAGAGGCCGGGACCGCCTGGGAGCCCTGCGGGGTGCTCTCCCCTGGGTTTGCCTCTCGGGGGTCGTGGGGACAGCACCGGGGCAGGTTCCCACCGGCCCCCGTGGCTCCGGCGCAGGAGCTGGGACCCCGGGTCGTGCATCATCCCCGAGCCCTGCACTCGCTCAGCAGAGTGATGTCTTCTTTGGAAATGGGCAGCTGCTCAAGTTTTCATTGGAAATGTATCTGAGGCTCCAAACCTATTATTTTAGCTTCAGAACGATAACACAGTCGCCACTGATCGCCAGGGGGGCAGTCGGGAGTGCCGAAAGCTTTCCAGAAACTGCACTACGTTCTCGGTTACTTCGGCCTTCTCACTGCAGGTTTGTTTTCCAAGACAGACGGGCAGAGCAGCCTGAGCCAAGCGTTTCGTTTCGGAAGGATGGCAGTGATGAGGATTAGAGTCAACAGGAAAGCAGATTAAAAGAAAAATGTAGGGCAAAGATTAACCATTTGAACTCATTTTCAAGGCAAGAAAAGCCCCAAAACAACTGAATGCTGCTGCTGCCGCCCCTCTCCTCCTCCTCCTCGCAGAGCTGCTGGTGGTTTGGTGGGCTGTGATGATTAATTCAAAAGAGATTGTCTGTAAAAATGTGCAGGGTAAAGGGAACTCCACAGGGTCCCTGTGCTCCCTCCCTCGCTGCCCTTTGCGAGCTGGTTTTGTGGCCCGGGGCTAGGCGGAGTGCAGGCAGCCGCAGGCAGGGTGCCAAGGCTGAGCGGGCGGGCAGGGGCTGCAGCCCTGCCGTGGGCTCGTCCCCGCAGGACGCTGCCCTCGCTGCTGCTCCCGGGTGCAGCGTGGGCATGGGGCAGCTCTGCCTGCGGCTGCCTGCACCCGCACCCTGGACCCGCAGCACTGTCACCCCGTCCTGGGCCCACGGCAGCGGGAGATGGGACAGTCGCAGGGACGCCTCGCGGTGCCCGAGGTCTGCAGCCCGTGTCGCGCGGTGGGACGTCTGTACCCAGCAGCCCTGCGGAGCCTCCCTCGGGAGGCTGGGCCCGCGTCCCGCAAACAGCGGCTCCTCTCCAGCGCTGCCGCTGCCTTGGCCCCCTCTGCCCGGCGAGATACCCGCCGCACCCGAGCTGCTCTCGGTGGCAGGCTGAGGGGGGATTTTGAAGCTACACGTTGCCCCCGGAGCCAGGCAGCATCATCCTGCGGGCACACCACGCAGGGGCCGCTTGCGTCACGTGCAGAGGCAGAGACCAGCCTGGAAGCAGTAAATTATGAAATACCCCGGGTGGCAGCTTACACTTTGGTCTATTTTCAGTCCATTGCTCTGCTCTTTGTCCTGATTTAAAGCACCAAAAATGGTTCAGCGACTCTCTTAGAAAAAGAAAAGGCATTGCCGGAGAAACGGAGCCTCCCGCTCGGCCGTGGGGCAGGACCTGCAGACGCTGCCTTGGCCGCATCGCAGGGGCAAGCGCTGTGGCAGATGCCAGTTCCCGAGGCTGCTTAATAACGTATAAATTGCCACAGTCTTTGTGGCACAGATGTGCCACATCTGTCTTTGGCTCAGGCCGTGGCTGGTGCGCCGAGGTGGCCACTCTCACGCCGTGGGCTGGGCAGAGGCAGCACGCTGCTGATCGCCAGCGCCCCGGCAGCCCTGGCAGGGAGAAAGGGGAGACACGGGGAGTGTGCGGGACGGGTGGGATGCTCCTTCTCAGTCCTGTTTGATTTCTCTTCCAGAGCTCACCCATGACCTGGAAATAAAAGAGCTGGAAGCCCGTCAGCAAGGTAAGAGCACAGGTTTGTGCACAAGATAAGATAAAGGGGAGCATGTGTGGGTGCTAGGGGGCCACCCGAAGAGCCTGTGGCCGGAGGGGGCCCATCGGGACCACCCGGGGAGGAGACATGGACCTTTTCCGCAGGGCACAGTCGGGCTGAGGGCAGGGCTGCAGCTGGGAAGTCAGCGTGCACATTCACAGGCTGCGGGCAGCCCCGTTACGTGCCTGGGCAGCCACCTAGGAGGGGAGAGCCAGCATCCCGGGGCGGGCTTTGCTAATGCCCTGACGCAGACCCCCAGGGCGGGACTCGAAGCCTGCAAACCCTTCAGCCCCAGGGAAAAGCCACCAAGGACATTATCAGCCCCCGCCACCCCGTCCAGCTCCGCTCACCGATTGCAATCCGGACGCTGATTCAGAAAATCTCCTGGCACTCTTGGGTCATTAAAGAGTCAGTTTTGCCCGCAAAATAGTCTTTCGCATTCCAAGGTAAGGAGGAGAAGTGTCTTGGTGCGTGAAAAATCTGCAAGCTCCAGACACCATCCCAGGCCTGGGACCAGCAGCAGAGAGCTGCCCAAAAGGCATTTCGCAACGCGCTGTCCCCTCCGGCCACCCGGCCCCGTGTCCTGCAGCCCCTCCTGGGGCAGCCCTGCCGCCGGGACAGGCAGCCCTGCCCGGCTGGAGAGCCCTGGCGCAGCGCTTCTCCAGCCCAAAGGCAGCCTCATCCCGCCGGGACAGGCAGATGGGACTGGGGGTAACTGGAAACCCGTGGGCAATTCCCCCATTCCGAGGCTGCCAGGGGCAGGACATCTCCTGCCAGACCAGCATGGCACAGGGCTCTGGCGTCTCTCTCTCGGTGCTGGCAAGCACCACGCTGGCCCCTGCGACCTGGTGGCCGAGGGCAGGTTTTCAAATGAAAGCCCAGGCCGAGGGACACAGGAGCCGGGAGCTGGCGCTGAGCTCGCCCTGGTTTCGGCTCCTCTCCTCCAGCAACACGTGCCCAGACGGGCAGAGGGCCTGGCCGCGGGCTGGGCCGGCCCCGGCTGCTCACGGCCACGCCGGCCGAGCAGGGACGCCCCAGGCACGGCGTCCCGCTGCCAGCAGGCAGCTGGGCACTGCTCCCCTCCTTCCCCAGCATCCCGCTGCCGTCGCCCCTCATCTGGAGGCGGCTGCAGCCGCTCCCCGCATCTCGCACACACGCAGGTGCTCACGCGCGCACCCGCAGCCCTGAGCGGCCGAGCAGAGCCCGGCCAGCCGGCCGCCTGAGCGGGCTGCCTCGGGCAGCTCTCCGGGCGGTGGACACTGGCCGGTGGGGCCCACAGGCGGGAGCTGGGCGCTCCCCCGAGGACGTGCCCGGCTCATCCACCCTTCCCGGGTGGCGGCCGTCCCCATTCCGGCAGGGCTGCGGCGCCCCGGGGCTCCCACCGCCCGCCTGGCTGGGGCCATGGTCCCGCTCGGTCCACAGCCCGGCAGGGAGGGCTTGCGTGTCGGTGTCCCCACGGCGTCCCTTTGGGCTCCGTCCTGCCCGGCCTTGCCTCTGTCCCGAGGTGTCACAGGCCGAGAGCACCCTCGCCACGCCGCTGCCACGGGCCGGCAAACGCCGCCGCACGGCCCCAGGTGACGCATCCCCGTCCCCAACAGCACCCAGGTCAGGCAGGAGCAGGCAGTGGTGCCTGGGTGCGTGTGGCTGGCAGAGGATGCTCCGCGAGCAGCCCGGCTCCTCTTCCTCCTCCGTCCCAGGGATGAAGCTGAAACTTGTCCCTGGCGCTGCCTGGGTACAGTCCCTGGCGCCGAGCCCCAGCCTGCGCTTCGTCCTCAGAGCCGGGGCTGGTGGTGGCAGGGCGGGCGCAGGGCGGCTCTCACCGGGGCTGTCGGGGTTCTCGTCCCTTGTCCCTTGGCAGCACCCCCACTCCGTGCCGTGGCTGGCTCCAGGGGGCTTTGGCGCTCCCAGCCCCGGGGCCGTCCCCAGGAGGGGGATGCACTGCGGGCGATGCACACCCAGCCCCCCCCTCAGCCCATGCCAGCCCCCAGCAGACCCCCGTTGCCACCTCGCCTCCCTCCTCCGCTGAGCCTGGGGTCCCCTCCCCGCGCGGGTGGGCTCGCTGCTCGCGGGGGGGGGCCTGGCGTCCAGCCCGCCGGGTGCCATCGGTGTGTCACCGACCGTAACGTGCAGTGAGTCCCGCCCACAGGTCTCTGCCCACCCTTCTGCCTTTTAATAGCTTACAAAGAGTGCGATCACATTTGCCACGTTTATGGGGCAACCACCTAATTTAAGATGCCATCAAATGATTGCTCTTCAAATGCCACTTGTAATAATTACTGCGTGCAAGTGCCTCCCGTAAGATCTCATTAGAAAGCATTTTTCCTCTGCAGAAGACACTTAGGAGCTGAGGCTATAAAGCGGTTGCAAATCGTATCGTAAAAAGCAGGGATTACTGCAGACAATGGGAGCAGGCCTGGGCAGGCAGGGGTGAGTGCAGGCGGGTGCCAGCCTCGGCGGGGAGCGTCCGCTCCCCTCCCTGCGCCCCACCGAGGGCTGGGCGCAGGAGCTTGCTGCCAGGGGCCGGAGCCCAGCCGCGGGCAGGGAGGGTGCACCAGGGCGGTGCAGCCCCCCAGCGCCCCTGTGCCGGGCTCCCAGCGCGGCCGCACAGCCCAGCCCTCCCGCTGCCCGCTGAGCTCGGCCCCTTCACCGCGGGAGTGCGAATCCCCCCGCGCCGGCTGCTCCAGCTGCCGCCTCGCACCTGCGGGCAGGATGTGTCCCCTCCCCAGGCAGCCCCCGTCCCCCGAACACCTCCCGGGGCTGAGCGCAGGGAATGCGGCTGGTCACGAGCTGCAGCAGCCGCAAGCGGAAATCTGTGCCTGGTCCGGGTCCCCGGGGTCCCCCGGGAGCCCCACGCGAGCAGCATCCCTTTCCTTTTGGAGATGGTAACCTCAGGAGCACTTTGAGCCACTGCCCCCCCCGCTCCCTCCCACCCGGGGCACACGGAGTGCAGAGGGGAGGTGAAATCCGGCTGCCAGCCACACTCCGGTCTCCTCCTTCCCATTTCGGAGCATCCTTCCTAATGCATCACCTTCAGGGCACTTTCGCTGTCCCAAGCGCAAGGCCACCACCCGCGGGGGACTGCAGGCCCCCAGGAGCCCCCCGGCACGCAGGGCTCCCCCCGGGCCGTGGAGCCTGCAGGAGCGCTTGCCCGGGGCGGGGGGGGGTTGCTCGGGCCAGCCCTGTCCCTCTGGGGTGTGGGGGCACCTTCCCTGGTGCACAGAATTGGATCCCCACGGACCCACACATGGCCGAGGGGCAGGACCTGGGTGCCCTTGTACGGGGACACCTTCAGTGGGCCAGTGCGCTTCCACGGCTGATCGAAGGGTGCCTGGAGGAGAGAGTCACCGTGAAATGAATCGCTGCGGCTGCAGCGCTTCCTTCCCCTCCATCCCCCGCCGCCGCCAGCCGTTCAAGGTCATGAGCAGAAGGGACTGGGGAAGCGCAAAGTTTTGTTACCCGGATTGCTCTGCCGGTGTTTACTCAGTGCGGTCGCTGGATGCCAGCATGGCGGGTGGGATGGAGGAAGGGAAGGGAAGGGAAGGGAAGGGAAGGGAAGGGCAGGGAAGGGAAGGGAAGGGAAGGGAAGGGAAGGGAAGGG
>JAVKLA010000084.1:873795-953201 GCA_034782735.1 Sagittarius serpentarius
TTTTTTAAACTTCACAGAAGTGTATAAAATTCTGTTTAGTGTTGTTTAGTCAGCTAGACATGCTGAGATCTAGATTTTACATGCCAGTAACATGCCTACGTTGTGTTGTCATCATTTGTGCTGTGGTAAAGGGAAGTTTAAATACTGTTAGAGAGACAGCAGTTAACAGATGAAAAAATTAGTTCAAGACCTTGAGACCTCAGTTGAGTACCGAGATGGCATTTCCTTCAAAGGGCTTCCAAGACCTAATTTTTCAAAATGGAATTATGGGTAATTGTAATGTCTTGTGGGTGGAGGAAGAATACAAAATATTAGTAGGAATTGGTCTCTGTGATTGTATATGCCATGTACAACTTGGAATACTATGGCAAACTTTGCTGAATGGGAATTGGATCCCATTATGTAACTTTCTTATAGAATTTGAATTGCATGCATGTAGAAAAAATAGGGGATTTGGCATTTTTTTAAATCCCAAAGTAAAAATTACTCAAAACTTCCATGGCTGCTTTTATTAATCCTGGGCATAAGCTGTGTTAATTTGATACTGAACCATGCTGGAATACTAAGCACTCTCTTGGTCTTTTAGTAACTAATACACAGCATAACTTATTTGCCTTCATTTTGTTTGAAAGCAGATCACTCTGTAATGTAAGAACTTGCTCCCCTAATTTAAGAACCCAGCTGGGGAAGTGAAAGACCTTTGGCATTTTTGAAGCTACTACTGTTAATGCTGTAGCGTCTGTATTGCAGGATGGGATAATAACAAGGTATAAGGATATGGCATGAAAACTTTTTTTCATTAAAGCACAAGACAGTTTCGAAGGCACCATAGTGAAACTGTTGGTATTGTGGGCTTTGAAAGTGAGAAGAGCCTGTGCTATTACTCTAAAAGCAATAGCTGACTTGGCCTAAAACAAATGCAGAAAGAAAGATTTAAATTACTAAATAGCTTATTTGAAAAACTGTTGACAGTTGTTTTACCTATTTGATTTTGTATTCCCCCTCTAAATTCTCCAAAGTAGATAACCTTTAAACTAAAAAAAAGGGTTGCTTTAGTATCTCTTACTAGCCACTAAACTGAGTTTTCTTTAACAAGTTTGTTCAGATGGGGCAGCACTTATTTACACTTCAGTAAAGGAGAACAAAAACATTGATTTAGTGTATAAATATATAGTCCAGAAGTTGTATGGATTTCCTTTCAATGTTCCAGCTGTTGTTGTGGAAAAAGATGCAGTATTTATGTAAGTTACCTGCATTATTATGTGTATATGACTACAAAATGTATTTCTGCAAGACCCTAAACAGCATTTAGAGCCTTTTTTGTTTGCTTTTTGAAGTTCCATTTAACATTCTCATGAGTTAGAGTTCGGCGAGTGTCAGTGGATTGAGATTACAAATACTCTCTGCTCCAAAGAGAAATGTTAAACCCAGAGATTTTGCTCTTCTCTGCTATGGTGAACCAATCTCTAACTAGTTGTACTAATCAATAACTAGCTTGCACAGGAGAATGGGAGCTATGACAACTTCCCTGGCTTTCAGTTCTGTGCAGTTCAAGACTGCATACAAAAATAACCTGAAGTAACAATAGAATTTAAAGCCAAATAATCCTTTATCTAGTCCTGCAGGTTGGGATAATGACAAGAAGATAGGAATATTGCATGAGAACTTTCAGACACTAAAAGCAGAAGACAGTTTTGAAGATATCGTAACAAAACCACCAGTCAGAAAGGTAAACTGAGGTGTTTTGGCATTCAAATTCTTACCTATTTATTTACCTGTCAGTTTTTTGACTGTTTCTCTTTCTCTGAGACTTCAGGGCTTCCAGTTTATGATTACAATGTGGTAAACTGTGTGAGTTTTTTCTTATTTTGTCTTTTTTTTTTTTTTTGTTCTTAGACTTCTTTAGTTATCAAAAAATCATTATGTCTTTTTTGTTCTGTATAGCTCTTCTCCAACTTACGCTTTTTTTTTCTGCAACTGTTACATTGTATTTTTTGAGAACACTCCACTTTGCTCAAAGTTGTTCATAACTTCATAATGCTGTTTCTATTGGAGTATTTAAAATAAGAAATCTTGAGATGGTGTAAAATCAAAAATAAACATGTGAAAACAGGTTGTACATATATTCAGTATATTTTCTCTCTCATACTATTTAACAAAAGGCTCTGACAGAACTGCCTGAAAACATGTGAGGTTGTTGAAGAAAATGCCAGCAGCAGTGGACCCCATGCGTACAGAAGTTATTGAAAGCGAATATTTCTATGGCTTTTTCTACCAAAGCTAAGAATTTGGGACTCACCATGTTTCCAAGTGTGAATTATTTTAGCTGAAAAAACTAATACCATGTCCTTTCTGCAATCTTCAGGGAAAAAAACAAGACACATATAGTAGCGCGTTAAATGAGTGTCCAAGGAATATATAACTGACAAATTTTTTTGCATGCTTATAAACTTCAGACCTGGATTATAAGCTTTGATATCGGTATTTGGCATGCTTGTTGTGGCAAAGTTATTATGGTGAGCTTATTTGGAGGCAGAGTGCTTGCAATTTGATGTATAGAACTGGGATCTGAGATGTCTTTGTCCAGTTCATGTGCCAGTCTAATGCAATGCAGGTGAAGAGTCACTTTTGCCATAGTTATCTATAAAATAATACCAACGTGAGGCCTCTAAGTTAACAGAGACATGAGCATGCTGCAGAGTGTGTGCATCTGTGAATGTTTGTTACTCATCCTGAGACCCCTGAATGTGCCTTCCAACCATTTACTTCGTTCCTCTTTTATTGAATGCTTTAATGAACTTTTTAATGGGTCTTTCTACAAGTACATCTAGAGACTTATGCCTGCCAGGTCAAAGGAGTTAATGATACTTCTGTTTCACTTCTAATTAACTTAGCTTAAATGAAATCGTGAGGTAGCAGTCCTAAATATAGAAAATGTGGTCTGCAGTCAACATAGTATTTTACACATTTACTTCATTATTGAATGCCTTGGTCATATTCACCAGGAGGTATAAAAGGAAATACATTTCTTTCTTTTAGTCAAAATGATGTTAATGTTTTTGTATTGCAGTTCGTTCATGAAAAAGAAATTGTAGCAGAAGATGACCAAGTATTTCTTATGAAGCAGCAGGTAATTTTCTATCTATAAAACAAGCATCCAGTGTTTCATTTAACAACATTCTCAATACAAATTTGGATTTGTATTCTTAGTCACTGTAATATCTAACAAACACTGCATGGGTTTGTTTATTTTTTGCAGTCACAGTTGGCGAAACAACCAGCTACTGCTGCAGGAAGGCCAGTGGTTAGTAGTAAAAGTTTTAAATATCCACATGAAAATGATTCACTTTCATATATTTAGAGGGTTGCTTGGTTTAATTGCACTATCAAATATTCTCTGATATAATTTTTTTAAACTAAATAGTATGTAAAGACTACGTCACATACGGCTCTATAATTACGACACTTCTTCACAGCTAGTCATGAAAACTTGTATTGACAGCAAGGGCTAAATGTCATGGCTTTACTTTTCGTATGTTCGAATGTATCTAACCAGTTAGTTGACTCCCCGTTCTGTCCCAAGAGTGTGCCAGGGGAGTACACCATGTTGGCTGAATTGCCTTGGTGAATTTTATATCCTAAATTTGGCACTATCTCTCTAGGAGTATTAAGACTGGCATAAAATTAAGGTCAAATGAAAACTACAACATCTACATTTAAAATACAAATAAAATACCTAAAAAGGAACACTAGTTTAATGAGGAGCATGTGATCTTATAAGTTAGTTTTACCTCTTTAGATGAACTACAAACATGACTTGTTACCCTTGAAGTAATGAATAATGCTTTTTCTCCTGGGCTGTGTTTAGTCCTTTCCACAGTATTGGTTGTATGTGTTGTCTTACCAAGAAATTTGGTGTAGTTCCTCTATGATTTAATCAGCGCAATTTTCGTTACGGTCAGAGGCACTACTGAGTAACAGATGGATTTTCAAGTTTCTCATTGGGATAAAGTTAGAAGCTTCACTAGTGCTTTAGTTGCACTAAAGTTAATATTTTTAAGAATGTTACATAAGTGTGAAAAAACTTGTACAAAATCAGCAAAATCTAATCCTGTGTCATTTCAGTTGCATGGGATACTATGTTATTTAAAAAACCCGAACAGATTAGGAGCTGTGCGAAATAAACTGCTTCATTTCATGTATTCTTACACTGCATGATTTAGTTCTGTACAAGATTGATCAGTTCAGCTTTGGGTTGTTGGGTTTTTGGGGGGTTTTTTTGTTTGTTTTTTTGCATAGGATGCCTCTCCAAGAGTTCCTGGTGGATCTCCTAGGACACCAAATAGATCTGTAACATCAAACGTTGCCAGTGTTACACCTATCCCTACTGGGTCAAAAAAAATTGATCCCAATATGAAAGGTACCTTTTCTTATGAGGGCATAAATGCAGTTGGGGAATTAAAATAGCTGCTTTGCTTGCTTTCTTTAATATGCTTATTTAGATTGATTAACACACTAAATCAGTATTTACTTAGAAAATTTATTTTGTTTTGATTTTGTGTTGTTGTGGGTTTTTTCTTCCCTCCCCTTGTAGCTGGAGCTACTAGTGAGGGAGTCCTGGCTAACTTCTTCAATAGTCTCCTGAGCAAGAAAACTGGTTCCCCTGGTGGCCCTGGTGGTGTTGGTGGCAGTCCAGGAGGAGGTGGCACTGGAGGTGCTGGCAGCAACTTACCACCATCAGCAAAAAAGTCAGGTATGATTAATGATAAAAGATCAACTCAATCTAAATTGTGAGTGGTGGATCATCCCTATTAGTATGGCTTATCAGAAGTATGAACACAACTGTATTTAACTGAGTGTTTTACTGGATATGGTTTTTGCTTTTGTTTTCACAGTAGTTTAGTATTGCCTTTTCATGGCTCTCAGAGGATCAAAGGAGAACTTTTCCTGTAGCTGTTTAAGCACGAATTGTGTCCACAAATTCTTTTTTTTTTTTTTCCTTTGTTCCCCACCATCCCAATAAAATAAATTCTAAATTTTCTTTTGCTAGTGATCTAGCTCTGATGTGATGAAGGCTTTGATTGAGTTTGGTGACAGCCTGTAAAAATACTTACGTATTTTCTGTTTATAGCCTTTTTTATATGATGTGATTAATAATCAGTATTAATCTAACAATGTCTAATAGTGACTGCTTTAAAGCTAGACGCAAGATTATCCTGGTGGTTCTTGCTATTCCAGATTAAAATGTTTCTGTATTACTTAAGAACATACCTGTACAGACACCTTCCCTCCCCACTTCCCCAGAGGTTAGTAATGCTGCGCTTAGGTGAGATTGCTGGTGTTTCATTGGTACTTGACATTAATGTTTACTGTTATGTAATAAGAGAAAAGAACACACTTCCCACTAACATTTTATGTAGAACGACCCTGAAAATTTTTTTACATGTGTGCACTTCCCTTTTTAAAATGCAAAGTTCAGTTGGCTGAGCAAAGTTTGAGTACTTCCTAATCTGCTGCAGGCAAATTCAGCAGTGCTAGTTTGAACAGCACGTGGAGGTTGTTCAAACAAATGCAGCTACACAATATGAGGTGCAGAGAGCACCCACTGAAAAATCCTGTGGGAGTGGCCGGCAGCAGGTTTGGGTGATGCCAGGCAGATGGAGGCAGCACTCCAGGAAAGTGTTGTGTTCAGGGCCGTGGCAGAAACTTCAAGAACGGAATTAAACTATTAAGAAGCAAAAATGTTCTCAGAAATTTCCTAATATGCAACAAATGAAGGGTTAGGGTGTAGCCAGGTCAATGTTGCAAAGGAATAGGTTTTCAAGGAATTAGCATAAATACAAACAATTTTGGCTTAGATGTGGCCTCTTCATGTTCTCCAGTATTTGCTGTCTTGTGTTTAGTGTGACACTTACTCTTCAAATCTGAGAACTGGCTGTTAAGATAGTAGTTTGGGATTTGAGAATTACTTTTCCCCTCAGGAGCTATGGGAAATTCCTCTGCTTATTAGTTGGATATTAGCTGCTTTGATTCTGATACAGTATTGGCTTTTGTTAAATGACTTGAAGAGCAGCATAGTACATCTGGCAAAAATCGGCTTTGTGGATAGTTCTGTTAATTTGTGTCTTCAGAAAGGATGATGGGGCACTGCTAAAACTACATGTGTGTCAAAATTTTCCTTTACAGCCTGAGATACTATGCACACTTTTCATGGCATTAGACTCTAACATTCTGCACTGCCTTTTCCCATATTGTCTTCTCCATTCTTGTGATAGAACATGGCAGGATAGAAACCTAGACCAGGGAGTAAGAGTTAAGAGTAAAATGGTGGGGGGAAAAAATGGTGTATTTTAAGCTTGGACCAGGTCTTAAGTGTAACTGCACAAATGTTTGTGCCATTCCAAGGCAGGGAGGAGGTAAGCGGGTGAGGAGAGAAGGGGATTTGCCGTTTGCAGGTCTGTGCGCACCCATGAGCAGCGGGGACAGGTTTATGCTGACCAAGTATGTAGAAGTGACTTCACTGGTCTGTGGTGAAACCCCTGATTTACATCCAGAATCATTTAAAATACATATGATGCAGAAAATGGCGTAGAAGAATTCATAACTACTAGCCTTAATAGACTTTTCTGTATTTTATACTTTACGTTAACTCTTGATATACTGACAATTAATATATAATTATGGAAGTTTCTTTGAGGAATCAGAAATACAGAAGGATGTGACTTTCTCTCTACTGTTTCCTTTCTGTTTCTTTTGAGTTTTGGCCTTAGGCCTTTACTCTGTACCCAAAGTGAGCAGTAACAATTTCTAGGATTTGTCTGATTTGAGAATTAAAGATGCTATAGGCCTTCCCAAAACTGTTCCATAAACATGACTGAATAATAAACATTTATTTTGTAGGTCAGAAGCCAGTTTTAACAGATGTTCAGGCAGAATTGGACAGAATTTCACGAAAACCTGAAATGGTCTCTCCTACAACACCTACACCTCCCACAGAAGGTGAAGCATCCTGAAGACACCAAATAAAACCAATTGCTCAGTTTTCTGGGATAATTCAAACTTGCCTCTGCCTCTTCCTTCAGTGACTGGAACTAAAGAACTGAAATATCTTTCAGAACACAAACAGTTGGTGTCTGTCTGTCTTTCATATATGTTGCCCAACTTTACAAAAGGGAGCTGTACAGATGGGAAACGGTTATCACATCATGTAGGAGTACAGTTCACAGTGCAAGAATAGTAAATTAATTTTGTTCTGGGTTTTGTTGAAAAGTCAGTGTAATTCTGTAAAATTGCAAGTATGTCCACTTAAGTGATAGGGGTTGCTTAGAGCAGGAAAACTGATACACACCACAGGCACTTAATTTATATTGATTTCCCAACCTGTTAGGCAAGTTTAATCCTGTCTTAAATAGATTAACCTCTACAGGAGAGAACAACTACTAGTTTTTGGAAGAGAAAATTAATTGCACAAAGCTGTAACACAACAGCAACAAACTCCAATTATACTTGAACGCTTCATTTGGAGTATGGTTAAAAAAATCTTTTTGGTCTCCACTGAGATTTACACTGCATTCAAAAACCCATGCAAAAATTCATTCCAGATATAAGACTAGTGGCCAGTTTTTTGTTTTTTCTCTTTGATTAATTTCAGACACTGAATAAAAGATGTATAAAGAAAAAGCAGAGGTTAAATGTACAGATTATCAGTATCCAGATTTGTCTATATATATATGGCTCAGCCTTAATGTCCCCCACTATGTTTCCCACATTAGTTATGGTTTAAAATTGGTCATCAAAACTGTAATCGGTTAATAAAGTATTCTCTGCATTCAAATTTAAATAACTTTCATTGAAGTCATTGAAGCCATGGTGTTCTTGTTTGTTTACAGTTAAATCTAAGGATGTGATGTAAAACCTTAAAATATGCTGTTATATTTTACCTCTCAGCAAATAATATCGCTGGTAGATATTTAAACTTCCTTAAAACATTGCTTCTAGAAGGAAGTGGGTAAGTCTGCAGTGTTTGTTCCTAGGAGTAAAATTAGCTTGGGTTTTAAAAGCACACTAGTTACACTAAGGATCCTGCTAATGACTCCAGTATGTTGTCTAAGAAGTAGTTTAGGGAGGTTAGGACTTTACTTAAGCTTTCAGTACACAAATGTCAAGCATCACTTTACTGTTCTGTGTGAAGTTTGTGGTTGCTTTCTACTTATAGCCAAAGAATAGGAAGTGTAAAGAGTATATCCTGATGAAATGATTGCCAAGAGTTCTTTAATGAGTTCAGGTTTTCTAGTTTTTTAAATCAACAAGTCTTAACATTAATTTCTCTATTTGCAAAATCTGAAACACTGAAGGGGAGGGGGTAAACCCTCTTTATTTTGAACATGTTGGTACTCTTTTCCTCCAGTTCCTGCATTCTGTAGTGGTTCTAGTGAATTACCTCTGTATTTTCAAAATACCTAAATTTACTTAAGAATACATTTTGTTGTGCATTGAACTCCCTAAAGTTAAGCATACTTGTTAAAATTGACTCAGAATACTGAATTGTGGGCTGACAAGTTTCAGTAGAGATTCTTAACTGCGGATCAGTTGTTCATACTGGAGTCCTTAAAATTTTGCTCGTGGCAGTGATTCAGTAAAGGTAGCATGTGGGGAAATGCATGACCTGCTGATGAACAACTGTATAGAATAAATAGTGTCTTGAAGAAAAAAGAAGAAATAAGCTTCCCATTATGGATGCATGGCATGTATCAGAACAGTTCTCCAGATTCTGTATGTAAACTTCTTGAAACAGAATTTGAAATGTCCTGCTCATATCATCACCTGTACACTTCCTCATACAACTGCAGTGGTATGTGTTAGTAAGGTGAAACTTTGGATTTTAGGGCAACATCTTAAACTACTTGGTACTGTCCAGGTTTTTGAAAGAAAACTTTAGCTCCTGCAATCTTTTAAGTTCATTTGAGCATCTGTCAAAGCACAACACCCTTTCCAAAGCTGGAAAATTAGACATGTAATACATTAAGAGCAGTTGCACTAGTTGTCCTTTTTTTGTGGAGGCTGGGACAGGGGAAAACCTTACTAGTGACTCATAATTTCACTTCTTAAAACAGTTGGAAAAATGTCACTTCTGCATATTTAACTCTTCTAAACTATTTCTTCCCTAAACCCTGATAGCTCTTTGGTTTTGGTTTTGGGGGTTGTTGTATTATTATTATTTACAAAAAGGCTGTGCCTTTTCATTCTATAGGACTGAAGTAGCCTGCTTTCCTCCTTAAAGTTCAAATTCTCTTAATGCTACTGTCACTATCTCTACAGCCTACTCATGCTGTTTGTGGGGGGGAAGACTTTAAGGTATCTTTACCACAAAAGGAAAACCTCTGAGAATGTGTTTGTGTGTAACCTGATGGGTTTGGCTTCTTGTTTCCCTTTGATGAGATCGAGACTACTGGGCTGGTTGCTTTGTCCTCTTGAGTTGCAATCCCCCTGACTACTGCTTTGGTGAGAGTAGACCATGAAGGTGGGATTTACCAGAACTATCATGCAAAAGGAGTCTATGTGACAGAAGGCCCTTTTCACAAAATGTAGTGCCAGTGAATTTTCCCGATTCTCCTTCCTTGACCATCAAGTCAGGCACCAAAACCAAGTAAGAAATAAATTGGGTAAACAATTAAGCTAATTTGGCAAAGATACTTCTGCATAATCCTTTATTGTGCTCTCATGCCCTAAACTGTAGATGGATTAGGTTTGTGTTGACCTCAATTTTAAAAAGAATAATAGCATGAATAACTTTAATTTTGCTTCTAATCACTCGTGTGCCTTTAATTCTGTAGTGTCATTTGGTACAAAGTTTTCGTGTAGCACACAAGATGCAGAAAGCAAAGAAGTAATATAATGACTTGATAAAGAACAATGAATACTTTTTTAAGGGTTTGCAGTGTGAATAGTGCAAAAACACTACAAAATAAATAAACCAAATAAATTCCTTTAGACTTTTGGGGCTAGTTCTGTGTGGACAAGGAGCTGATTAGCTTCAAACAAAACTGTTTTGGGGGAATTTTACAAATCTCTTCTGTCTTCTCTCTACCATGTTTCGATATCAGTTCTTTGAGTATACTGGTTGTAATAAAGCTGTTCTGCAGATTTTAAGCTTGAAAATTTTGAGTAAATGGCCGCTTTATTTCCAGACATTTCGTATTTTTCAGCTGAACATGGCAGTCTCTGAAATGTGCATATGCCTTTTAGGTTATATGGACTAGCTACCATACTGTACTAACCATAACTTCCTAGTGATACAGCTGAAATGTTGGGCTGCAGTTTCTTCTTGGGGAGCAAACTTAATCTGCAGGACTGTTGCCTATCAAATACCTTATGGCTTTATGATTCTGGGCCATGCAGACACGTGGAAAACCACTGACAAGAGTTGGCCTAACCCTGCATTTGGCAAATACGGAGAGTTGAGGGTTGTTTTTTTTTCTCGTGTCATAAGGGATACTCAGAAATAGCTGTTAAAAATGCTAATTCTTCATCTTCAGCTGTTTTAAAAATCACACATTCTAGCACGTTAGTATGGTCATGGGGTTTGTGAACATCAGTTGCAATACGGAGCCCAAAAATAGAGCCTCTAGCTGAAGAAGCTTCAGCGGATGCAATGCGTTCAAGCCTTTTCTGAGCTCTTTGTCGCAGTACTTGGAATATTCCATTTGCTAGCTAGTCATCCTGTATTTACTTCATGTAATACACAGGGCGAGAGTCATAAACAAGAGCTGTTGAGATGCCCGTGTGGGAACACCAGAACTGAGACCAGGGAGAGAGCCGTGCCTCCGACTGGCTGGCTTCAGTGGAGCTCCCCAAATTGTGCCGTAGCAATAACCCTCACCACCCTCCAACTGAAAACAAGTCTGGCTCCTTCAGTGGTTTGGGCTTTTAAGCTGCTTTCCCATTCCTCTACTTCCTTCTCCCTTGCCCTCCAAGAAGAAAAGAAAAAAAAAAAAACCACAACTGTATTTATGAACACAGGAAAAGCAGAATATTCATTTGCGAGGTCAGTGGAGCCCTGCTGCCAGTTCTGAGTGTGAGGGACCTGGGCTTTAGCATCATACTGTAACACAGTACAAGGCTAGTGCCAAAGAGCTGCCAGGGTGTCACTTTACGAAAACAGTGCTGCAGCCCTGGCCTATATCCACCTTATGCCAGTGGCTGGCATTTACTCAACTGCTGCAAGGAGCTCCAGTCACACTTTTTCATAAATTATTTCAACATCAGTGGCAAGGAGTGGTAACTGTCATACAGCTATACTGTGTATGCTGTAATCTTCCCCTAATGAGGTGGCTTTCTCAACTTAATTTGTGTTTCTTTTTGGTCACTATGGTGGGTGTCTTTGGAGAAGATGTAATGAGGGAGAAAACTAGGTCACTCGTCACTAATCTGCTTCCACCAATCTCCCGCTCTGTGCCTGCCTGACAGGAGATGTTACCATAGCTCAGGATCTAACTCCAGGGCTGCTTCTCTGCCACGATGTCCTGCCTTTAGCTCTGGTCCTGCCATTCCAGCAGAGGCCGTGGAGAGGTAAGGAAGATTTCTCTTTTTGGAAAACTCTGTCAGGTGTAGCACATAAACAGAAGGAAATTAATAGATGTACATCTGGAATGGGATTTCCATTACATCACAGCCAGCTAATTACAGTTATTTGCATTAAACAGGCTTGTTATTTATTGTAACTGTTGTTTTGATTTGCATTCCCTCTTTAAAGGAGAGATACTGTACTTGAAAGACAGTGCTGATGAAAAGGGTGAAGAACACCTGTTTGTGCAAATAGCAGCATTTGTATGTTTTAACATAATGCTTGAAGCATTTTTAAGCTATCAGGTCCTATGCTGTTGTCCAGTTTTTGTTCCTTCTCTGTCACATGATCTTGCAGTTCCTGTAGCTTTGCCATTCTTTTGCTTTTCCTGCACCTCCTTAAATAAATAAAGTGCCCTAAATAAGTTAGGCTTTAAATGGCAAGCTAGCCTTTATAATTCATGCATCATTGATATGTATTTCCTGGAGAAGGCCTGAACAGGAAAAACAGCTCTTAAAGACAGCAGTAACTAGGAAAAGGTTGCCATATATTTTATCTTTTGTAGGCTTGTCTTGTGTTTCTGTGATTCCTTGAAAAGCAGTCTCTTCTCAAGACAGTTGTCTTCAATGCTAACATCTGTGTTCATAATCTAGCAATGCTGCATTAAGACATTGGTAAAGGTTCAAAAGGGAACAACTACAAAATAGCCTTAGATGCTACCAAACAACTGAAATGAACTGACAGTTGCTTCTGTCTCATTAAGTGCAGTCTCCCACAGACCACCGCACAGCCTAGTCACACACTTTTTGGCTTTAAAGTTATTCAGCCAGTTTTGAGATATTACCAAGGGAAAAAACAAAACAAAAAGGGAATTTCCTTCAGAAAAGAGATGCCAGCCTCTGTAATGTAATCTTATTTGTACTAATGTAAAAAAAAGGTAATGAAAGCACTGGGGACTCGTAAGTGGTAACAGTAAATGTTACTGACTACACCTACCTGCTCAGTCCTGCAGTCTGGGATGCTGCCAGCCGAGCTACGTTAGACTCATTTTAACCCCAGGCAGAAGCTAGGGCACACCCATGGCGATACCTTACTTATTTTCATGGAAACTCCCATGCCTTGGGAATTACGGGTCTTGCCCTACTCATTTGCCTCTCAAGCCAATTCCTGCAGCTGAACATTGTTTATGGCATGGACAAGTCTGTACCACCCTGCCTGGCAACCCCGCACGTTCCCCTGGCTTGTGTTGTCTTACCGGCAGAGGTCATGCATATGGCCTGCTAGTACGCATTCAGCACGGAGCGTGGCCCAGCTGCTTTTATCTGGTCCGTAGTGCTCCATCTGTCCAGTTAACAGTGTCCCTTGGCAGTTAAAAATAGCACCTACCTCATGGGTCACTGTAGCACACATCCTTCCACTCCACAGTGGTTCTGAAGGAGAGGCAGTGTCTGAACAGCCTGCTCTGTTCCCTAAGCATGTATAAAGCTAAGGTTAAGAAAGCAAATTGCCATCTTTTCTGTCAGTAGATTGTATGTGACTGAATTTAAGTAAGTGAAGTGTATGTGAACTTGACTATGAAGGACCGCAATGGTTCTGTGGATAATACAGTAGTAACATAGAAGTGACTGTAACACACCTTTGCTTACATGTAACAGGCTCGATCTACTCTTACACAGGCACCAAAAGCTGTAGGTTCTTTTAAAAGCTGATCTGGGCAAAGGTATGAAAGTATATTAGTAGAGACTTGGGGAATGAGAATGTTTTCTCTCATTGACAACAAGGAATATAAGCAGGGAAAGCTTTGGCTGAACAAATCCTTCTGATGTCGTAATCTCGTGTGACAATGGGCAACTAAATAATCTTGTAAACTCTCCGTAATAAGCACCGCTTACAAAACTGAGAACAGCCCCAGGCCTGAGGCGACCCCTCGGCACAGCCCCCCCGCTCCCCTCACGCCGCCCGCGGCAGCAGGCCCGCTCGCCGCCGGGGGGAGCGACGGCGCTCGCTGCAGGAAGCGGCTTTGTCCCGCCCGGGCCTAGGCCGGCCGCTGCCGCCGCCGCCGCCACCGCCTTCGCCTTCTCCTTCCCCGCCCCTCGCGCTGCCACCGCCCTTTTGCTTTCGCTTTCCCTCAGCTGACGGCCGGCGGCGGCGCGGTCATGGAGAACGTCTACAACGAGACCACCGAGCCGCAGGCCAAGCCGCCCAGCCGCCCCTCCGACTGCACCCTGCGGCACCTGCGCGGATGGCGGCTGCCGACCAAAGCGCTCCAAGCGGTGAGTTCCCCTCTTCGCTTCTCCTCAGCCCTGCGGGGAGCGGCGGCCGCGGTCGCCGGCGCGCCAAGCGGGGGGAGCGGGCCCAGGGCCGCCGTTGCCGCCCGCCGCGCAGGCTGCCGTGCCGTCGCCGGTAGCGCCGGGCGGGCTGCGGCGGTGGCGCGTGGAGGGGGGTACGGGAAAGGCCGCCAGGCCAGAGAGTTCAGTGCGGGCACCGGGCGTGTGGGGCGCAGCCGAAACGGGGGTGCTGGCCGCGTTATGGACGTTGGCCTCTGTGGTGCGATGGGCTGGAGGGGGCTGGGTCGTCCTGGGGGTTTGGGGTACAGGAGCCACCGACGCATTAGGGAGTACTCAAAAGGAAGAGCTTGGGCTCTCCTGGGAAGGGCAGGTGGCTTGTTCACCGCCTCAGCTGAACATGACGCGTTTTAACTGCTTATTTGCTGGCCGCTCGTGCTTTAAATCAGAGCCCGAGTGGCTCAGGCCAGGGAGGAGGTGCAGCCCCACGTTCTGACCGTCCCCAGCGCCTGCTCCGGGGCTCTGGGCGCAGACCCTGCCAGGCTACCCCCTGCCCTGGGTTTTGCTGAGTTTGGTGCGCCGTGTCTTCAGGAAGTTACGGGCCTGAGCGCTCCATCTCAGGTTCAGCCTTTTTCTCTGATCTCTAACGTACAAGAAGAAAGGGTAGAAGCAGTGTGGTTTGTGGCTGGCCTTCGTCCTGAGGCACTTGTATCTGCTGAGCAAGTGACCCGCCACTTCCGCCCTCCCCTGATTTTATGGTGGCGAGGTGAAGATTTGAAGTTTGTCACCTAAGGCAAAGTTCATTGGTGTTTGGTGCTGGAGCAGGCTGGACACGGTTCAAGAGTGGGGAGCGCAGTGCTGAACTCCTCCCCTTCCTCCCCCCCCCCGCCCCAGCACGCCCATTTTTTAAAGCCGGCGACACACATGCAGTGCCAGCAACTGGGTTAAAAAGTTACGCTGTGTAATTCCTGCCTCTCAGGGCACAAGCTGATTGCTGAAGGAGGCAGGGAGGTGGAAAAATCCTCCCCGTGTTTCAGCACTGCATGAATGCTCAGGCACCTCGTGGGTCTGGGGAGGAGAGGGAGGAACGCTCTTGTCCTGTCTGGGAGCCCGGGGTTGAGGCGGTGCCTCTGGCCGCACGGATGAGGTGCTGTGCTGCGGTGGAGGTGGGGGCAGCCTGTCCGAGTTGGCATCAGCAGCATTACATTAGCTCTGGTTCCCAGGCCTCTCTTTCTGCCGGGGAAAATCGGCCTCTGCTCCAGTGACCCGCCGCTGCCTGTGCGGCTTGCGGAGCACCCATCTTGGGCACCCTGCGTTGTCTGAAGGAGACTGTCGGTACTGCTGAGCAGGCTCTGAGGGGGCTTCTCGCTGAGGAAATACACCCCTCTGCTGTGCCAGGTGTCGAGACTTGGGGGTTGGTTTTTCCGCCTCTAAAAGGCAAGAGGGCTGATGGCTGCTTCTCTCTGCCTCCAAGCTAGACAAAACCGTTGGGGCCACTCTGTCCTTCTGAGTGCAGAAACACACAAAAACATGAGCAGCTGGGGTTCCTGTAATGATTTCCAATGGGGGCAGTTATGGATTAAGTTACCTTTCTTATTAGCTAGCACGAGATCAGGAGACAGCCATTGTGTGTGCAGCGTTTCTTGGATTATTTCTGTTCCTACAGTTGTCATTGCCTTAGAACAAGTTTGTGTCACGTGCGAGTTTAGCAGTGCTTCTAGCCACCATAAAATGCTTTTCAACTTTGCCTTGCCCAAAGGTTTGCTTTTTGTAGCTAGGTCCTTCCACCCCTGTTCTTCCTGGCCACCCGTATCTTCAGCCACGTTTTCTGTTAAAAAAGCGGAGAATGCAGGTGTTAATGGAAAACTGCTGTGGAGGCAGGCATAGCCGTGCATTAGTAACAAGGTCAGAAGACTGATTCTTAATCTTGGGATCTGCTGTCGCTGTCTGTTGCCCGACCTTGGAGGTTCACTGGTGTTTTGGAAAGGGCTGAATTGCTGGCAGTCGGGTTTTTTTAATACGCAGTTGTAACAGGCTTTGGGGGCAAAATCGGAGGAATATTGTGCGAGAGAAATCTGATCACCACTACAAGGTTAAGAAGAGGAAAGGAGTGTGATAACGCAGCATCTGTGCAGCAGGATGGGGGGTGGGAACCCAAGGGGATCATGTCCGGAGCAGTTCTGCCAGTGGGATAACAGAGTTGAGCTCCCACTGGAAGCTTGCTGCTCTGCCTGAGCAGCCTTGCTCATGGGTTTCCCATCTGAAAAGCTGAAGTAAGTAGGTCAGGAACATGCACCTAGATAAATCCACCCGCAGATGCAGAACTGCTTCATGCACAGTAAAAACAGCATTGCGTTGCAGAGTCCTGTGTTTGTCTTTGTCTGTAAATGACTAAACTTGGCAGCGCACCGCTCTCCTGGCGTAGCTTTCCAGCGCTCGCTTCGCTTTCTTGCATTGTGCTCTATTGGTTGTACTGGAAAGTTGTTATTTCTAGAAGCTTTAGAGGTCTGATGTTCATGCATTTTTTCATTTGCATTTGAGAAATAAAACCAGTCCACGGGGCAGTGCTTGGACGGAGCGTGAAAGATTAAAACCAAAGCGTGGCTACTCCTGTGGTGGCAGTGGCTGTCGCTTATTGGGAGGAGGTCAGTTTTTCGCCAGTAGTAGCAAGGCTGCCTAAGGGTTAGCGTTTGGTTCTCGCCTCCTGCAAGCGCATGGTTCATGTAGCGGAGCTTGCGTATACCCATTTGCCAGTTGAGCTTTCTGTTGCATTCTGCCTCTCTGACGTTAGTGAGTCTGGGATGAGTGGTTATCTGGCATGTTCTTGACAATTTGGCATAGAGGAACTTAAACAGGTGACAAACCTTCCCTCTTTGGGTGGGAAACTAGATCTACACTTTGCAGAAGTAAGCTCTTCTCTCAAGCTGAAGAAATAACTGCTGTGGTTCTCACCAACCACTTGACTGATCCTGAGGGAGAAATCCCGTGAAGCAGGGCACTGAAGTAAGGTTCCCTCTAACTGACATTAGAGTAATGGCACATTTTTTTAAAAATGCATTACCTTAGTTTGCCCTTCTCTTTCATTTTAGAGAGAAAAGCTCTACTGCAACCCGCTGACGAAGCTGCAGGCTCAGAGGATTTTTATGTAGTTACTGTCCAACACCATAAAACTGCAGGGTTGTGACTCTTGCCCCGCTTGCCTAGAGCTCCTGCGGGTCGGATTAGCCTGACGCCAGCCCTCCTTCCCAGGCGCTCTGCTAGCTACCCTCCTGCCATTGCGGCTGGATGAGACTGGAAATGGTAATGTGGATATTGCCTGTTCGCAAGCCGTGTTGTGCCATGCCCTGCGCACAGGCACTGGGGGTAAGGCTCTGTCTTTACTGTCAGCGGCCCTGAAGCCTGCAAAGCCTCCGCCAGCCTGGAAGCTCGGCGTGCAGGTTCGGCTGGGGTTAAGGTGGGTTCCGGTGCCAGCTCGGGTTACGGCACTGGGTGAGGTGGGATGGGGTTCCTTGATGTCCCTGGCGGAGGCTTTTCTGCGGGATGGGCGAGTTTCCCAGGCTCCCTCCCGCCTGCAGCACTCTGGCAGAGCCGTGGGCAGCAGCTGCCCAGCCTGTTTCCCTGGGGCTGTGTGCGGCCGAGCAGGCCCGGGGCAGCTGCTGGCAGCTGGCGCAGGGCTGGCTGGGTGGGAGGCTGCGGGCTAATCGGCACATCTGTGCCGCAGGATGCAGGAAGGCAGCAGGAGCTGCTGAGGACAACATCGCAGCCGTCTGATCTCCCCTGCAAACCCTACCCAGAGCTCCCTGCCGTCAGCTTGGTGGGTCTTGAGGCTCTCGGCTGCATGAAGATTTATATAGGGCTCTCAGGACTGGCAAAGTTGGTCTTTCCAGGCTTGTGCTGCTGGAGTTTTCTCCAGAGCCGCTGTGGTTGTGGTGACAGGCGTCAGCACTAGCGCAGGGTGAAGCTGGAGCCTTCCCTGCAACCCTGTGGAGCTGTGGCTGTTGCCTCCCATCACGGCTGTGTCTGTCTGCAAGCCTGATGTTCTGCTGGTCCCGCTGCACGCGAGGTCTAACGGGATAGTTCACCGTCTTGGGCTCTCGCTGTCTCAGTAGCTTTCTGAAACTAAGGTATGTGCCAGAATAAAATACATGTATTTGGAGAATTATTGACTGATTCTTGGTATCTGTCTGAAATGTGATTCCTTCATCCGGCTCTCTTCTCTTGAAATTTGAGAAACATGTTCTTCCTAACATAGTTGATGTTTTTGTTGGTGCTGATCTTTGCACTTTGCCTTAGGTCCTAGTCTTTGCTCTCGATTTCTGTGATGTTTGAATTGCAGGTTGTTGTAGCAGGGTCACCCCGCCAGCTAGTTTCAGGATGTAAGTTTCCAAAGTTTTGGCCAGATAGAAAGTTTACAAACAGGTTTAAATGTAGTTCCCAGGTGTGGAGAGCACAGTGTGGGTAACTCAGGGTGCCAAATGCAAAGCATGAGGCGTTTCAGTGGCTTCGAAGTGCCTGAGCCAGCAGCTGTGGGACCCCGTGAATGCCCTAGGGCACAGCTGCAATGTAAATGTCCCAGTATCAATACGAATACAGAAAAGCCACAAACTTCTAAGTAGGCTGGAATGTGGCTTGAGTTGTTTAGGTCTATCCAGTCAAATTTTACTGCAGATGCACAAGAGCTAGGAATGAATAATTTCCCCGCTTGCCATTCATGGATTGTTAGTGCCACAGGAGAGACGTCCAGACCAGCGAGCCTGGGGCCCTTGTCGAGAGAGCCACATGCTGCAGCCCCGCCACGCTCTCCCTGTGAGTCAGTCCCCAGTGTTGTAAAGCTGCTGAAAAATAAATGCGGAGCTTATACCTCTACCCGCAGAGGGGTTATAACCAATTTGAGTTTAATGACAGCAGTGGAGCAGCTCTAACATTTCACTGTGGGCCCTAATTAAAAGAAGTGCTTGTTGCACCTAAAGTGCTGTAAGTTTCTGGGAAGCTGTGGTTTCTGCTGGGGAGGTAGAGGGAGGCACCTCCGTGCTGTCTCCCACCTCCCCTGACGGGATGTCCTGCAGAAATGTTTCCACGAGGGCCATCTTTGGAGCTAATGCCTGTTCATTTAGTCGATTTATTTACATTCATTAAACTATTTGTTTTGTTTAATTTATTATTCAGCTAAAATTTAATTTGCATTTGCTATACTGACACCAGCCTTCACGTGTTCAAGCTAGCACATACCGCACTGCTCTGGACTTGCTTTGGCTCAAGCTGCAGAAATGCTGCTCAGCTGCATGAGACCTCCTGACCAGGTACTTCTCCAGGAGGAGATTTTGCCTCTTCCCAGAGGCCTCTTGACAAGGAGGAAGAGTTGAAGCTGTCAGTACATCCTGAACTCCTTCAAAAATCATCAGAAAAACATGAGTTACCGATGCTGATGTGATCTGAAGGTTGGTGCTGGCTCCCAAGGCTGAGGGGTGCCTTGTCTCAGGGCTCCAAGGCCCGGCGGCTCCTGCACTGAAGGAGCAGCTGTGGGGGTGCCTGGGGCCCCTTGCTTATTGGGGCAGGAGCCCAAACGAGTTGGAGTGGGAGAGACTTCTCTTCCGATTCCTCTTCTCTTTAAAAGGACAACAAAAGCTAGCCAGGATTTTCTGTGGAAGGCTTTTGATCTGTTTTTCAGCTGGTTTCTGCCTTCCTCCTGGCAGGTGGCTTGCTGGCGTGGAGGCTCTGGGGTCTGCTCCTGGAGAAGGGATTGCCCTTCCTCTGCGTGTGTTGTGTCGGCCTGGAGCAAGCAATCATGTGAGCTGTGTGGTCTTGGCTTTGTTTTAGTTTTGAGATTTTTGTGCTAGGAATGTGGCACGTATTTTTCTTCTGCTCAGTGTAGAGTTGTGCCCCTTCCCATCCACGAAGCCATGTTGAGCACTTGGGAGACCTGCCGAGGAAGCCTGTGCCGAAACTTGGGCTGCCCGGGAGTGGGGGGGTTGTCAGGTTTGCTAACCAGACACGAAGGCTTTCCCAGGCAGGTCCAAGGCTGGTCGGTTCAGGCTGCAGCTCTTGCACATCACATTGTGTGTTTGAAAGGTTCCGGCTCTTTGCGTGTGTCCCAGGAAACCGGGGCCACTGAAGGGACCCAAGTAGCTGAATGCCGAGCAGCGCGTGTGTCAGTACAGGATGTGTGCCGGTGTGCAGAGGGGCCGTGATGCCTGGCTGATGCCGCGGGGGGAAGGCGAGGAGCAGGCAGCTGCGGCGTGGCCTTGCTGGAGGCATGCTGCGGCCTGCTCGGCTGCAGCCTCCTCGGGGTGCCTGGTGCTTGCAGAAATCTCCAGCTCCGTAATCCCTGCTTCAGTTGCTGGGATTTCTTAAATTAGCATGGAGAGAGGAGTGGTGTTAGGGGGTTGTGTGTGTGGTTTTGTGGTTTGTTTGTGTTTGATACGGCAGAGCAGGGTGAAAGGACAGAGAATTCGTCTGGGAACTACTTACTGGTTCACTGCCTGGCTGTTTTGTGCTCGCCTGCTTAGTATGGATGGCTGTGCCTGGGCCCAGGCGTGCCATAGTAACTGCCCTCGCCTTGTCATTCAGTGCATCTCACTTGCTTACAGGTTTGGCAGTGCTGAAGCCCTCTAGCACTCGTCCCATGCTGCACTGGTGCAGCACTCGAGATTGGGCTATTTATAACCACCTCTGGGCCGGGGCGGTCGGGCTGGCATCCCTCCGCAAGCGCGCCTGAGGAACCTCTTAGGTACGCGTCTGGTTTTGTTCTGGCGCGGCAGGAAGAGGAGAGCTTCAGCTGCTGGGACCTACTTTTGGGCTTCGTGGATATCGTGACGGTGTGAGCGTGGCGGTCGGGAAGAGGGGCGAAGGTGCGCAGTGTGTGAAGGTCACGGGGTGGCACTTTGGGAGAACCGCCGTGAGCCCAGCATCCACTTCTGGCGAGCACGCGGGACGTGAGCTGAGGGCGCACAGGACACCGTGCGGAGTCAGCTGCCGGTCCTCTGCCTCCCGCCACTCTGGGGCCAAGTAGGAATTTTCTTTGGAGAAGGCGGCTGACTGCGTGAGAAGGCGAGCAGGTCCGGGCTGCAGAGGGCAAGGGCTGCCGCATGGGAGTTTGCCTTGTGGGGACTTCAATATATGTGTGCAAACAGGAGATTTGCAAACAAAACTAACTCTTCTAATCCAGTGTTGTATGAGCCAGGCTGCTTGTGATCATGGGGAACAGCCTTTTTGCAAACTGCTGCAGGCATATCACCGATCTAATTTTCCAGACGCGCAGCTTTAACTCACCCGATGAGAGGTCACCCCTCTTACCAAAGCCTCCCACGAGCTGCGCTGTCTGCCCAGAGGTGCCAGAAGCTGCCCAGTGTACTGGGCCGTATCCAGACGTCATCCCCAGCGAGGCAGTGAGTGGAAGCCTGCATAAATGCACCGAATACATCCAAGACCTATCTGAGGCCAAGGGCGAAGAAGGAATGGTGGCGGTCTGTGATAGGAGCTGTTTGAGACCCAGCGTTGGCGCTGCCGGCCTGCTCCGGCAGGCAGGGGCATCCCGTGTGGTGGCTGTCCTTCCAGCCGACCTTGGGGAAGGGCCGGCAGGGCTGGTCAATCATGCTCAGTCGCTTGAGGCCTGCCAGAGCTGTGTGAAACTTGAGGACAGCGGCTTAGCCGATAGATCCTGCCGCCGGGAGGAGCACGTGGCAGCAGCTGACAGGGGGGATGTGGCCCCTGGAGCGTGTCCTGCCAGCCAGGGCCACGGCGAGGGACGTTTAGACACAACCTTAGTGGGTCTGGACAGCGTGCCAAACTGCAGAGGTACTGCACCCTCCCCAGGGAGCCCTGCGACACCTTCCTCTGCTCTGCCAGCAAGCATGGGGAAAACCCCACCGGCCCAAAGGACAGCTGTGCTGCCTGTCCCCCCTCACGAGGTGTCATCTAAGGCTCGGGATGCAAGTACTGGTTTTGTAGTGACGGACCCCGCTGCCTGCCCCGGCGGCAGGTCAGGCTGTGATCCTGACTCTCAGACGCAGGCACTGCCCTCAAAGCAGCAGCAGAAGAAGAGGAGGAAGAAAAAGAAACTTGCGCTTCTAGGTGCTCAGCAGCGTGGCGCTCTGTTGTGCTTTGTGTAGCCAAAACACTGTATGCCCGTAACGGGGGTGGGTGGCTGCGTGTGCCCGTGGGATGGGGCAGGGCAAAGGAGAGGGGAGGCGAGGTGACGTTTTACCTTCGTGGCAGAAGGAAAAGGAGGAAGGCGGCGAGATACCGCACCGGGGCTGTGTGCCACAGAGTGACCTGTCTGGGCCTTGTCCGTGTTAGCAAAACAAACATAAGGGGGTTTTGCTTATTTTTGTCTTAATTCATCAGGCAAATCCTTCTCTTGTGACTGCAGACATGGTCCTTGTAAAGGATGGGAGCGGATCTGCCAGGCTCGGCCTGCAGCAGCGCGGACGGGAGTGCAGGGCAGCAAGGGGCTGGGGCAGCGTTCGCTCAGAGCCTTTGGCTCCCTTCAGCCGCGCAGGGTTGGGAGGAGACGCCTGACTTACAGGGATGGGGCAGCTCCATGGCTGCCCTGAGCGCAGGGACGGAGTGTTCCTTCTCCTTTGCCCAGTGCATCTTGCCATCGCTGGGGGAACAGCGGGGCCCCAGCCAGTTGCTGCAGCGTGGGAGGGGAGCAGCCACCAGGTCACAGGGCAGCCACTCGGCCGCGTCTTGCTTTCCTCCTCTCCCACTTCGCCACGAACTGGCATAGCACGGCTGGAGCCCACAGCAGCCCCTCCGGTGTGGCACCAGATGGTAACTCAGAGTGGCTTTTGTCTTCACCAGGACTTCTAGGATATGAGAAACTCAGATTATTATTTTTTAAGTCTCAAGGTCAAATCTTGCCTTTCTGTCGCTGTATTTTGTTTTTGTTCAGTCCCTGTGCAGTGGCTGAATTTTGGTCTCAAATGCTGTCTTTTGGTGCTGGCAAATGAGGGGATGTGTAGGGTGACTGACCCGAGCTGGCTGCTTGGTTTCTGGTTTAGTGCCTTGCTTGCTGTCCATGTGCCCGTCGGTGTGCCCGCGGCGGGTGGTCGGGCTGCAGGCAGAGCCGGCTGGGAGATGGTGCAGAAACTATCCTATGCTGCTCAGAATGTGAATACCTTTGAGGAGGGAAGGGCAGAATTTGGGCCTTCGGAATGACACTGGAGCCAATAAGAAGAAATGCACTCCTAAACTCAGTGATGGAAAAGGTAGGGTTTTCATTTTCAGTTTTGTGCCTCATAATCTCCGCTGTTGCTAAATGTAGGGAAGGAAACTCCTTATCTACAGAACAGTCCCCCCAGACCAGGCTAACTCACAGCAACATAACGTTGCTGTCTTTTTGACCTGATAATCCAAGAAAAGGATTAGTGACTGACATTGGTTTAGAAGATTTGTTTGAACATTAGTTATTAACTAACACTTCCCATGATCTACGCTGTCTGTCACTCTATGCAGCCAGCAATATTCAGGTTCAGGTGTACTCCCTCTTTCGTGCCGGGATCCTGACCGGTCAGGTTCGCGAGGTGCCCGCCACCTCTGCAGGCTTGCTGTAAATAGGAAGCGTGATGAAAACAGAGCGTGTCACCTTGGCGTGTGTACTCTTTGTCCAGGTGCAAAGATGAAACTTAATCCTTGCACTGATCCTCTCTACCAGGTGTGAGCCGCAATCAGGCAGTCGATTCTTCCCGGTGAGGTGGTGCCTGTGCCGCCGCCTCCCCTCTTCAGTGTTTTGCTTTGCCCATTCTCCTGACGCTTTAGTCTTGCGTGCGCTCGAGGTTTGTTCACGCTGTGCTGCGAGTAGCAATGAGAACATCGTGTTACAGCTCGGCTGCCAGCCAGCACACGCTGGAGCTCAGCAGCCTCAGCCGCGCCTGCGGGTACAAACCAGGGGCTGAAAGGAGGAGGGTCCTTGCTGGGATGCTGGCACATCCCTTGGAATGACAGGGGAGACTGGAGGTCACAGCCTTTGGTCGAGACCGCAGAAACGCGTTTCGAGGGCAGCGCGTACCGGGAGGGATCTCCGCTCCGTCTCCAGCAGCGCGAGCGGGGCGGTAAGCGGGAGGAGCGGCTGGGTGGTGCTCCTGGAGCGGGTGGGACCGCTTCCCCGTGACTCAGCCGCCTTCCACGAAACCGTCCGGGGTGCATTGCTCGGCGCTTTCTCCTGTGGGCAAGAGCTTGCAATTAAATGCAGCTACTGGCCCGTTTGGGGCTTGAACTTAGAGTGAGTAACAGGAGAGAGGTCTCTGCAGGTGTCTTTCAGGTGTCCCTGTTGCTCTTGCTATCTTTCAGTATGCTGAAATCAAGTGCCCGATGCTTTTGCCTCGCTCTCCCTGCCGGCTCTCCTGAGGCCACGGCACAGCTGGTCTGCAGCAGGCGGTGCGAACTGGTGACCCACTTTAAGGCAGGCGGGTGAAGCTCCGCTTCCCCGCGGGGAGAGCGCAGGCGGTGAGTCAGCACCCAGCAGGCAACGCGTCCTCCAGGCAAGCTCGCCTGTGCTGCCGTCAGGTGGGGTTGAGAGGAAACATGTTGTTTTTGTCAAAACATACCCGTTCTGTAAAACCCCCACTGGAAAGCCTTCCCTGCCCTTAAATCAGAGGGTTAACCTGCTGGACAGCTGGCCTTTCTCAGTCCAGGCTTAGCTTTTGTTTCTAGGCTTAAGACGGTGCTGGCTGGAGCTGGATCTTCTGGCATAAGGAGACATGAAGATGTTGCCGCTACACGGCTTTTCTGTCGCAAAGTGCAGAGCTGCACCAGCCCCATCTTCCCTCAAGTAGGGAAAGAGGGATGGAAAGTGCGAATATGTTGTATTCCTGCAGACAAGAAACAGTCTTCTGATTTCTGAAACATCAGTAGTTTGGGCATCTGATGCCCCTGGGTAGTGAAAAGCAGAAGCGTGGTCCTGGTTGGGAACTTTTCCTTGCTGCATGCAGGCTTTCCCTGCCTTGCTTTGCTTTGCAGCTGAAGGTGTTTGCTGTGCTCAAGACCAGCGTGTGCACGGGTTGCTCAGCTGTCGTGTGAAGCCTGTCTCCTGCTTTGGTTAGTCCCTATGCACTACTTTCCTCCTCCTCACTTCCAGCTCCAAGCTGGCCAGTTAATTTCTGCTTGCTATGGAGGCACTTCCTCTGCTGGATCTTGCTTGGAAAAAAGACGTAAACCAAAATCACATTTACTCAGAGACGACAGTGTTCCTTTTGAGAATATTCTGCCAATTGTTGTGGCACAGAAGTAGCTTCAGTGCCCACCTCACTGCTGCTGCTGAGTCGGTTGGTTGGAAAGCATCCTTGGTCAAGCCTTGAGCATGACTACCAGGCACAGGAGTGTGCCTGGAGCGTGGCACAGGGCAGACTGCAGGAGCGTTAGGACGGGTAGCGTGGCTGGGAACAAGAGCAGAGAGACAGGAGCTGGCACATCCCATGGGCTGCGCCTTCCACAACTTAGTAGCCAGCAAAAGTCCACTGTTTGTAAGCAGCACCTCAAGCTTGTCATCTGTGACACTGTTGGAAAAGGTCCTTGGTCATGGCCCGGTGGAGACTGGGAGTCTCGGGGCGGCAGGCAGCACCGCTGCAGCTCTGCCAGGCTGCTGCCCTTGGTGGTGCCTGCCACAGTGGTTGACGATGGACTATCGGGTCTTTGGTCAGCACTACAGCCTTCCAAATTCTGCCTCCCCTTTCTGGCTGCTACAGCAGCAGCAAAAGTTCAGTGATCCTGCCCTGCTCGGGTGGGCAGGGGCTGGACCAAGCCTGGCTCCGGAGCCTGGCAGGTCGTGCTGTCTGCGGTACTAGTAGCCCCAGGTGTAGCTTTTCTGTGATAGCTTTTCTGCTCTCCCTCCTCATCCCCACGTGTTCAGGCAGTCCAGGAGGAGTGTGGCTGTGCTGGTTGTAGGGTGTGACAAGGGGCTCTCCCCAGCCTTCTGGGCATGGTGTGGTTTTTCTGAAACCACGTGTCTTGGCGCACTCTTGCGTGAAGCTTTTCTTCCTCCTTTCTAGCATGACTGCAGCTTGCTAGAGCCAGAGCCAGGCCTCTTGTCTGGTTTGTCCATGGTGTCATCTGTCAAAGAAGTGAACGGCTCGTGTAGGGACGTACGCAAAGTGACAGGGAACACAAGCAGCAGCTGCCGAGACGCTGAAGGCAACAGAGGCTGCTTAAGGTAGCTCTGTTACCTGCTGCCTTTTGGAAGGGGTGTGCTTTCCTTGTGTTTCGTGCTCTCTTTCACCATGTCCTAATTCAGCCTTGACAGTCATCTCTGAGGCAGGTTTGCTGTTGGCAGTCGTAGTCTGGAGCAGGAGTGTGACCCTCCGGGGAACCTTGTGTTGCGCTCTAGAGGTGCGCCAGGGGATACAGCGTTTCTGCCCCTTTTCTTCTACCTGGTGAAGGTTGGATGGCTCTTCTGGGCTGCCAGAGCAGTTGGGGCTGATAAGCGAGAACGAGCCACGATGGCTTTAGGTCTTCAAGCCACAGCGCCAGTCTGCATTTCAGAAGTGATGGAGGTTGAACTGCCATCTCGCCTGGAGCACAGCTGGGGCTGGGACTGATGCCTTGTGAGGAGGAGGAGGGAAGAGACCTGCCAGGTAGCGCTGGCGGGAGGACTGCAGCTTGGCGCTCAGCAGCCTCGGGGTGTTATCCTGGCTTTGAGCCGCCCTGACCCCATGCAGCCTTTTGAAAAGGCTGTTCCCAGCGCCTGGGAAAGCCCCCAGCCCTCTCCGTCTGGGCTGCCTGTGAGTGGGAGCCAGGGAGCACCAAGCTGGAACCACTACGTGTGACTTTGGGGGTCCAGCGGCCAGATGTGCTGGCTGTGCATGGCTGGGATGGGACAGCTGTGCCGCGAATGCACCCTGCGGAGCGCAACACCCGCTCCCTTCCTGTGTTTGCTGCTTGGGGTAGGTGGATCAGAGTGGTGCCCTGCTCCCAGGCTGGGGACAAGGGGACCTCTTCCCTCTCTCAACAGCTGTCATCAGCACCTCTTTCCATGACTCCAGCTTACCCTGGCAGCAGCTCAGTCCAACAATGCAGTGTATCCTCTTCAGCGTGGTCCCCAGCCTGGTTTGGTGGGTGTAGGCTGCTCCAGGAGACCTGTGGCTTCCTAGATCTTATCAGCTCTCTGATACTATCCACCTTATTGGAAAAGAAAACAAACCATTGTGGGAGCAGTGGAGTAGGTGCAGAGAGCTCCCCTGTCCCTGTGATGCATCTGTCTAAATGAGCACTTAAAATGTCGTCACTTTTTTCTTGACTAAAATTGCTTAGCCTCGCCCTGGCACCATGGGATCTCTGTGAAGTATTTTGGAAATGCAGAGGGTGGCCAGATGCAGGCAGGGGCGTGGGAGCTGTTTGTGTGCCTGTGGAGTAACCTGGCGGCCACGTGACAGGCAGCTTAGCAATGCAACTGCTGTCTCTTCCCCTCCCTTCTCTCCTGGCTGAACAGTAGCGTACCAGGAGGTATGTTAGGAGCTGTGTAACATGTTGGTGCAGAGGTTACAGCTGCCTCCGGGCCGCAAAGCACCACACACCCATTCCTTTTAATTAAGAGGCTTCTTAAGACTAAGCTGAAAGTGTTGTACACTGACCCATCCTTCCTGCTTTCCTGCCCTCCCCTCTCCGCACACGGTTTGTGGAAGATGCAAACCCCGCAGGCGAGCAAGAGCATGTTAATTATGCTGTGAGGGGAAGGGAGGGAAGGGCCTGGCACACCTACGTCTAGTAAACACCAAGTGCAGAATAAAATTCTTGCTGCCTTTTAACCCCTGGTTCACTTGGGTTGGCCAGAGGACAGTGGTGTTGTCCGAACCAGTCTCTCCAGCCACTCGGAGAGGACTGTCCGTTTGCACATATGTTGTCTAAATCCCTCTCTTCTCGCCCAGAGCACCCATCTGGCATGACACTGATGAATGGCAGCGGCCCGCACGAGAGCCTCAAGGGCGAGAAGGATGCCAGGCAGAATGGCCACGAGGAGACTGACCCGGGAGAAGATGGGAATGACCAGGAGGTCATTGTCATTCAGGACACAGGATTTACCGTCAAGATCTGTGCACCAGGGACAGAGCCCTTTTCCCTGCAGGTACCTCCCTTTGCCAGCTGGGGAGGGGAGTGGAGGTGGTGCTGGAGGAGGAGGCGGGAATCCTTTGAGCCAGGGCTGTCCCTTCGGCCAGGCAGGGAAGGGGACAGGGGACTGTGTCCAGGGAGGCCCCTGTTAGCCCCCATGGTCTGGATGGCACCTTCAGGCTGCTCACAGCTCCCTGACTTGTCCATCTTCTGATGGGATTAAGTGGGGGAGGAGGCAGCAAAGCATGGAGGGTGCAGGAGAGAAGCTGCCTGACCAGTGGCTTCTAGAGAAGAAGGAAGAGGAGACATGAGCAACAGGCTGTCTGGCACAGGCCTGCCTAGGCGTCGCAAGGACAGGGAAGATGTTTTGCTCTGGATTCCAGGTTTGGAGCAAGGGGAGGGGGAATTAGCCAAGGTGTCGCTGCTTCTTGTCCATCGCAGAGGGGCTCAGGCGTGGAGCTGAGCACGGGGGAAATGTTCGCCTTCCCACTTCTGGGCTGTTTTAAAGGAGGGATGTGAAAACATGAGTTCTGGGTCTGACTCTCAGGAAGGGAAAAATCCCTTGCTTGCCTAGCAGTTTTGGCATGATGCTCCTTCAGGCTAACCTGGGTTTGGTATAGTGACAGGCGCTAGTACAACTCGGGGAGCTCAAGCACCAGCCTGAAGATCAAGGGAACGATGCAGTTTCCACTTCCCCTCTGCATAGAGAGCTCTCTGTGTGTCATGTGGGCAGTGACGTGCTGCCAGATCAGGACAGGCTTTGGCACGCCTAGCTGATACTCTGATTTAGCTTGATACTTCACCAAAAATCGTTTGGATGAAGCCTCTCTAATTTTGGAGAGAGGCATCTGGAGTCTAAATCCAGTGGGAAGTCTTACCTCCCCAAGACTAGCAGAAAGTACAGTGAAATTACATCCTCTGTGGAACCAGCTGTATCACAGCCTGGCTTTTTTCTCCTTTAAATCCCCTTGGCTGTTAGTTTTAATAGGCTAATAATAGCAAGCCATGCTGTTTGCAGCAGCTTATGTAAACTACCCTGAGTCCTGCTAGCTTGAGAGCAGTGTCAGTGGTGCTGGAGCCAGAGCAGGGAGGTAGGAGAGCAGCCCTGGTGCACAAGCCGGGGCAGTTTCTTGCATCACAGGAGCCTCGTGCTTGCAGGTGGTGTGCCCTGGAGGAGTGGCGCTGGCATGGACATGCCACAGTGCACTGCGGATACCGCAGCAGATCGAGTGGAGGAAATGGTCTGTTTTCCACGTGCATTATTCAAAGCCTCGCCACAAATGCGCAGTGTGAATGGATAAGGGAAGAGCCCCTGGCTTCCCCCACCACCTTCTATTTCTTCATTGCCCTCTCTGCCACCTCTGTCCCGTGCTGGGCACAGCACCAGGCTGTGACGCCTCTGGGTGCCAAGCCCTGTGGGGTGGCTGACCCTGCCAGAGGTGGCAGTGCGCTCTCAGCAGGGACAGAAGTGATCTTCCTGGGAGGGAGAGCTAGAGCGTGCCTTTCCAAGCCTGGAGAGGTACAAGAGGTGTTTGGTTCTGCAGCAGAGGGACAAAGTTTGGCAAGAACATGTATGAGGACTGAGAATAACTGTCTGGGTTCTTACCTTCTTAAGGTCTCTCCTCAAGAGATGGTGCAAGAGATCCACCAAGTTTTGATGGACCGTGAGGATACCTGCCATCGGACTTGCTTCTCTCTGCAGCTGGATGGCAATGTCCTCGATAATTTTGCTGAGCTGAAAACTATTGAAGGACTGCAGGAGGGCTCGCTGCTGAAAGTGGTGGAAGGCAAGTTCCTTCAGACTTCAGGAGGGAATGAGTGAGGGTTTTCATAGGGAATGGTTTTGGCCACCTGGCAGCCCTTTCCTGTGGCTCCTTTTTGAGGCCTGTGTGCCAAAGGAGTAAGCAACTTATGTAATTCCAGTTTCTTTCCTCCCTTTTTGCTCATCAGAGCCATACACAGTGCGAGAAGCCAGGATACACGTGCGTCATATTCGGGACCTTCTGAAGAGTCTTGACCCATCAGATGCTTTCAATGGTGTGGACTGTAATTCATTGTCCTTCCTGAGTGTCTTCACTGAAGGAGACTTGGGAGGTATGGGGCAAAAAGGCTTCTCTGGTGTGGTCAGTGTTTTCATTCCCCTGACTCCCTGCTTCGTTAAAACACACCGTAACAGTCAGCTGTCCCACATCATTCAGGAGTGCAGAGAAACACTCGGAGCACCTCTGCATTCCTCCTTGACTAATTACTGGAGGAGGGAATGCTACGTTTTTCAGCACTGACCTTCTATCTCTGTCTGTTCTAGACAGTGGAAAACGGAAGAAGAAAGGTACTGAAATGGAACAAATTGACTGCACCCCTCCTGAACATATCCTGCCAGGTAGCAAAGAGAGACCCTTGTGTGCCCTTCAGCCCCAGAACAGAGACTGGAAGGTAGAGTTCTCCTGTGTCATTAAAACAGCTATTGGCACATTCCTTGCAGCAAACCGGTGTTCAGGGATTGAAAGATGCACTGAAGTGGACTTTGGGATTTGCTCTGCTTGGTGCTTAACGAGTGCTGGAATAGGACTGCTTAGCCAAAAGAATAAAGTCCAAGAGCTCGTGTGCAAAACACTGGACACTGAGTCTGGACATCTGCAGGGTGTAAGATGGCTGGTCTTGTTGGGAGGGGTGGCAGGGAAGGGAGAACTGCATTTCTCTGCAAAGTCCTGGAGAGAGGATCTGTGGATCACTACAAATTACCCTTAGCTTTCCCATACCCTCCCACTTGGATTCTGGTTTAGAAGCTGCCATTTGAAAACCAGTACAGCAAGAAATCCATGCCTTGTGCAGCCCAAAGGCCCAGGGTGTCTGTTTTTACCTATGTCTTAGGGTGTGAAAGGCAGCAAACTGAGGCAAATTAGTGGACTGCAAACGGCTCGAGGAAGGCTGTGCTCTTGAGACTTTTTTTTTTTTTTTTGGTAAGCTCTCTTTCTGGAGCCAAGTGAGGGCGGCAGGTAAAAGGAATCTGGCATGTACATCGAACGGCTCTGTAGCTCAAGGGAATTCTTGCTGACAGGAGTTGCTTCTGTTGTGTTCTTCTGTAGCCTTTGCAGTGCCTAAAGGTATTGACGATGAGTGGCTGGAACCCTCCACCTGGTAACCGGAAAATGCATGGGGACCTGATGTATTTATATGTCATCACAGTGGAGGATCGGCACGTCAGTATCACTGCATCCACTCGAGGATTTTACTTGAATCAGTGAGTAACTAAGATTCCTCCTGTCCTGCCTGGCAGCAGCGAGCTTGCAATAGCCAACCGGAAAAGAACCCACAAACAAACAATTGCTGCTTTTTTGTGTGTGTTTGTGTGTAAAACAGCCTATTTTAATTTGCTGCTCACATGGGTTTGTAGGAGTTGCTATACTGGATTGGGCTGTTCTGTTATGCCTGGTACCATTTCTCCACAGTAGATAAATGCCTGATGCTTTAGGGAGAGTTTAAACTAATGTCATCAGCTAATTAGAGCATTTTTAGTTGGGATGGAATTCCTTCCTGACCATTGCAGCTAGCTCATTTTGCCCTAAAGCAAAAGCACAGCCTGTCAGAACTTCCGAAGCGGGGCACAGATTGAACTAGATGTTTTGGGGTTTTTTTAAATAGTGGCTATGAGAGACTGTTAAAGAGGCTGGGCTGTGCTTGTGCCTGTCAGAGTGGCGGTATTGAGGGAGGCGCAGGGTCTGTCAGCCCAGTAGTCTGTAACAGAGACCTGTTGAGTTGAGGGCGGACGGGAGAGAACTTCAGAGCAACAAACCCTGCTGTACCTGAGCAACCATCAGCTCGGAAACATCTCTAGGTGGCCTTGGTCCTGCAGTCCAGCTAATTGCCTGGGCAGCCATAACTGCATGATTAAAATACAAGGTTATCATTCGCAGAAGGAGAATGAAGCTGCCTGAAGAGAAGGAGAGCTTAAAATAACAAGAGAGAAAATTCAAGCACGTTTCCACCTTCTGTCTCATGAAGTGGAAGTGCTCTGTGTTAAACTGGCTTGAGGAAGAAATAATTTGTCGTCCATTGTTTCCCCCCCCAGATCTGTAAAAATAAGTGTTAAAAGTACTACGTCTGAGGGTACACATCTGAGTGCAGGTCCCAGGAGACCAAGTGGCACAACGAACATGAAACAAGAGGCCTTTTTGAGTTTGGCAAAACGTGACCTGGAGGAGGAGACCTGTTGGCGTGCTCCTGGCTGGACTGGTGCTCAGCCTTCCAGCCGGGAGACGAGGTCTCTTGAGAGGGCCCCAGCTGTTTGGTATAGTTGGTGCCGTTACCATTGCCTTCTCTGTTAAGCAGAGGCCCTTTTGGTGTGTTTGGGAAGCTCTGTGAAATCAGTCCTTCCCAGCTATAAAGATAGAAGCCTTTCTTGAACCTGGTGGTGGCTGAAGAAGGTCTAAATTCCATTTGCTGTGCAATCCGTCAGGGCGCAGGTACAGGCTTACCAGCTGTATCTCATGTGGAGAGACTGGAGAGGGCTCTTGCAGCCCGTCTGCCCCTGGGCCCCGTGGTCTCCGTTTTGCAAGCGAGGGCACGTTGTGCACGCCTTTCCTGCAGCGCGTATATGGAAAGCTTTCATTCCTGTACCACCTTCCTAGGGTATGCGAAGTCTCAGGTCTGACGACGGATTGTGACTTTGTTCCTTTTTTTTTCTCTTGCAGGTCTACTGCCTACAACTTCAATCCCAAACCTGCAAACCCCAGTTTTCTCAGTCATTCCTTGGTGGAACTACTTAACCAGATCAGCCCTACCTTCAAAAAAAACTTTTCCGCTCTGCAGAAGAAACGGTAGCAGTGCTTTTTCCTCTCTTGTTGCCTTGAGTAGTCAGTTGTAAAGTCACTTGGTGAGGCTCAGCTGTGTGGCTGGTTCTGTGGAACTGGATGCTGCTGATCTAGTAAGGATTGCAGTGCGTGCTTTCTCTGAGCTCATGGAATGGTGGAGTGGTTGGGACATGCGAGCCTATGCAGCGAGGACCACAAAACGCCTGACTAAATGTCATGGCATCACCCTGATATAACTGGCTTTCCCTCGCTCGAAACGTGGAGCTGTCAGAGCTGATGTGACTTGTCTGCTGTTGTTCAGCATGACAGTAATGGAGGCCGGTGGGAGCCCAGAGTCGTGATCCTTATCCACGGGATGGTTTCTCTTGGCTGTAACTCCCCGATGACTCTTGCTTACAGCATTTAGATTTACAGATTTCGGTTCTGCCTAAAGCAAAGGGTGGGGGGCTGACAGCTTTCCGTTACCATGGGAGTATCAGTTGTGGGGTTTACCTGGAATTCAATGCGCTCTGTCCCTGCTGAGAAACTGCACACATAGGACGATTTGCACAGTGGGAGAGAAAGCCCAGAGAAGGACTGCAGTGTTCATACAAGGGAAACTGCTGGTGTGTTGACCAGCTCCTGAGATGTAGGTCTCCTTGCTGAGTCTCCATGTTGGCTGCACGCCTCATACGAGACTTGATGATGTCCTAGCTAGCCAGGCAGCAATGAGGTAATGTGAAGCACAGCCACATGCTGCAGCAATGACTGGCCTGGTAACCTGATCAGTAGGTACTTCTCCCCAATCCAAAAAAGACACTGAAGCGTAAAATACCAGGGAAAGTAACACTTGAGGGCTTTGTGTAGGCTTACGGTGGAGAGAGAAAAATTCTTTTAAACATGTCCGTGCATGTTCATTTTCTCTAATTTCCTCTAGCTCCTATAGTAGTAATAAAACAATAATGTAATGTTTTATTCTCCTGTCCTTGCTGCAGGGACCATTTATTCTGCTCCAGGACAGTGGGTCCTGTGCAAAAGCCTGTCATTCTTTAGAGTCCACTTAATGAACTGCCTTGGCTCAGCAGGGTGCGGATTGACAGGCACATTGTGTGGCTTTCAGGAGCTGTGCTTCTGCTCTCATTAAGAAGATGAAAGTGACACTAGACAAGGACTGGAAATTAGCAGTGGCCTCCAGCCACCACTGTGACTATCTGGCCATTTAAAAATGATTATACTGTATTGCTTCTTGGGCCAGAAGTAAATACAGATGAGACTCCAGCACCTGCTGAGAGCAGACAGATTACACAAGAGGCCATTTGGTGAAGCTTCCTTTTTCGCTTCGTTAGTGGATGTGTGCTGTAGGCTGGTTTTATAATGTGACCCTTATGGATTGGTGTCAAAGCTGAGGGCCAGTCTTGAGAGGTGGCTAGCTGGGAGTGGGCATCCTCTGCCTCCGAAGGCAGAGGGTGATGGGGATCTCCAGTGATACAGCTGAGGGTAAAACGGGAAAGGGGGATGGGGAGAGCCCAGATAATTCTGCAGACTGCTGTTGCAAGATGCTGCCCATGCCAATCAGTCATCATGGGGTATAGTACTTGTTAAATGAAAGCCCGCTGTGCTGCTTGTGAGGCCTGGTCTTGTTCTGTTGTTTGTCAGAAGCTGATGTTGCAGCAGACAGAAAATACTGTTAGAATAGAAAGGAATCTTCCTTTGGAAAACGTCTGGTTGTTTTCACTCCCAAACTAGGGTTCAGAGACACCCTTTTGAAAGGATAGCCACTCCTTTCCAAGTGTACAGTTGGACGGCTCCGCAAGCAGAACACGCCATGGACTGTGTCCGGGCTGAAGACGCTTATACGTCTAGACTGGGCTATGAAGAGCACATACCTGGACAGGTATTGGTTTTGCTTTGCCTGAGAACGCTGGCAAGAGTTTTGCTGCCAGCTGTGCTGGGAACTGGTTAACTTTCAACAAGTAGGCCTCTGGTATTTACAGAAGGGTTTTGCTCATCAAGGGAAGTCCTTGTTCTTGACAGTGCCCTTGACTACAGGGGCTGTGCTGCTCAGACTGCAGCTCCCTGAGCACGTAAAGGTCCGAGAGGAGCAGCTTCTGCTCAGGTGTTTGTAAATTCCATGTCCCTGCTCCGCTGCGCGCCGCTGCACAGAAGGCAGTGCTCCTCCAGGCCAGTCAGGCCTGGAACGGCTCTTGTGTCTCTGAGCAAACTATTCCAAATGCTTCAGTTGCAGCTTCGTAACATAAAATCCTGCAGGCTGTGAGCGATGCAGAGCTGTAACAGCTGCCCATGGGTGGCTGTCTGCCTGCGGTGTGACTATGTTGCAGTGTGCCGGCTGATGAAACCTGCACCGTCCTCTTCCAGAGGTAGCAAGCTGCTATTTCAGTTAACTGCACTGCATAAGCTGGGATAACATAAGATCTGTCCTAAAGTGCTGTTGAATAAAGTCCACTCACAAGGAGTGTTCATTCCTGCTGCTCATTCACTTCCTCTGAACTCCAGAGCAGCCTGAATTCTTGCCCCTTCCCCTCCCTTCTCTCACAAAATGCCTTGTAAAGCAGAAATGCTGACTTGCCAGCTCCTTCCTACACAATGCATTGCTTGCCACAAGGCTTTGACTCTTTCAGACCAGAGACTGGAACGAGGAGCTACAGACCACGCGAGAGCTGCCACGGAAGAACCTGCCCGAGAGGCTGCTGAGAGAACGAGCCATTTTCAAGGTAACTTCGGGATGTGGAGACAACTCCTCACGCAGCCCCTTCTCTGCTGCCTGTATTGCAGGTCTTGGGCTACCCGTTAGAAACTGCAAGAGGAGGATCCCCGTTTGTAAGCTAAGGGGTCTTGTTCTCTCTCTGCTGTCTGCCTTCTGCTCCCAGCCCCAAGGGGAAGAATTGAGCTCCTTGACCCTGGGTCTCCCTGCTGACCCCGAGGCAGCCTGCTCTTAGTCCTCTGCTGTTCTGTCTGATCCAGTCAGTCCTCCTTCGAGTGGGTGGGAGGAACCAGGGGGAGGGGACACTCACCTAAGCCTTCCTCTGCAGAGCGCTCGTTGAGTCTGAGCCATACTGATCCCTAATGTTCTGGCTCCTGGAGCTTGTATCCAAGCCACTGGCCAGGCTCACAGAAGTAAAAGCCAGCTGACCTGCCTTCTGGAAGGCTATCGGGAGGAGTGGAGTGAAGGGAGAAATTTGCAGAGAGCTTTGAGAGTGAGGTGCGGGGAGGGTGGGAGCCCTTCCTTAACCAGCTTTCTCTCCACCTCCCTCCAGGTTCACAGTGACTTCACTGCAGCAGCAACAAGAGGTGCTATGGCTGTCATTGATGGCAATGTCATGGCCATCAACCCCAGCGAAGAGACCAAGATGCAGATGTTCATCTGGAACAACATTTTCTTCAGCCTGGGTTTTGATGTCCGTGACCACTACAAGGACTTTGGTGGAGATGTTGCTGCTTACGTAGCTCCTACCAATGATCTCAATGGTGTGCGGACCTATAACGCTGTGGATGTAGAAGGGCTGTACACGCTGGGGACTGTAGTGGTGGATTACAGAGGTTACAGGGTGACAGCTCAGTCTATTATTCCTGGCATCTTGGAGCGGGAGCAGGAACAGAGCGTCATCTATGGGTCAATAGACTTTGGCAAGACAGTTGTCTCACACCCCAAGTACCTGGAGCTGCTGGAGAAGACCAGCAGGCCACTTAAGATCCAGAAGCACAAAGTCCTCAACGACAAGAATGAGGAGGTGGAGCTGTGCTCCTCGGTGGAGTGCAAAGGCATTATTGGCAACGACGGGCGTCACTACATCCTGGACCTGCTCCGCACTTTCCCTCCAGATCTAAACTTCCTGCCTGTTGAAGGGGAGGAGATGCCAGAGGAATGTAAGAAAATGGGGTTCCCCAAGCAGCACAGACACAAGCTTTGCTGTCTCCGGCAAGAGCTTGTTGATGCCTTTGTAGAACACAGGTGAGCTGAGCTTCCCCCTTCCTCCACCTGCAACTGGTAATGGTCCAAGTCAGGATCATGCTGTGTTGTCTCGGGGACATCACAACAGAGCTCCCACAAGTGGGCAGTTAATTTCCCATTGCTTGGCCGTGCAGGTGCAATTATAGGAACTTAATTAATGAGAGGTGAAAACAGTAAGGATTCTGACACGGTTGCAGGGAGCCAGGGAAAGAGGAGGTTTGCTTTTTGGTCTCCAGATCTAGATCTGTTTTCGTTGTTTCCTGTCCAAACATTTGGTTCTTCTTTCCCTGCAGATATCCTGTGCACCTGATGGCTAGGGAATGGAAAGGATTTATGCTTCTTTTAAGGCTCTCTAGATGTCGTGAATGCTACCTTTTTATCCTAGAGGCTGAAAAAGAATTACCTGTGGGAACTGCTGTAGGCGCTTTTGTGGTGGGATGTGTTGGCGTGCGGGCTCACTCAGTGCAGGCGAGGAAGTGGGAGCTCTGGGAGCAGGACAGGTCGAAGCCATGTGGTGCGGCCGCGTGGCGCTGGTGATGTTAATGCTCCTGCTTCCAATGTGAAGGGCTGCAGGTGCTCTGCTATCACAGATGGTCAGAGCCTGTGCTTCGCTTGCCTGGAAGATGAGCCCTCCAGTTGCTGACGGAGGAGCCCTGCCTGCTGAGCAACCAGCTCTGCAGCCAGCACCCTTCCCAGTTCTGCCACGTGCCTGCAGGCAGGCTTTGTTGCTCCCTGGGAGAGCTTCCAGACCAGCAGCCTGCAGGACCATGGCCGTAGGGTGCTGCTGCCGCTGCTCCTTGGCTAGCGGAGGCTGGGCCTCTCTCTGCTAAAGTCTCCTGGCAAAATTGCTGCTGGCTTGTGTTTGACTAGTCGTGTGCATCTGGCAGCGAGAGTCTTCCCGAGCTGTCTGCTCGTGCTGTGTGTGGAAGGCAATTTGTAACCGCTGCAAGGAGATTAGTTTCCCATTGTGACGGGTAATGAAAACCCACTCCTCTTTGCTTCTTCCGATAAACTAATGTGCACTCCTTCAGTTTTGGAAAGCTCATGGGAAGAGGGTGTACATCCTGCCTTTCCACAGGGAAACTGTACAGTCTGTAATGCTAACTTTATGAAGTTTTTCCTCACAGAGCAGTGATGATCCTCTTGGATTCTCCTGCTGTGCTGAATTCCTCTTTTCCTTTACTGTAGGTATCTCTTATTCATGAAGCTGGCTGCACTGCAGCTGATGCAGCAGAAAGCCAACAAGCAGGAGGGCTCAGGTGCGCTGGAAAATGGCGCCTCTCCGGAGAACGGTACTGCAGACAGCGAGAAGTCTGAGTCAGAGGACGGTAAAATAGACGATAACGTGACTGGACTTGATCAGGTGAAAGAGCTTGCCGAGACCATTGCATCTGATGATGGAACAGGTATTTCATCCTCAGCACCAGAAGCAGCCCAGGCCTCCTGCCCTAGCTGGTGGGCTGTGTCCCTGGTAGGAGCTATGCCAGACTCGGGGTGGTCGGGGCGGTTATTTGCTGTTGGACAGGACAAGCGCTGGCTGCTTCTGTCAATATTGTCTTAGCTCTTTGCATAGAGCTGTTCACACACTAACGAATTAATCACCCTGGGGGCCGGCTGGGTAGGTGGGCGAGTGTCTCCGAATGCAGCAAGCCCATCAGCTCTGCCGCAGGAGCGAGAGCCTGGCCAGCAAGCTGGCCTTGCGGGGTCAGCAGCGGCGCTGGGCTGCCAGAGGCTTAGTGCAGGTGGAGGGGAGCGGGCAGTGCACAGACGCCTTTGGGAACCCCGGGCTTGGATTTCTGAGTATCTGTGGTTGCGGGCGTGGGGGGTGGGGTCCATGGGTTTTCTGGGTCATCTAATATGCTCTCGTTCAGACTCTGCATTTTGCAGCCATCTTTCTTTCCAAATGTCTTACAATTGATTGTTTCTGTAATGGATTTCTGCAGAATGTGCCATGGTTGCTGCTTTTAGTAACAAAACCTTTCTCTTAATTTAATTGCTAGGCTTGTCATTTTCTGAAATCCACATTCATTTGTATTATATTTTACTCCCTGCTCCAGTGGATCCCAAAAGCAGAGAAGTGATTCGAAATGCTTGCAAGGCTGTAGGCTCCATTAGTGACACGTCATTTGACATTCGGTTTAACCCAGATATCTTCTCACCAGGTATGTGTACAAAGTGCTGGTTTTAGTCCTCCTTCAGAGGATTGCTGTGTCCAGCCAGCTACAGACAAAAAAAATGTGTTCTGTAGCTAAGAATATTGCTGGCTTTTGGCTGGCTGGGCCTGGTGCAGGATTCTCCATGAAGCACAAAGATACAGGAAAGAAGTGTAATTGATTGCAATGCTCGAGCTACCAAATGCAGGCAGTAAGCTGTCCCCACTGCTAGGCTCGGGGGAGGTCTGCGGATTGCTGCCAAGAATCTTTGTGCGATTCTCCGGCATCCCAGCTGCTAGACCACATGAAAAGAAGCAGAGGGAGGGAAAAAATTCAATTTGATCCTAATGTAGTAGTTTGTACAAAAACCAGCAGTTGAATGACTGATGTTGCATCCTCAGTGAAGGGCAGGGTTTGTTTTAGTAACATTGTGGTAAGCAGGTCACAGTGCCCTTTCAAATGCATGCATCAGTTGCAGGCATTGTATGGAGCTTTCTGTGGCTGGAATCAGTGGGGTTTTTTATTTGGAAATACAGAAGAAGCTCCCAGAGTGTTTATGGGGGTGAATACCAAGGCTGTATGCATGCAAATTGCAGGGGAATGGCCATATAGTTGAATTTAGCTTGGAATAAATGTGTCAGAAGGAGCACGCGTTTCGAAATGCCCAAGCATCTTCTAAGGCGGGTAAGGATTAGTGCTTTGGCATCAACTTTGCAACTAGAACTTAAAACCTGATTTTAATTTTGCAAAAGCAAAAGGCTCTGAGTTTCTGGCACTTGTAGTATTTGCTGGTCCATCTCCTGAAATGTTCCCACTCCAGTCTAGCTGGTTGACTTGTTTGCGCTGGAAGTGTACACAGCACTTTGCAATAGGTAGAATGGACCAAATAAAGAGCAGAATTTGGGCTTTTAAAAGCTGCATTAAGAATGAATGAGCGGGCAAGAGCAGCACAGCTACTAGTCAAGCAAAGCGGCTAATGCTCTTTCCATTGAAACATGTTGTAGAGTAGATGAGTTTTTTGAAGTGTGTTGAATTCCAGGGAGACAGAATCACATTAACTTTTTACCTGCTCTTACTATACGCTTTCTGTGTATGACTGGTTTCTTCTTTGAGTTGATGTTTTTTGTTTTTTCCTCTCCTAGGTGTTCGTTTCCCCGAGTCTAGCAAAGAGGACGTGCAGGATCAGAAGCAGTTGCTGAAGGATGCCGCTGCGTTCTTGCTGTCGTGCCAGATCCCAGGTTTGGTAAGGAACTGAGCACCAGCAGTAATGTCCCCTCTGAAAGCTTGCCTCGAGCCTGGCCACTCTGACCAAGCACTGGCACAGCGGTACCGCGGTACGGCAGCTTTGCCTCCTGAGCAAACGCTGTCTTCTCCTGCTGGCAGCCGAGTTCTAGCACCAGTGGTGAAGTACGGTGAACAGTGCAAGCATCTCTGGTGCAAGCACAAGAGCGGTTTTCCTTTTCCCATCTTGCAACATGGCACAATTTTCTCACCTCAATCCAACAAAGAATTTTTGGCAGTGGTAATTAACAGCTATTGCTAAGTGTTTGGGACAATAAAGACCACGTAAGTCATCCTCCCTAGCCCTGGGCATCCTGCAGGACTTACTGTATTATCTGACCCTGATTGTGACTCAATTGGTGACTAATAATTTGGAGTGAACTGGGAAATTGCTCTTACTAATATCTATGGTAAAAACTCCCTCTGTAAGTCTTAAGCATTTTGGATGCTGACCCATGCACCTGGTTAGATAAGAAATACCAGCTTTTCCCTTCTCAAGATGCTCTCTAAATTGACTGCTAAGCATGTGTTGCAGCAGGCAGTGTAACTAGGAGGGTAGAACTGATGAGCTGCACTCCAGGAGGTTCAGGAGTTGTTGGTCTTATGTAGGAGGGGATTTTCCTTGCTTAGAAAGTTTCTTCTGAACTCTAAATCCACTAGTTTTGTAGTCAGCGTAATCTTTAAGACCAGCTATTCAGTCTTTAAATAAAAAAGAGGGGGAGTGAATCAGAAAAGGGCTTGGTGAGTCTTCTTTTACAAGATAGTTGATACACGCGTATATAAACCCAAAATGCTGCACAAGCCTGTGTGAGGGCAAGTTACAGGCCAGCTGCTGTAAGCAGGCAGTCCTCTGTACGCTGCTTATCAGAGAGTAACTGGTGTTACTCCATGATGTGAATTAAGTCACTCTTTATCAGCGCTACAACACAACTTAAAATGCAAGTGCTATTTCCCCTTATCAGCTAAGTGTGCACAACTCCGTGTAGTCTTTTAATCAGAAATGGTTTTAGTTAGTGACTGTGAGGCCCTTAAAGAAGGGTTAGCCTGCTAGTTCCACAAGCATTAGTTAAATAAGCCATGCCAAGGGGAAAGTGGTTCTCATTGCCTGAGCCCCAGGAGTCCCTGCTCTGCTGCCGAGTTCCTTTGTGGCCTCGGGCAAACCACTGGAAGCTGTATGCTGAATTGTGCTCAACGCCCCACTGGTCTCCTTGGGCCACTCGAGACACTGCATGCTCAGCGCGTGGCTACAATCCTCTGTGCTGCTCCACGGGGCCTCTGCCTCTGCTTGTTTTGCACAGGCAATCGGATGAAGCCTGAGTTGTTTCACTATGGCAGTTGATCTCTCAACACCTCAGTTGCCCAGTGCGTGTTGGGAGTGCATAGTGCTGCTCATTCACTACCGAGACGTAAGAGTAAAAATGGTACAAGTGGCAAGGAGCTTGCACAAACTGCTTTGGGCTGTCTGCTGCGGTTGTTCCCCCTGCCCATGTAGTGTGGTGGTCTCTGGTATTACAGCGCTCTATGCGCCAAAAGAGCCTTGCTCAGGGTCACTGTCGGCTTTCGGGGCGGCCCTGAACCCCAGGTAACAGAAGCGTGTGTGACCAGCAGTTGGGGAACAGGGGTCCTGCCCCCGGTGCCCTCGCAGCGCTGGGCGGGTTGCCATCCCGCTCGTGCTGGAGAAACGGCTCTCCCTCCTGCTGCTGGCACAACGCCGCTCCTGCTTGCGGCCCCGCAGCTGCACAGGGGCCTTGGTCGAGGCTGCGGCCGCTCGGGGTTTCCTTTGTGCCGGATCCCAGAGCAGCAGTCCCACCCCGGAGGCAGAGCAGGGGAGGCGCTAACCAGAGCTCCCGAGGAGTCTCTCCAGGCTTATCCGCTTTGCCGGCTGTGGAGCCTGCGGTCCGAGGCAGGGAGCACTCGGCAGCCCTGGCTCTGGCTGATCAGTGTTCTGTACTTGCCAGTTCTTGCTGTGCTTGTAACTTAAATGTCGTCCCTGGAAATTGCCTTCACTGTCAGGCAATGCCTTTTCCCCTCCCCAGTCAGATAATTACTTTTTTTTTTCCTGTAATTTTTTTAAAAATTGAAATTCTTTCCTTCATGTCTGCTCTCGGTAACCAAAGTTTGCATATACCCTGCAGGTCAAAGACTGCCTGGATCACACGGTGCTCCCGATGGATGGGGCTACCTTAGCAGAGGCCATGCACCAGAGGGGCATCAACATGCGTTATCTAGGCAAAGTGATCAGCTTCATCACCAAGACCCCTGGCCGTGCTCAGCTGGATCACATTTTTGTAAGCATCTGGCTTAACTTCAGGCTGTCAATTAAAACAGCCTCTGGCATAATTTGCCCTGTATAGATTCCAACTTGGCCAATTGTTTTCTCTGTGTAAAAATAAACGGCTTTGAAAATAGAGGAGGCAGAAGGACCTGTAAGTGGTGGATGGGGGGGGGAGTTTTGCTCCCAAATCCTTAACGGCTTTCATAATGTTAGGGAGTTTGAGTGTCCTTTGGGACAGAGAAGTGCTTCAGGGATTTCCAAGCGTAATAGCAGGTAACGCAGAGTTGGATTTTAAGCCACGCATTTTTTAAGCCTCTAAGATCCACCCGGGCTTTGGATCAAACTGGGAAGTGTTGCGAGCGTGGCTGCCCATGAGCGCGCACGGGGCTAGTGCTGCAGTAGCTCCTGGTGGAAGCACTCTTAGAGCTGAGCTGTGCCGCACGGGCTGGCCTGTGGTCACCATGCGCGGGTGTGCGGAGGGCTCTTCCCCGGCTCCAGCAGTGCTGTCAAATGCAAAACAGTTCTGTGCTGCAGGGTGAGGACCGGAGAACGTGTCTTCTGCAGATCTTGATAAAAGCCCACTTCAAAAGCAAAGTATATTTTTCGTTGTTATTGCCAACTGACTCTTAGTCTCTGTTCTTTATTCCTTTGGGTAGAAAATAGGAATCAGCGAACTGATCACTCGATCGGCTAAACACATCTTCAAGACATACCTCCAGGTATGACCTGCAGTCTGACCTCTGGCCTTGTGTGTCCTCTCGGATGGCTTTTTTCCACAAACAGAGCTGTTTGAGTCCCGCCTCGCATTAGGCAGTTCACGGGGGTTGCGTAGCAACCGCAAGTACAATCTCATTAGCGCTGAAATAGGTGCAGGCCTGCGCGTAAGAGGAAACAAGTTCCCACTTGAAGATAGCTTTCCCAGAGAGTAATCATTCATGCTTTTCTCCCCCAGATTCTCACTCATTATGTTGAAGGCTTTTAAAAGCGAAATCACAGCTTGTTTTCCTTGTAATACCTTTTCCTCTTAAACAGTGTTGCTTTGGCCCTTCTGAGAAGCTTTTTTAATAGCGTGAACACTAGTGCCACCTTATACCTGTCCATACATAACATAGCAATACACCTGGCTTTACTCCAGTTTCAAAATCTTCGTTACACTTTCTAGTTTCTCTGTCCCAGGTAGCAGCCCAAAATGGGACTATATATTTGTGTGTGTAGGTATATACTTAGCTCTTACATCTACATAATTCTGTCTGTGCTCGTTCCGCTTGCAAATGTTGCCTTCCTTTCCCTCTCCTGGAAGGGCTTCCTGTTTCTGGTAGGACTGGATTTGTGTGAGGCTCAGGGTCGGGGTAGTGCCTGTGTGATGGCAGGTGTCTTCCAGGACTGATTTTGGTGTCTCGCTGTAGGGTGTGGAGCTGTCGGGTTTATCAGCAGCCATCAGCCACTTCCTCAATTGCTTTCTAAGCTCCTTTCCAAATCCCATTGCCCATCTTCCAGCTGATGAGCTGGTCTCTAAGAAAAAGAATAAGAAAAGGAAAAACAGGAACCTCGGAAATGCTGATAACACTGCATGGGCCAGCATGACCCCTCAGGAGCTTTGGAAGAATATTTGTTCAGAAGCAAAGAACTACTTCGATTTTAGTCTTGAATGGTAAGCAGAGCAAATTACCCTCTCACCAAATGTCTGTAGCTCTTACTGTTCTTTAATAGGACCTGCCTTTTTGACTTGTTTTCTGTTTGAATGTAAATTTGTACTCTTGAGGGAGTTTTACAGGCTTATAATGGAAAGAAATCAGGCAAAGAGCTTCAGGGGGAAGTGTAACTGAAATTTGAAGTGAGATGAAACCTATGAGGCAGAGGCAGCTAGGAAAACCAGAGAAGGGAAACCTTTCCTTAGTGGTGCAGAGGGGAGCAGAAGGCAAGAAGCTGAAGGAGTGTAGTCAAAAGAGATTTGTCTATATAGACATTGTTTTAGGCTGAAGGGAGCTTATGTTCCAAAACGAAGGACAGCTGCTTCTGTATCTGAAATGGAGACGGTGAGTGAGGCTACTGGAAGGTGCAGGTGGGGAGTGTTAAACTAGAAGCACAAGCAAAGTGGCCCAAAGGAAAAAACATGCCTAGGTGGCTAAATCGGTGATCATCCCTTCATGTCAAGGACAACTCGCTCCTTACCAAGAGCTGTAGGCCTTCAGACTCTCGCCTAAATTCTGTAGTGAGCTTTGAAGAGAACACACATAGGATTTCAGTAAAAAGGACTGCTGTGCATCTCTGTAAGCTTTACTAGACCATTAACAACCACTGTAATGTTAGTCATTGGTTTGTTAGCACCTAGCTGTACAGGGACCTGTGCTTCAGCTCTTCAGATACACCACAGCAGAGCGATGTCCCTGAGCAGCAGCTTACCTGAGAGCTGAAGCTTGTGTGTGCTTTTTGCAGTGAGAATGCTGACCAAGCAGCTGAAGTGTATAATCTACAGAAAATCACCCTGCTTCGTGAAATCTCCCTCAAAACTGGAGTCCAAGTAAGATCCACGTCTTCCCTCCCTTCCCCATCATGTTCTGTACTGAGAAACATGAAGAGCAAGTGCAGACTGCTTTGCAGGGGACAGCCTTCCAGACAGACAGTGCAAGCCCCTGAGGGTCTTCGTAGCATTCCTGTTGGAATACAGGTTCCAGCCCTGGGGATAGGGATTTCTAATCCAGTTCCCTTTTAGGGTAACCTTGCTGTGCATCTCCCTTGGAAGATTAGCCAGCCTGAATACAGTTCCTGTAGCTTGCTGTGTCTTACAAACCAAACTCATATCTGAAGTTCATGCACACGCAAACTCCCCATCCAAAGAGCAGCAGCTCTTTAGCTGAGCAGAGCAGGACTTTGGGGTTTTCCTTGCTTGAAGAGGGGGTTTCCTTCCCTGCTGCCTTCTCGCCCCTCTGTGGGGTGCAGGAGTTTGGCTGGATGGGGTTCCCCTGTCAGGGCTCCAGTACCGGCACAACCGTGCCTTGGCACCGCGGTGTGATTTTTGCCACACGCACGTGGTGGTACATGCCTGCATGTGACCTTCTTTCAGAACGCTGTCCCCAGGGAGTGGTACAGGAGATGTTTTTGACTGTGAATCTGCATGCAGAATTCAAGGCTTATTTTCCCCTCTTTCCTTGCCGAGCACCTACGAAAGTGGTGACCATGACCTCTGGTCTTTTCGGTTCCTCCAGATACTGCTGAAGGAGTACAACTTTGACAACAGGCACAAGCCTACCTTCACAGAAGAGGATATTCTCAACATCTTCCCTGTAGTGAAGCATGTAAACCCCAAAGCCTCAGATGCTTTCCACTTCTTCCAGAGCGGGCAAGCAAAGGTTCAGCAAGGTACAGACCCAACATGCCTCTGCTGATAAAAGGAAGAGCAGGGTGTGTGTGGCGTGGCCCACTGCCCTCTACCAATATACCCCCACCCACCCTGTTTGGGTAGAGAATCGTGGTCTCCAAGACCATCTGAAACACACACCTGCTATAAAGTTACCAACGATGAACAAGGATGGATGCAGGGCAGCAATTTCCTTCTCCTAGGCTGTAGTCCCTACACAAGGCAGTGACCTATGGCTACGTATCCCACTACTGTTTTCACTTCGTGGGCAGCGTGCTTCTCCAGTAGTACTAGGGGTTATTTCACATACATATGTATATGAATATAACCTTTTTCAGGTTTCTTGAAGGAGGGCTGCGAGCTCATCAATGAAGCCTTAAACTTGTTCAACAACGTGTATGGTGCTATGCATGTAGAAATCTGTGCCTGCCTGAGGCTGCTAGCTCGTCTCAACTATATCATGGGAGATTATTCAGAGGTAAGCAGGGGCTTGGATAGGGTCTGTTTAGTCCTCTCATTCCTTCCCCATGCTTGCTCGCTCAAGTGCACGGCATTGTGTGACTTGCTCTTGGGTCTTCTGTTCTCTTTAGGCCTTAAGTAATCAGCAGAAAGCAGTGCTAATGAGCGAGAGGGTCCTGGGTATTGAACATCCCAACACGATTCAAGAATACGTGAGTACAGGGTGCTGGGGGAGGAGCAGCACCTCGTGTGTCCCCCGGAGTCTGTGAGCCTTAATTCGTGTCTGCATCTAGAAAACAATTGCAGTTCTTCCTTCTGCAGTGTTCTTCCCAGAATCCTCCACTTTCAAATTTTGTATCTTACGATTTTGTAAACTGAATACCTGAGGGTTTGCATTATGTGTCCTGCATGGTCAGTATTAGTCCTATTTAGTTTAGAATTGGGGGGGGGGGTGTTGTTCCTGCTGAATGTTTGTTTATATTCATTAATTCTGCTGGCTTTTGCCCTGGGCTTATGTCAAAAACAAAGAAAGAGAAAGAATCCTCCCAAAAGTGCAATCAGAATATCATATACGCTCAGGTCAGTTTTGAAGTATTCCTTGAGGTGTGTAGGAGAAACTGTAAGGAAACACTTCAGCTTCCCCAGTACTGCGTCTTATGTGATACCTCAGTGGAGCTTTTGGACTTTTCTGAGTGGCTGAAATCTTTTTTAAGCATAAAGGAAGACCTTTTTATTTGTGTGCAGCTGAGGAAGAGAGTAGAAAGGAGAGATTAGTTTGCTTTACGGCAGTAAAAACCATTAATGCTGCGTTTCTTCTTTTGTTATAGATGCACCTTGCTTTGTACTGCTTTGCAAACAGCCAGCTCTCTACAGCGTTGAACTTACTGTACCGTGCACGCTACCTCATGCTATTGGTATTTGGGGAGGATCATCCAGAAATGGCACTCTTAGATGTAAGTAATCTTTTAGAGTCTTCAGGCTTCTAATCTCCAAGAAACCTCTTGGCCTTTAACATGCCCATAGTGCTGGCTAGTTAAAATAAACATTCGGGCACTGCTTCTTCCTCCCTGGGTTACTACCCGTTAGTACTATTAGGAGAAGGGAAAAAAGGAGTTTGAGTCTTTAGCTGGGAAGGTCAGCCTTCTGTGGCTGGAGCTCTGCACTGGGACACTGGAGACATGGGTTCGAGCACCTGTAACCCTTGGGCAGATTCCTTAATTTAGCCTGTTCTTGTTGCCCTTGCATAAAATGAAGAGAGTTCCTACTCTCTCTTTTGTCTGGCCTGATGGGACTGAGCTCCCATGGGGGAGGGTGGTCTCCTGTCATGTCATACATGCTGTAGAGGTATCCGCCGGGGATTTGTGGCTGCTACAGCCGTTTCAACAGCAGAGTACCTGTGTGGTCTTGGTATTTATGAAGCAATAAATGTGTAGTTTGAATTTGCTTTCGGAATGCCTACTTGACTTCTTTGTGCAGAACAACATTGGCTTGGTGCTCCACGGGGTTATGGAGTATGACCTGTCCCTCCGGTTCCTGGAGAACGCGCTGGCCATCAGCTCCAAGTATCACGGCTCCAAGTCTTTGAAAGTTGCACTAAGGTGAGGCAGGGCGGAGTGCTGGGCTGGGTCGCCATACTGTTAAAGAGAGTGAGTACATTCACTGTGCGCTCATATGGGAGGGATCTGATCCGGCTGTGTCCGGCTGTATCCTGTTAAACTAGAGATTCGGTCTTTTCCCAGCTGTCAGACTCTTTGCGACTGCTGGGCTGTGTGAGTCAAGGTCATGGTGCAGCGTCCAAGGTTGTTGTCTTGAAAGACAGAGATCCTGTGTTCTTAAAAACAATTGTGGGATCTGCTATAATGGTGGTTGCCCCAAAAATCTGTCAAGATGACCCTGGTCCTTGTGGACTCTCAGTAGAAAAATATATGATGTGGTAAGCGAGGGTTGGAGAGCAAGGCTAATATAATTATACTGGAAGACTGGGATGATACATAAACACTTGTATTTAATTGTTTCAGCCCTCGGGGAGCTGTCTTTGAGGAGCATATAATTTGCTTTTGTCCTTTACCATAAAGCCTTGTATTTGAATAAAATACTGAGTGGCTTCCTTGTGTTTCCAAGGGAGCCAGGAGTGGTCGGCACCTTTAGGATCTGCTCTAAATGCCCACTGCTCCTCAGTGCTGTATGCACTGTCCTTGAATGCAAAACTGGCTCCCTATCAACCAAGCAGTGGCCCGCTCCTAATTACTACTACCACATTGCAACCCATCTGTTCTTCGTCAGGGTGAAAATAAATCTTATTAAGCACCCACAAGAGTCTGATTTCTTTTCCAGCAGTTGATGGATATGCATCGTGCAGAAAGCATCTTGCATTCCCTTAGTAGCCCTGGGATGCCTGATGAGATTAATCACCTCCCACAGAGTAACACTGCCAAAACCAGAGATCTTTTTTTCATTCCAGAAACAGTAAGGAAGCAAAGCCCAACCCAAGTCAGCTCTCCTGACCGGAGAGAGCCCGGTGGGTCCCAGCTCTGCCACTGTTTTGCTGGTTGTTTCTGTGCTGGAAGATTTTTTTTTTTTACTTTTGTCTGTGAATAATCAACTAGTTCACGCGTTTGCTTTCTAAGAAACAAAGAGACCCTTTTTGAAGGGTAAGAGCTTGTGGCTGCTTCCTCCTTCTTCAGTTAACAAATCCAGTCCTGAGACTTTCCCGTGAATGTGCTGCCTCCATTCAGTTCACTGCTGTGGTCTTCAGCTTTCCGGGGTGCAGGAGGAAAAAAATCCCCAGTTCAGTCTTTACTTCCGTAGGTCAGTTCTCAGCATTTCAACAAAAATCCAACCCAAATCAGTGTAGTATATTAATCCCCAAAGGGGTGTGGAGAAGTAGCTACCAGGGTGCTGTATTCAGAGTCCAGTACCTGTCTCCTTTCACACTGGTATTAAGACTTCTAGCCTAAACATTGTTATGTTAAAGTCATGCTCGCTGTAGTGCAGAAGGGTTTCTTCTTCCTGAAAGTACCTCTAAACCCTTTCCCTTCCTTTAGCCACCACTTGGTAGCCCGGGTGTATGAGAGCAAAGCAGAATTCCGGTCGGCTCTGCAGCACGAGAAGGAAGGCTACACCATCTACAAAAACCAGGTATCAAGAGTGCGTGCTGCTCGTTTGTGTCGTATCACTTTACTGCCAGAAACGAGCAGTACCGCTGCAAAACAGTGCTACGGGTTGGAGCTCTGGGAGGCCTTTCTTACAAACAGCTCTGGGCAGACACCAGGGAATCGTCTTTCTAGGGACAGGGCAGAATTGCTGCCCTGGACAACAATTGACCGCTTTTGTGCCAGAAGTCTTTGAATAGACTTCCTGCAAGTTTGTTCTTGCTGTACCCGTGTCGCTGGACAGAAACCTCTGTTGGTGGCATGGCCCCGCGTTCTGGCAGGGCACTGAAAGAACTGGTCTGTTCTTTCCACTTTTTGTACCGCCTGTCTTTTAAACAGCAGATCCAAACTAGTTTGGTAGTTGGGCTGTTCCGTGGGCAATGCCTTCTCCCGCTCGCAGCCCTTGCTGATGCACAGTGAAACTTCTGCATCAGCCCGGGGTCTGCCTGAACACGTCTGCAGTTGTACGCGGTGATTCAGCGCCATCTCACCGGCTGAAAGCACAGCCTGGTGGAGGGAATGCCGCTCAGCCTGCAAACGTGCTCCTACTTGATGGAAATGTGTAATGTTGATAATAAGGCTCCTAGAGGAATCTTGTTTGTTTTTTGAATGCCAAGGCAGGTGAAATCCAGTTCTGATGAGTTTCTGTAAGGATGTTGAGCTAGCAGAGACTAGGAGTGCACCCTGGTTTGGGTCCTGTTCTGATTGTAATGTTGTACCCTTTTCTTCTTTCCCCCGCCCCTTTTCTGATTAGCTTGGAGAACACCACGAAAAGACCAAAGAGAGCTCTGAGTACTTGAAATACCTGACTCAGCAAGCAGTCGCTCTTCAACGCACAATGAATGAGATTTACAAGAATGGCTCCAATGCGAACATCATGCCACTTAAGGTAACCTTTATGCAATGAGAGCAATCGAGAGTACTGACCACACAGGCAGAAGTTTGTGTTTAGCTGCTCCTGAAGGACGCGTGAGTGTGCACGTGGCAGGTGTTGCCTGTGCAGGAGGTGGTAAGGGCTGTGCCGCTTGCAGACCCTTCATGGGCAGGAGGTCCCTGCAAAGGCAAGAGGCTCAGACAGACGTAGCACAGCGTAACCGATGCGGACAGAGCGTTTGTCCTCTCCACTTCCGAACAGAGCGGTTCTGGGCTCTGGCTCTTTCTCCTGAGCTCAGGCAGTTGGGCGCAGCTGACTGCGTTGCAGGGCACCCGGGGAAATGGGTAAGGGCGCGCTGGGCAGCTCGCACTGTGGGAGCCTGGGACACCTACGCGCAAACCTGCCCCTCTGCTGACTCACTGGCTGTAGGCAGGTTGCTCAATCCAAAAGCACTTCAGTTTCCTCATCCTAAAAAATGCTGTCATCTTTCACCAGGTGCTTTGTTCTCCTTCCAAGGATTTTGTGGTGTGGGGAGGCTGGGCAGCAGAGCGGAGCGGGGGGGGCCTGCCTTGCCTTGCCTTGCCTGACATGGAGCAGGAGCAGATTGGCCCTCCTGGGCCAAACCCAGCTGCTCTTATCTGCCTGTGCACCTGGCAGGTCACAGCAGCCTGCCTGCGGCCTGTCGAGGGGAGTACGCACTAACGTGTGCGATGGGTGCTCTCCCTGCCGGGCTGTACACCAGTGGCTGCCAGAGGAGTGCGAGCCAGCGGGTTGGGGAAGAGGCTTCCAGCTGCAGAGACTCCCTCCTGGTAGAAAGGGCAGAGCAGGACAGTGCTCCGTGGGAGCGGTTGGGATTTCTTCTCACTGCAACGAACTGGGCACAGAACTGGAGTTTATGGCGGAGTAATGGGAGCATAAGGACCTTGAATCAAGTAAACGGTCAAGCCCAGCTAAGAGGCTCAAACCCATAAAACGGTAATGCAGACTTTACCCTTGGTACAACGCTTGAAGGAGAGGAGAAAAAAAAAAACCCAACCCATTTTGAACTGACACTTACACTGCATGTAACTGAAGTCCTGCCACGTTCAGAGGGGTGGCTGCCCACAGTGACTGGCTGCGGAACCTCTAGATGCTGCTTTTCAGCTTATGGGTATAAAGAGGTAGAAAATATAAATTGTGCCATCTTACAGCTATTAGTGTGTCATGAGACCTAGGTTTTTCTAAACTGTTGGTAAATGGTGTCTGGACTTGCTTAGGAACTCCGAGTTCTTCTGTCAGGATTTTGACTTTTAAAACTTTTTTTTTGTCCTCTCACGCTGTAGTTCACAGCTCCCAGTATGGCCAGTGTCCTGGAGCAGCTCAACATTATCAATGGAATTCTCTTCATTCCACTAAGGTAGGTACTGTTGTGTTGTACCTTTAGAAATCAAGTAGTCTTTTGGTATTGTCTTTGTTCCTGAGATAGCATAAACGCAGTGCTTCCCTTTGCATTAAGAGTCACTGACCCAAAATGCGGCACTTCCAGTGACCTTGGGTACCTCTTCTCTTCAGGCAGCACTAGGAAAATAATGGCAGAAATTGTCACTTCTGCATAAAAACTGCCTTGGAAGGTGCTGGGTCCCCTGAAGGCGCTCCTGAGCACTTGCAAAGGGATGCTCTGCGGCATCCCTGGGCAATCCTTCGTGGCGCTAAAAAAGCTCCTGCTTGGAAGAACGTTGCATGAAATGTCAGGTGTTTCTTTCAAAACCGTGACCTTGAGCTTGTAACGACAATCTGATCTCATAAACCCCAAAGTGCTCTGCGAAGCTAAAGGAAATCAGGCAAGCTTCCTGGAGAATTGATACCTCTGTGGGCAAGGCCACTATTGTGTGACACCCCACGGGTCACTCATGAGCAGCTGGGAGCTGGCATCTCCCGTCGCCGCCTGTTCTCAGCCCCTCACCCCAGCACCAAAGGGATTCTTCTGTTTAGCTCCGTTTGCAGAGTGGGAGTCCATGGTCTCTGCCCAGAAGAAATGAAGCGAGCGGTGCTGGGCTCTGAAGAACAGCCCTGGCGCTTCCACAGCTGAGGCTGCTTAGCAGGGTAGTTCCTCTAAGTACATCTTGGAGGTTTTCCTTCCCTGGCTCCACAGGATTTGTTTACAATGAACATTAGCCAAGATCATACTACTAGCCCTGATTAGGGTGGTCTTAAAGGTGATGATAAACAGCAGTACTCTCTTTTTTTTTTTTTTTTTTTTTCATTTATTAAAAATTGTCTCTTAGACTTTTAGTTGAAAATTTGATTGGGGTGGTGGTGGAAAAAGATGATCTGAGCTGAGACTGTATTCTTCTAATGATACAAATAATCAGCAATAGTGAAAAATCCACCAGAAGCAGCTGGAGGCTGCTGGGACGTAGACAAGATTAACCTCACTGATGGGTCACGTCCTGGTGCCTCTTGGATCAAAAGCAAATGGTAAACCAAGCACCAAGCCTTGCCCAGGTATTGCTGAGACCGGGGACCTGGCAGGAAGAGGGCAAGCGCCAGGAGCATTTCCTATTTTGTTGAAGGGCTTCACACTGTTGCTAAAGCTAGTCTAACGTTTGCTGCCCTTCCTGGTTTCCCCTTCAGCCAAAAAGACTTGGAGAACCTTAAAGCAGAGGTGCAGCGACGCCAGCAGCTCCAGGAAAGCATAAAGAGTGGTGAACAGCTGGAACCAGAGGACAAAGCTGTGGAGGAGAAAGAGGCTGAGCCAAGCATTCCTTCTGCTGAGATCCCCTTAACACAGAGCTCTGCTTAATGTGTACCTCGCTTAAAAAAAAAAAAAAAAGTTTAAACCACCCTTTTCTGAATCTGACCCAGGGTCTTGGACTCCCCTGGAGCAGCTCCTCCTTTTTTGACAATGTTATTGCACTGGTACAATTAATACACAATGCAAAGAACTAATCTGAGAAATGTAATCTGTCTGACTGAGCTTGTGTCTGCCACGAGAAGGGGAAGGTGGCCAGGATGCAGCAGCATACGAAAGACCCATCCTAGGTGAGCGCAGCCAGAGGCTGTCATGCCTGTGTGCGTGTACGTGTTGTGTGTGTGTGCATGTCATCAGTTACTTCTACTTTGTACATATCAATTCCAAATGAGCTGTCTTGAGGTATGTAACATTTCTCAGGTCATTTTTATGTTGAGTAAGGACACTGCTTTGCTAAAACAGTACGAAACCAGCCCCATCCACTGCTCAGCATTCTTCTAAAATGTGGATTCCAAGCCAAAAGATTGATTTTTGCCCCCCAGTCACGATCCCAGTTTGTGCTAAGGAAAACTAAGCAGCCATATTTGTATCGCTGAGGTGACTGAAGCCCGTAATGTACGTGTGTGTGTGTGTGGGTGGGTGTAGGTGGGGGAATGTACAGCATTTTCTACATCAGGATAGAGCCATTGGATTCCTTTAACCATTTTTTCTACTTTTGGTTGGCAGTTTGGCAATTCAGTGGGGTTTTGTAACATTCACATTCTAATTTTCAAGGTAAAGATATATATAGAGAGAGATATATATATATATATGATACTTACAGTTCCACCTCTGCTCTGCTTGCAGCTGAGTAACTTAGGATACTGTATCCAAAGAGTGAGGGCTTGATGTTTATAAAAGCGCACAAACTTCCATTACAATGGAAACCCCAGTGCCTAGGAGAGAGTGGTAATGGCATCAAATGAGGCCTGAGCTAGAGAGATTGAGTAGGAAACGGTGGCCCTATTAAAAGTTGGGGAGAAGAGGGGAGGAAAAGTCAGAAATAGGGACTTGGTCTCACTTGCAGTAGCAACTGCAACACAGAGCTGATGGACTTTAACCGGATGGGCCAGTTGAACCAGCTTAGAATCACACATTTCCCACAACCTGAAATCACTAGGCTTTGGGGCGGGGGTTTAAATAAAAACTAAAATTCCCACAGCACTGAAGCCCACAGCTAATACCTTCTCGACTACCTTTTTTTGCACACTGGTTTTGAGAGTGTTGCCGGGGAGCTTCCATTGCTGGCAATGGATGTTACTGAAATGGCAGATGCCACTCAACAAATCCCTGTGTCCCCTCCCCATCACGCGCACGTCCCCTCAGGGGCTGTCAGTGACTAGCCGCGTTCCCCCGGCCGCACCGCTCACACAGCAGGTAAGAGGTGGCCGCTGCGGGCTGTGGTATGCCGACAGAGTTGAATGTCCTTTTTCCCCAAACAGATCAAGCTGTAGCACAACGTCCGCTGGCTGGTCCGCAGCCACCCTGTGCTGACAAAGGAGTCCGGTCTCGCGCTCGCTCCCTCTCTCTCGCACGTGTTGTCTGCCATGGATAGTACCCTGTGCTAATTTGCGTTGCGTTGCTTCTTTTACTGACCTGGAGAACAAGTGCTGTCACTGTGCTCTGTACCCTTGGTTTCCTGTACTACGTTACAGGTATTTGTAACTCTTGGTGGGGGGGAAGGGACGGAGGGGAGCGGCCTCCACGCTGTTTGAGGCGACAAAGCAGGAGGAGTCTTTACTGCAAAAGAACTTGCTCCTATTAGAAAAATTCTGAATTTCCTGGAAAGCAATCAATAAATGACTACAGTGCATCTTTCCTACAAGATTTTTCTTTTACTAGTGTCTTTCAGTCCATTAAAAGCTTCTAAAACTATTTTAGGTACTTTATTTATCGGTTTCTTTACTGTTTGGTGCAAGGCGTTGCATACCGTTACCTGAACACCGTCACTGGAGCCACCGCTTCTGCCCTTTGGAGCAGGAGCCAGTAGGCGAGAGCAGGTACAGCCTGGCTGGAGGCTTTAAAGCCGGTAACCGTACTGGTGCCACGCGCGGCAGGGTTCGGAGCCCCAGTAAGCTCCCCTGCCTGCAAATAGCTGGGCTCTGCACCCAGTGCCCGCTTGTGCCCAGCTTACCTTCCTCAGCGAGGCGCAAGGTTGGTGGGTGCGCGCTGCGTTGTTTTACTGACCCTCCTGCGCAGCAGCAGGGCTGAAAGCTCTTGAACCATTTTGGAAGGTGCTGGGGTCACTGGACCATTTCAGCGAGGTGCACAGGTCACAAGCTCGTGCAGGCTACCCCTGCCTCTGCGCTGCACAGCCTTTTCCTCTAACAAAGTGCCCCCCTGGACAAAGGAATCGACTGCAGAAGAGCAGTAATAAAACTAGTAGCCGAAGCACAACCCCAGCAGCCCAAACCCCAAGATGCAGAAACTGCCCTCCTCTGGCAACCGGTGCTTCCGAATCCCTTTGGCCTCAAGGGAGAGGCGCTACTTCTCCGTCTCGCTCACAGGGAGAAGGGGCAAGCAGGGCCCAGGTGCTCCGTGGCTTTTTGGAAACATGAAATGAAGCTGAAAGATGCAAATCCCGGCTAACAAGGCTACACGGCTAAGCAGCTTGAATGCCATCGGTAGCTGTTAACGAACCGCATTTAAGAACATACATAGGTTCTGTAATTCTCTTCACCTCTTTGGGGGGTTGGGTGTTCCCAGGTACTCGGTTCACATGTTTTTAAACAAAAACGAGCATAGAAGAACCAACTCAAACTAGTGCTGAGGACACGCCGGGCCAAGAGGAGGGTGGACGTGCAGGAAACCGCCCGTCGCTCTCCCGGCCCTAGAGCGACTCACCTCTGTGAGGCCACCTCCGTTCCTAGTCCAGGCACTTACACGCAGTCCACCACCTCAGACCTATTCAGCTCTGTCTCAGACAGGATTTAACAGCCCCAGTACAAGTGTCACGTAGAAGCGCTGGTCCCGTAGCCGGCAGGTAACTTTTCCCAGGCAGTGGCATACTGTAACTGGAGCAAAATGAAATTATTTCTGAGCGAGATTAAAAATGTCAGCAACGCTGAAGGAGGCACACAGAAATACACTTTTTCGCCTCCTTGCTTTCTCTCCAGAGAGAGGGACTTCCAGCACTTAACGGCATCAGACATACCACAGAAGCTACAACCTTCTTTCAGGGAAAATCCCCGTGAAACCTTCCCGCCTTCAGTGGCCAGCAAAACTGAATACGTTGTCTTCCCACCATGGACCAAAATTTCTGTACGTGTAATTTCTTTTCATATTCAACCCTGCCTGCTGAAAAATGTTTCGATACCCATCAGTGCTACATCAAAACTGGAAACAACTGGTGGAAACCAGTCTCACTCACAAAGCTGCGGTCAGTAAGGCACTCGCTGCATCAGGTCACCAAGTTGAAGCGGGAAATTAAATTCTTCAGCTACCCAGATTGCTCTTTGCTACTTGCATTTTAATATCCCTCATCCCTCCCTTTTGATAAGGGTACTATGTTTGCAAGTACATAGGAGGCTTTCCTTTCAAACCTGCATCCTAACACCGGCTCGGGACACCCCTTCACCCCGGCCAGGACGGCTGACTGCCCGTTCAGCTCTGGCAGAGCCGGAAATGCAGTTGTTTTTACCAAACGAAAGTCACTCTCCCTCAACAGCCTGTCCCAGGTCTGTTCCCGCTGCTAAGGGACACCGTCCACGATGCTTGCATGGAACACCACTGCTCGGAGCCGTGTTCCACCCTCTCCTCCACATCATCGTCAAAGGCATGTCCTTGCTCTCTCAGCAATGAAGAAATGCACACTTCCATTTTAGTTCACTGACCCAGTTGTAAGCGGCACTCGAGGCAATTAAGGCCAGATCACAGGGGAAAACAAGCCAGCCAGCCAACCGAACTACACACCGTCTGAAAGGCACCAATATGAAAACAAAACTTCCAGGAACGATTCGGTGCCGCAGCTTTCCAGGCACGCACCTCCGCCTGCACAGGCCTTCGGTTGCCTTGGAAAGCAGAGACAGATTACTCCCACGCTGAATCACTTGGAGGATTCACCACCGAGTGCAACCTTCAGTCTCAACAGCTCCAACGGTACCGAGTAAGAAAGAGCCATCTGTTGCTATTTCTTAGGTCTGCTGTAAAGGTTCAAGGCAAGGGGAAAAAAAAACAAAACACAAAAACCCCACAACCCCCCCCCACACCAAACACCAGGAAAACGCAGCGCTGGGAGAGGAGCAGCAAGGGAAGGGGCTCCCCTCACGCACCCCGTCACAGAACAAACAGGCAGGAAGCCTCCGCCAGCGCTGACCCACGCCGGGGCTGCCAGCCCACACCTCCGCCAAATCCCGCTCCCGACACGCTTCTTCCCTGCACCTCGGCCCAGCGGCCCCGACTCGGGCCGCGCTGTCGGCAGGGCCGGGGTTGCTGCAGCGGTCGCACAGCCGAGCCTTCGGTGAGCCCCCGCGGCCTGCGGGCAAGCCAGGCGTCCACCTTCCGCACGGCCTTACAAACAACGCTCTTCCCGACCACGCGTGAACCAGCCCAAGAAGCACGCACAAGGGTTTTTATAAAACCTCACTTCACCAGATTAACCAGCAAAACCTCCGACTATTCTACCTGCAACCAATTGCCTTAAAAATGCTTCACATTTCCTCAGGCAAGCACAATTTAAATTAAAATTAGATAAAAGAAAAAGCAGGTGTGGAGCAAAATCTGAAGGGTGAAACACCAATAGCTTTTTTCAAAATAGTTTTAATTCTTGCATCCAAGGAAACAAAAACACATCTAGTTTTATATGCATTTAATAGTTTACCAATTGGTACAATAAGATTTTTTTAATATGCAGAAAACATGAATAAATTTTGTTTTACACAGTCTGAGAGCAACAAATCTTACTGTAAAACACAGAGCAGTATTATATACATTCCTTTACTGATTTTTTTTTTTGTTTTTTAAATTGTGTCAATAGCTTCAGTTAACTCCTACAGTCTGGGAACTGTTTTCTCCAATTGCAACCTCTAACATCGTTCTTATGAAAAATTTCAACGTTTGCCTTCATGTCAATGTCAGGATCAACTTCTAAAACGTGAAGATTTTGCTAACTTATCTTCAGAATGAACTTGGGGAAGCCTGAGGGATAGGTAGGACAAGAAAGCAGCTACTTACATGACACAGTGGAAAGATAAAAAGGCCAGTTAAATCCAGTTGTGACTTGTAAATCCAACTCAACCTTCCCCGCTCCTAACATGTTTATCCCTACCATTTTATGCGCATATTCTTGCCAGAAGATTCTTGGGTTTGACTTTTTTAAATACACTGGACTTCATGTACAGCTGGACAGCAAATAACTCATCCTAAGTGCGTTTCTCCTTCACTCAACTCTATTTTTTTAATATTCAAATCATTAAAAGGATTATCAAGCCACCACTGTCTACAAAAACAAAGTATAATCTTTTTCTTTTAAATAGCTTTCACACGAGTCAAAAGCTATTTAAGAGTGATATTATCAGGCAGTTCACATAAAAACAGGAGGAGGCAAACAGGAGAAGCAGGGTACTGACAGTATAAGTAGACTGGGCTCGGTGAGTCTATAGCCAAAGCTTTCAAAATACTACAGTGCTCCACAGCCCTTGGACAACTTGCTAGCAACTAGATTTTTTTTTTTTCTTTTTAATTAGTGCCCCGGGCACATCATTGGTCACACCATACACAAAAGCAGGACGGTTTTTTTTTTTTTATCTTCTAAAGTGCAAGATGCTATAAAACATCAACTTCCAGATTATGTCTAAACCACAATAAATGTTGCACTTTTTAGAATGCATCTAAGACTTCCTGGGCACGTTACATTAGTGTGGCACTGGAATGTCTGTCTGGTTTTAAGCCAAAAAGTCTGTATTGTCTATTTGGTAACACAGTCTATATATAGATATTTGTAAGCGATGCCAATTTTAATAAGGAAAGTGACAAAGCAGCAGTGAGCCTCTTAAACCCTCTAATAAATTTGTTTTGTAATCCAAACCAGTAACCTCATTATTGTAGTTATTATCACAGGAAAGGCACAGGATTAGCTGACAGAAAACATTGCAAACAGTGGAAAAAGTTCAACACAGTGTAGTATCAGGGAGTGACACTGCAGGAAACCCTCACAAACCCAGCTCCTGTGTTGGGGCTTTCACTTTTTTGTCTAAAACAGGGCTTTAACTTTTGATCCGTTCAGGACCATCCCTGAGATTATTCACTGCTTATTAAAGGAGAAGGTTGCAAATTGCATTGCAGAAGTACTTAGCAGAGTGTTTCACACAAGCAATTAAATGCTGCTTACATGACTTCAGTTAGTCGTTTGTCCTTGTAAAGAGTTGTATGCTAAAAGGGAAAAAACGCAGTAGACAGCTTCCACTTAATAGGTACCTTTAATTTCTCATTCATGTTTATGAATTATGTACATGAGTGTGGTTTACTTTATACTTAAATAAAGTTTATAGGTCCTACCAGGAATGAAACAGATGTGTTACTTTACAGTTGCAGATGCACTGAGGAATTTTTAAGATGCACTACTTGTGTATCTGGAATTCTCAAATAGGACAAAAAGCAGCAAATTTTTCCAGTCCAAGCAGCTAACAAACAAAAAAAATACTTTATTTGTGCATGCTTAACTGCAGAAACACACACTGAAAGTTACATAAACCACTGGATTTAAGAGATTAGCCTGAATCTTTAACTGGCTCCGAAAAACCCCCACATCAGAACGCCATTTCTTCCACCCCTTCCCAGAGGCAAGTCTGCACCAGGATCCAACACTGAAATCCATCTCCTCCACACAGAAGAACGGATCCTTCTGTGAGCGACTGTAGGAAATTAACCACCATACCCCTCTCCACTTTAGTGTGTACACCCTCCAGCCGACCCTATGTTGGTCAAGGATTCTGAATTTTAAAAGGGACAGTTTTAAAAGCCATGTATTAAACAAAATGAATAAAATAAAGCACAAATTCACCTGTTAAAACATCAGACTGGTACTTCATTACATTGTAAATTTCAAAGTGGATTTTTAAAAAGACTTGGTTAGTTTGATAAGTATTGTAATTCTGAGTTATCTACAATGGAATTTGTCACAAAAATGCTGATTAAAATATTCATTTATAATATTTTAATTCACTTCAGATCAAAATATGTAACTTTAGGGATATGCAAATTAAAAATTGTATACACCAAACAACATAAATATTAATAACCAAGCTAGGCTAGTTTTGCTGACAGGATTTGGTTTTGTTTTTAAATGTTTACTTGATAGCATCATTCCCACAGATGGACTTTGTTTTGTTGATGGTGTTTTGGTTTTCTTTTAGAAGCCCGTATCAATCTGTATCTGCCATTATAATCTGATTCTCAAGGTATTTAGTGCTTTCTTTAAAGCATTTAAATACTGTATCCCAAGGTATATCTCAATATGCAAACCACAGTACGTTTTTATTCAAGCCACATTGTCTTGTCAAGGTAAGTATAACCTCGTTTTCAAAAGGGTTTCCAAGGAGGCACTAAAGAAACCAAGAAACCTCTGTATACCCCAACCTCCTGCAAGTGAGTAAGAGGGAAGTGTACTTTGATACTGTTGTGTAATAGGAATTGCACATCTCTAACAAACATTGAAAGCAAACAGCAAGTTGTACCATGGCAGTCATTTGGGAGATTAAGCTCTACTGGAAATTAGATCACTAAATTCTAGTGGGATGGACAACTCCTCCTGGAAGTTCGTCTAGCATTAAAAAAAAAAAAAAAAAAAACAAACCACCCAAAACAAAACCATTTAAACTTAGTTTAACAGCACAGCTTAACCATTGAATGACCAAATAAAAAATAAATACATTTATCACATCAGCTGCTACTAAGATTTGTTGTCTTATTTCAGGTTTACAGTTAGTTATATAAATATACCAACCCTTGCGTGATAGGAGGCCAAAACAAGTGTATTCTGTTGATTTGGCAAATGTTTCGTGACAAATATTCCAGAGTTTCATTAATTTCCATTAATTACATATAAGGTTCAGAAGATTCTGAATTGCAGCCTTATTATCTAGTATTCTTAGAGAAGATTTATTAAGCACACTTAAGTGATGTTACATAGATACACATTTCTGAAAGAGCCCTACAAAACTTTTCCCAAATGAGGTCACCAATTCAGGCACCAACAGACAGCAGAAAGAAAAACAGGTATAATTATCCGACATAGAACGACACTGTCAACTATTCAGTTAAGTGCCCTATTTCAATTATCCAACTTCTGCCTTCTTAGGTCTGATGTGACCAATGCCAGCCCATGTTCTTAAACCTATGGTACTTCTAGACAACGTATGTAAATTTACAGTATACAATTTGGATTCACCATGCATGAATACTTTGTGTGTAACATTTAATAAGCTCAATCTACATCCAGAATAATTTACATGAAAGGACAATATTTATTTAAACAGAGCTCAATGGGTAACCATGGTATCTGAGTGCATCCAGAGGAAAAAGGGGTCAAATGTGAATTCAATCAACGGCACTCCCACACTTTTACTGTTTGATCTACACTTCCAGTAACCACATACGGTGCCGTCTTGTGGAAATCTGCAAGGAAAGAAAAGCTTATGTTAAGAATGAATCCAAACCTTCAGTATTTTCCACTCTCACTGAATGTCATTACTTTTTTGAAAAAATTATACCAGCTCAAAGACTGAATTTCAAAGCTCATCATGTCTTTAGTTCTGAAGGCAAATTCTCTCATGCTATAATTTTGTAAAGCATGAAAAATCTACTTTCAGTTCAGTTATAACAGAGCTTTCATGGAAAAGAAATCAAGATAAAGTTATAACAGAGGAGAGTCCAAAACATCTCAAGCTGATAAAACCCCTGAATACTACCAGAAGACAGAACTTTATTTACAGAAGAGGTATTCAAGAATCAGAAGTCAAGAAACTTGGCTTTTTCTTTTTGCTGTAGACAATACACACTGTGAGCTAGTGTTTAAAAAAAAATGTAAAGTGCACTGTTTCTCAGCAGATCCCAAAATATTTCATATATACAAATCAATTTTGGACTGGGTCAGCAGACAGTACTGGGAAGTTTAGCCATGAGGAATCAAAAAGCCTCAATGTGTAGAATGTGTTCAGCAAAGCAATCTGTAAACTGAAGCAGCTAATTCCAAGGTTAGCTAATGGTTTAATGTTCCTTCAGCTCAATTTTTATTTGCCGCTTTCTGATCAGCTGTCTTCAACAATCCAAGAGGGAAGTGAAGCCAGAAACCCTTCATTTTTTAGACCTGCAAGTTTGATTAGGAAACCTTTAGTAGCCAATTCCAGGTTCACTGCTAAGCTGACTTACACAGCTTTACTGAAGAAGCTATAAACTGCCAGAGGATACATATAAAAAGATACAAAGGATATAAAGATGATTAACATCTTTGCCAACGATCTGGACGAGGGGATCGAGGGCATCCTCAGTCAGATGACACCAAGCTGGGTGGAAGTGTTGGTCTGCTTGAGGATAGGGAAGCTCTGCAGAGGGATCTGGACAGGCTGGATCAATGGGCCAAGACAAGATTGTATGAGTTTCAATAAGGCCAAATGCCGGGTTCTGCACTTTGGCCACAAAAATCGCTGGCAACACTACAGGCTTGGGGAGGAGTGGCTGGAAAGCAGCACAGCAGAGAGGGACCTGGGGGTGCTGACTGACAGGCGGCTGCACATGAGCCAGCAGTGTGCCCAGGTGGCCAAGGCAGCCAACAGCATCCTGGCCTGTACCAGGAACAGTGTAGCCGGTAGGACCAGGGAAGTGATTTTACCCCTGTACTTGGCACCAGTGAGGCCGCACCTTGAGCACTGTGTTCTGTTTTGGGCCCCTCACCACAAGAAGGACATTGGGGTGCTGGAACGTGTCCAGAGACGGGTGGTGAGGGGTCTGGAGCACAAGTCTTACGAGGAGCAGCTGAGGGAACTGGGGTTGTTTAGCCTGGAGAAAAGGAGGCTGAGGGGAGACCTTCTCGCTCTCTATAACTACCTGAAAGGAGGTTGTAGGGAGGTGGAGGTTGGTCACTTCTCCCAAGTAACAAGCGATAGGACAAGAGGAAATGGCCTCAAATTGCTCCAGTGGAGGTTTAGATTGGATATTAGGAAGAATTTCTTTACTGAAAGGGTCATTTGGCGTTGGAACGGGTTGCCCAGGGCAGTGGTGGAGTCCCCATCCCTGGATGTTTTTAAAAGATGTGTAGATGTAGTGCTTAGGGACACGGTTTAGTGTGGGACTTGTCATTGCTAGGTTAACGATTGGACTAGATGATCTTACAGGTCTTTTCCAATCTAGGCAATTCTATGATTCTAGAAACAGAGAGAAAAAAATAATAGAGAAGACTCCAGAGTTAAGTGAGCTTTGTTGAATAGGGAGCGTTTTGCTTGTTTTGTTTTTGTCAGGGCAGGGGGGAACTATTATCTACCAAGATCTGGTAATACCAACCAGGAATGCCCAGGAATTCAAAGTATATTTTTTTCTGACCATTTTCCTTTGCACACACACCACCTTTTTTTTTTTTTTCTGGGCAAGCATTTGCAATACAGCACTCCCCAAATGCCTACACACTCAGTGGTGAAAGGTTCCAGAACACCCTGGCAGTTAACGCCTTTATCCAATATGCAACACTGGCAATAGAAGCGGAGAAATCCAGCACGCTTGAAATTTGTATCTGTCCTCATTTGATTAAAATACACATAGCACAGAACTTCACTAGAATCCAAAATGTGAATGTCTAGCTTGGTGCTCAGCTTCAGCTGGTGAAGATACAGCAACTATCTCTGGTTCTGTACTTTGCAGTAGGGACTGTAGAACAATACATACCCAAAGAGGTAACAAAGTGTTCGTGCGCATTGAGGGTTTTCATGCATCGTTTGTTCTTGAAGTCCCAGACACGTAGAGTCTTGTCATCAGCACAGCTCAAAATAAATTTTCCCCCAGAATGGAACAGAACGCCACGTACCCAGTTATCATGGCCCACCTTGTGCATAAGGAGAAATCAGTGAGCAGGTGCATGTTTTAAGGCTAAGCATTCTACAGCGCTATGGCAAACTGAGTGACTCCTTGCCCTGTTACTGCAAGGATAGCCTTTAGCTTTCTAAACCTATTAGAACTCAAAGTTTATCTTCAGGTTTTATTATTACATCTGTATCAGCACTACCAACAATGTGAGTTCCTGTCCTTGAAGGCAAACAAACAGCAATCATCTGATCTGCACCAATTCTGCTCCCCACCCCCAGCACCAACATCCAGCCTGAACACCAGCTGGAAAACAGCAGTTCCATACCTGGCAGGAAGACCCCCACACTGAAAGAACATGACATTTTACAGAAGACTAAATTCAGATGACTATCAGCATTTCCGTACCCAAACCAAGCTACTTATCACAAAAACTGCACCACAGTACTCCTGCATTTATAGTATGTATTTTGAGATTCTTAGTATTTCTTAGCAACAAGATCTGAAATACAGAAGCCATTAAAACTGGGTATTTCCCATGTTTATCTTATTGAAATAACTCTAGCTTCTCTTGAAAACCTGTAAGATAAGTCATTCCATTAAAACTGGTTTTATATATGCAGCTACAACCAACAGAAAAACCACCAATGAACTTACAAGTGTCATAAGGCACATGCCAGTGCTAATGTCCCACATCTTAATGGTCTTGTCTCTGGATCCAGACAGCAGAAAAGGCCCAGGCTTGCCACTCTTCTTAGTCTACAGAAAGTTATGTTTTAAGTTATGGCATGTATGGAGCAGGGAGGGGTAAAGAGGAGGGAGGAAACAGATCGCTTCTGACTATTTCTTAGTAGCAAAATTAGATCATATGACACCTTACAGCTTATAAACACACAATGCCAAAGCTGAGTCACAGGCATTTTCTTACCAATACCAGGAGAAAAACAAAAAAATAAAAGGAATTAAACAATCTGTTAAAAGAAGCGGTTGTATGTCCTGCTGATGCACCAAGCCAAATAATACTTTGAAACCACACTTGCCTACTGCAAGACATCCTCTTTTAATAGTAGACACAGTTCAAGTAGAGTCAGAGATCTCAGGACAAAAGAGTATGAAGTTCAGACATACCTTTGTGTTCTCATTCTTCATAAAAAGTAATGAAGCAAGCTTAAGAATTTTTTAAAAGTTCCTACTCTGAACTTTTTCTACTTGTAATCACGCAAAGCATAAAAGAAAGACTTAGTTCTCAGAACTTGAAATGTTTCAACTGTATAGTTAACGTTAACTTGCTTCTCGTTCAAAGCTAAGCACTGTAATGTGATGTATATAGTTGATGAGACCAGCAGAGGGCAGGGGAGACACCACTTCAGATAGTTACTGCTGCAAGAGGAAGTGAACATTTGGAATTTAATTACTTTTAATTGAAAGATTGTGAGGATCTTTTAAGGATGCAAGTAAAATTTGACTGAAAACCTGTAAAATCCATCACTAGACAAGCGCCTGTCTTCAGTGCATCTACTTTTCCCCTTGCATATGTGTCCTTTCTGAGGAAGAGGGCAAGGCAGAAGAAATGCTTAGGGTTTTTTTAACAAGAAATTGGAGTTAATTTCTAGTTCATTTCTTCTACACTGTCATCCTCAGAAGGAAACTTTTGCTGACCTTTAGTAAGCCTTTCTTGAAGATTTAGTAGCAGAGAAGATGTCTCTGTGATCACACAAATGGGGATTTATTTTTGCTATAGCTTTGTACACTAGGACATGGCGGTCAAAGCTTAATTTCAGCGCAATACACCAAGACAGCTTCATTTCTGCATTCCTGTCTTACTACTTCCCCACCACAGTTTTCAAGTGCTGAGCATCCTTATAATCTTCACGTTATGCCAGATAAGCTACCTTCCACATTTCTTTGCTGAAATAAGTAAAAGTGGTCCTACTCTCAACCTTCTCAGAAATAGAGCATCTCTTCAAAGTTCACTTTCATTAGTGCAAAGGTAGGGTCCTACTGTTAAAAAACACAAAAGCACGGATCCACAAAAGCACGGATCCACAAAAGCACGGATCCCATGAAGCCAAGATGGGGGATTAACAGAACACCAAGTATACTCCGCAAAAAAAATACTTGTACACCTGCTGTATCTGCCAAGCACTTTGAGAACAAAGCTTAGTTGTTTCTAAATACTAACCAGGAAGTTCTATACAGAGTATAGTCAAAAATCTTACTGTATGTGCTTATTTAATAGCATTGGAAACATTACCTCTGATCCCGTAGCTTCTGATATGGTGGAGTACGAGCTCTCGGGAGCCCAGGAAATGCATTCTACCACGTGCTCATGTTCTCGGAGCTCAGCTTTGCATTCCTTTGTTGCTACCACCCAAACACGCACTGTCTGGTCATTAGAACAACTGGCAATTAAGGTGCCATCCTGGTTAGGCCGCACCATGCGCACCCATTCTCTGTGACCCGTGAAAGTCTTCACACAGTAACTATTCAAAAAAAGAGAAATACAGTATAACTTAATTAACATTGCAATAAAACCACTACACATGCCTTTGAAATTTAAGGATGCTTGACCTACTCTTAGAAGGTAAAATATTTTAGCATGCACATGTTGATCCTGGATGATGATGTACAAGGCCATAAAACAGTTCATGGAAAGGAAGTTGACATGAGAAAAGTGACAGCTAAGAACTGGCAAATCCTTGTTAAGGTAGAAAGCAGGAAGCTTGGGGGAAAAAAATCATGACGTTGACATGACAGCTTGCATTAAATAGGCATTTTAAGAACAATTAGAGATTTACAGGTTTTAGCAAGTTGATGAATGAAACAGACCAAAAAAACCCCAAAGCCAACAACCACACACACCACACACCCCCAAACCCCCCAAAAAAGCAAACCAAAAGCAGAGGAGACACCTTGATCTGTGTCAAGAAAAGTAACAGATTTCTCCTCCCTCCTCTCATGCTCCCTTTAAACTTGTGGTTAATCACTGAATTTATATTCCTATCTGGTCCTGAGTTATGGTGTTCTAGCCTCATAGCTCCCAGAAAGATAAAGCCAGTTAGTTTTAATTAGTCAGTACTAAAACCCTGTGCTTAATGTTTTAAGGCAGAATCCTTAAGTGAATTACTCTGAAGGGCACTATATCATACCTCAATTCAAATAATGTTTACTGACATTCAAGATTTATGTGTCCCATTTCCTATCAGTAGTGGTTTATGCTTGTTTTGTTTAGGGGCTGATGTTTAGCCAGAAGTGCACTTACCCTGTTTGGACTTCCCACATTTTGATAGTTTTATCCCTTGAGGCAGAAACTATATGATCTCCGTTGGGCATGATGGCTACCGAAGAAACATTATGATCATGACCTAAAAACAAAACAAAACCTTTATTAAGTGGTACTGTAAAAGTTTTTTTACAGAACACACAGGACTTGCTATTCCTTTATCTTAGGCAAGTAGCTACAGCAGTAGTGCATGTTTTATGGAATAATCTTCACATGTAAACTTAAGTTTTTATGAAATAATAATTTATATTTTTAAGAACCACACAGTCCAGACACTGAACATCCTTTAAAATTGTTTGCAAAATTTCTTTTAAGATGTTTTAAAATCAGACACTCGTAACTGCAAGCAACACTTCTACACAGTTACCAAAGTTGGTAGTTCAGAAGAAAGAGCGGCTACAGTGACAATCTCTATCAGTTAGGTCCGATTACAGTATGCTCATGCACTATGCAGATGTTTAAAAGGAAAACGGGTCTTCAGTGAGAGGCATGCCAAACCTCACTGCAGAAGCTTAATGCTAAAAGGCTGAATGTTTCCAGACATCTGATACTACGTTTTATTAAAACACTGTACTTCATTGATTCAAGAACGAAGCAAGAACCAACTGTATATACATGACAGCAACTTCTATTACTGCTGAGAGATCTGAGAGGAAGACAATCAATGCTGAGTCAGGAAAAAGCAGCCAGATCATTTCCATAACGCAAACTCCTTATGACCTTGTGTATGTGGTTTCAGCTCTTAACTTTACTCATCCCACAAGCGATAGGACATAATATATAAAGGGAGATAACACACACTGTAAAGACTATTCATTTCCAGTATTACAAAAAAATGAGAACTTAAACTTCCGAAAGTGGCAAACATTAGAATTAACTGTTTTGAAATTTCAGTATTATCCAGAACAAGCTGTTGGGTAGGGTTTGACAAGTCCACTGTACAAGCTTGACTATAACACTTTATATATAATTCATGCACTTGTCTTACTTTAAGCTCTGCAGTTGTCCCTACCTAAATTGTCGGGATTAGAAATGAATCTTCCAAGATCAGTAGTTTAGAGTACGTACAATTTCTCAACAGATTGGTGGCATTAAACAGCTTCCTTTTTTTCATCTGGAGATCTGATGTTCTTTTTTCCAAAAAGTTGTAGCCGGTAAGTTCACTAGGTTGCTTTTTCCTTTTATTGGCAGCTACACTGCGTCTTGCAAGCCATGTACTAACCATGTACAACTTCACAAATTTCATTTCCATTTCTGACACTAAGAACTCAGAGCCCCTGTTGAAATCCTACTAAAAAGCAATCACACTGCTGATCAAGTATCTCAAGTGTCAGAGAATACTAGTTGCAGTGCAAGTATGGTACTTCACAACTCCTCACTGAAAAGATTATTTCTTTTTACTTGAAATTGAGTTCAAGGGATGTAACTGGCAACGCACATGAAGCTAGTTCACCCACGCTCATGTTACAACATCCAGTTCATAAAAATAAGGCATGCGTATTCACGTGGAAATCTTTAAAGGCCAAAAAACCCCCCCTGTAGCACTACTTTATTTTCTTGCTATTAGCCAGATGCAACGTCTGTTATTCCTCTACCACAGTGTTCTGTGGTGTTTAAAGAACTGTAAGCACAGAAGTCAACAGCTTTCTGTTTTCTTTGGTATATATGTGTGTGCATTTATTTTAGTCTCAAACATTCTCTATTCCTACTCACCACTTCTACAAGAAGATATTAAAAGCAAGACAAGCAGCAGTATAAAAATGCTTTTACATCAAGACTATAAAATAGTTGCTGTCAATATTAGAATCTTACAGTTGCGGTTGTTTTACTTTCCCATTTTTTCCTATGGCTTTTGAGCCTAACACAAAGGTCATATTCATTTGAAATCAGGCAAATATGAAAGCAGAAGACTGCACAGTATATACAGAACACCTTTTGCACTCATTGCCTCCTTCCTGAAGCAGTACATCCAGGAAATAGAGGGGTGAAGAAGGTTTTTTTTACTGATTTGAAGGCACAGTTTTATTGTCTAGTAAGCATTTAATTTTTAGCACTAAAGACCTCTAATTGCCATTTCATTTCAATATCATTATGGGATGCTTCTCACAGCATCTTGCATAGCAGATCTGAGATGCTATTTCATTCCATAGACACTAAACAGATACCTTATTTACAGAGCATTCAAAGCATCAAAGTATCTCCCCTCTTTCTTTTGGACAATACTCTGGTTTATAACCCCCTTCCACATCAGCAGTTTTCCTGGATTAATAAAAAAAAAAAGTCTCTTCACTTTACTGACTGCTAAATCAATTCCCTTTATACCTTACCATGCATAGTTCTGATGCACTCAAAGCCCTGGAAATCCCATAGCTTAATGGTCATATCAGCAGAACAGGAGGCCAACAGTTTGCCAGTGTGGTCAAAGGAAATATCTTGCACAGAGTCTGTATGCCCCTTAAGGGTTCGTTCAAAGTCTCCCGTCTCATAATCCCACACCTGACAAGTGAACAGAAATTCCGTTAACAGCAACCTATTACTCTTTGTATTCTCCAGCCTGACATTTGCACTCTGCAGGCCAGTCTGGCACCTTATTCAATAATTAATTGAGCAAGAGACAAAGACAGACAGCCCTAAAAAGCCTAACAGCGTGTAAAAATAAGCATTATTTTGATATGATTTTGTTACTTACAAATTAACTGAATTCATGCATCTTGAAAACTGTTTTTCAGCTAACAAAGTATTATAATCACAACAAGAAAATAAGTGCCATTGTATCTAAAAGTCTTAACTCCCAATACCCTTAAAAATAAAGAAGATTGATTTAGAAAACATTGGACAGAACAAATCCACTTTTGTACAGATTTTTTTTTTCCATCCCTTTCTATGCTAGTTCCCCGACTCCAGCAATACAGCCCATTTTTCAGTTGGTGGAGAAAGCATCATCTTTAACAATCCCCCCCCGCCCCCTTCCCAAGCTTTACTGTGGCTCCAGAATTTACTTGCTGCTTCAGAATCAAATACCAAATATTCTGCATACTGAAGAGCAATATTCAGAATGTATTGGTTTAGGGATGATAATCCAAACCACTCTGAAGAGTGACATACACACATTAGTAGATTACAGAATTCGTCAGAGATTAAATAAACGTTTGCAGTTAATAACTGCAAAATAGTAACAAAGTCCCCATTCTCACCTGCTAATTAAGTCAGTCTTCTATCACCTAACTGCAAACAAAAGCCTTTGAAACAAAACATGCTCCTACAGATTCTATTGTGTCTCAAGCACAAAACCTAGACATTTCATTTTAAATTATATCCTAAAACAAAAAGCCCCCAAAACACACCACCAAAAAACACCCAACAACAAAAAGAATCCATCATCCCGACAGATGGCAATCATTGGGAATGCAACAGTCAGAAATTAAGCTACACAGCTTGACTTCAAGAATAAGGAAATTCATCCAGTGTATCCATAAGAGGGAGCAAAACCAAAGCTAATTAGGGTCCTCTATAACATCTCACAAACACAGAGCTGTCACTGTTTCAGCTGGCCCTGTCTGCTTTAAGAAAAAACACCAGTCCTCTATGTTCAAGTCTGCTGCAGAAACAAGAACAGATTAAAGCTTTTCACTAACTATATCTGGCTGATACTTTTTATTTTAATATTCTCAAACAGGTAGCCACTATTAGAACAACCTGCATTTTTAAGCACAGTGCTTAAGACGCTACTCAACGTTTTTCAGAACAGCACTTTTCCAAATAGTTTTCAAACCAGCGTAGAAGAGAACAAAGAGAAGTCCTTTATTGGGATACTTCCCTTAAATCGTGACATTCAAACAACAACAGAATGCACAGTCATGTCTTTATTGGATGCTAAAATGTGAAACTACTTGCTTACTACAACAAATCTCTTCATGCCACTGTACACTGCAATAAAGCCCTATGAAGTCACAGGGACTTTCATGTCCCATTTAGAATAAATGGGAAGAACTAATTTTCAGTTAAGAATACAGCTGCATAACCACTTTAACTCAGCTTTAAAAACAATCACTTCAGATGACTTGAGGCAACTGTCTTCCTCCTCCTCACGTCACTACGCTACACACTATGCCATTCCTCCTCTACTGAGCAGTCAAAATGCATTCTCCCCCCACTGAACCTTTATCTCTTTCTCCAGTCTCTAAATCCACATTAGCTTAACTGTTTTTTCCTCAAGTCAAAGGATAGTAAAATACTCCTGAATATATTAACTGGACCAGCATAAAACTAGAATTTGTAGATTGCACAGAACATCATACTTGAAAGATCTGTCCCTACTGAAGCTAAAGCAGAATCTGAAACAATCTTCCATCAGCACAACACACATTCAGCTTGAAGTACTGATGTTACATATTACACATCCTCTGACTTGCTTAGTTTAATTTTCTGTAGCAAACACATACCTTTATTGTGGCATCCTCTGAAGCAGAGACCATAACACTGAAAACTGGATGGAAAATTACTCGAGTGACAGGACTCCTATGTCCACTCAACGCATACTTCTCTGGAGGACGAGGAATCCACTCTTTAGGGTCTCGTTTCTGACCAAGAGGTCCACCTGATGTAAATTCTTCCTTAGCTTCATTCAGCTTCGATTCTAATTCCATTACCTAAGTTTATGAATTTTAAAGAGACCATTCATTTCTAGTTTTATACAAGATCTACTTCACCTTCACTCATTAATAATCCAAATACCAACTGGCTCCCAAACTCACAGTAAAGCATGGATCCAAACTGATTACCAACACTCAATAGTGTTGGTATTTCTAAAAAAAAAAAAATCAAACCTAATTAATAATTTATCCTTTATTCTTTAGTAATTTAATCAATAATTTATTCTTTTCCAACTTCCCAAATACTTTGACAGGAAAAACACAGTTCTACAAAATCACATTCACTCAAATACTGTACAAATATGTTTGAGCTACTATTTTCACAAACTATTGAAGGAGGTTGTGTTAACAAAAAGGAATGCTACTACTGCAATAATTTTTTGTATCCCTGAGATGGCATGCACCAACAGTAGAGAAACTGGAGGTGTAATAAAACCCTAGATATATTAGCCTTCACAATAGATAAGTCTTTATGGTTAGCACACTGATTTTTTTTTTTTCCTTTTAATACACTCTAGATCCATTGAAGTGTTACTAAAAAGAGTTTTGTACTGTCCACTTGCAGTAGAATCACTTGCTCTAATGCACTGGAGTTAATGGTTTCTTCCCTTTAACGTAATGGCCAAAGACAACTGGCAGCACAGGTTTTTACCTTTCTAAACCAGTCAAGCCTTCTGGAGACAGCTATTCAATCTTTCCACTCACAAACTGCCTTAAGGCACCTCTTTCCTTTCCAGCTTCAGAAACCGCACATGCAATCCACAAACTGAAGTCAAGATATTTTTAAAAGAAACTGAGAGGATGTCTCTGCTAGCACTGAGATAGACAAAACATTTTCTACAACATGGATTTAGCTATTTTCCCAACTCAAGTCCTCAAAAGTCATCTTTGAGGCATCACTTTCTAAACCCTGCATTTGTCCGACAAGGAAAATACGTAACATTCTCTTCAGTGATGAATGTTTGCTTTCAGTCGTAACTTTTTATACAAGTAAATCCATCAGACCTCCACTTACCTTCTTTTGTAATCTTATAACAGATGTCCATTTTTTTTCCAGAAGTCCAGCATACTTCTTATCTAACTCTTCATTCTGAGGAGAAGCATTTAAATTAACAAATTTAGTTCTAAAGCCTGTAGAAGTGTTTCTTCAAAGGCAACATAAACAGCTCATTTTAATAAAAATCTCCTGACCACAGAAAGAGGAATTCAAGAAAAAGACTACAATCAGTTTTACTAGTTAAACAGACCAACCATGCTTCAAATTTTAATAGCTACAATTTACATACACAGAAAAGAAGGAAACATTTTAAAATATATTTTTAAATTAAAAATACTGCAGCAGTACAGATTAAATAATACTAGATTCTGCAAATAAAATCCCCAAACTAGGACTGAACTGTTATCTGTGCTGTTTTCTATCTTCACTACCTGAAAGCTTTTTAAGTGCTCAGCATATCTGAGAATGTTGTCATATTTTGTTACAGGATTCCCCCCATCCCTCTGCCCAACTAACTCTTACGAAAAAGAACAGCAGACAGCATGCACTGACTGCAAGGACCAAGATATATAGAACTGGTACTTCGTTTCTCAAACATAGCCTCCTTTTCCATATCTACCAAGCAGAGCATTAGGAACTAATGAACTCCTACCTTCCAAGTTAAGAGTGTGCTAGCACTATTACTTGTTAGCACAATGCACTTTTTCCTCTCGTGCAAGCACAGACTGAAAGCGGCAGCCAGCTGTCAGAATAGTATTACACATACTCCATCTCACTTGAAAACCAGTTAGCCCAAACTAACTTTTTTTTTTTAAACTTCATATAGTTAACCTCAAATTACCACCATAATACTGCATTATTTCTGTGCCACGTTGTCAAAGCTTTAAGTCCACTCTCCCTGCACCCTTACTTTCTGAAACAGAAAGACTACTACACCTGCCCTACTGAACACCATCTCAGATACTGGAGAAATCAACACTGATTTTGCAACTCTAATGAAACATCAATGAAGAATAATTTTCTTCTGCTAAATATTTTTCTCCTTTGGGCTCTAAGGAATAGCTGAGGAGCAAGAATGAACAGCTGATGTTACTGTAAAAGCCAGAGGATCACTCTTCTTTTTTTTTTCCTCCCCCCTATTAACACAAGAAAGAGAAAGAAAAGCAACACAGAAAAAACAAACATCAGAGGTACAGAAGAGTAATTAAATGCTGCACACTCATTTTGTACATGGAAAGGAAATCTCATACTAGAATAATTCTAAATTAGATGGAGAATAACAAAGGCATGGGGAAAATACCAATGCCATGGCTTACTCCATAAAAGCTCTGAGGACTGGCTACTTCAGTCAGAGACCAAACCTCAAACCTCCTACTTCAGGGGCATTTGTAAAAGCTGGAGTTATCTGCAGGAACAATCAATACAAAAAAATGAAATCCCTCTTTTTAGAGCTACACTTGAATCCTTCCAATTTACTGAAATAATTTCTACCTTTAACTTTTTTTTTTTGTCATTTTAGTATAGCCCCATCCAGTTCAGATTTTCTTGCAAGAAAGTCATGCGGAACTTCTGGCAACTGCATTTTCTATTTCCCTCAGGACCGTGTAGCCTATTTAGATTGCCTTTTCAACCTTCAGGAAGGGAAGACTTAATTAGGTTGATAGATAAGACAGATAAGGGAATGGTATTAGAATTTTCAATTATAAGTATGGTATTCCAATTTGTCATTTCTACTTATTTATTAGATACTGGAAGCAGATTGGAGAATTAAGTCAAACTTCAACCAGGCATTTTGGAAAAAGAATGATGCAAGATTTATAATAGAGAAGAGGCAAGGATTTATCAAAAGTCAGCACACAGAAGTTTACTACCTAATCCAACTGTATCCAGAGAAATGTAAATTCAGACGAAATGCACACCTCCTATGCTAATAAGTGGCAAGTTTAAAAATGATACCAAGAACCATCTGTTACAAAGGCAGATCAACAGAGTTAAGTTGCAAGAAATGACTGGTCTAAGTCACTAGCATCCATACAAGTCTAACAAAATACGGAGTTGCTTATCAGAGCTGATTAACTTATACTAACTATTTAGGCTTGCCCTCCTACTATATGGTTAACCAACTGGTATGCAACAGTTTCAGGCAATGATTTAACTACTGACCCAATTCCAATCACAAAATAAGACTTCCACCATTTGTTCTGTATGATAAAGCCGAGGACAAAAGCAATCCTGTTTGTCTTCTTGTTTCTTAAACATTACCATGTAAAGCCAGCCTCCAAAGCTGCACAGTCTTACACCATTTCAAATCTGGTTACAAGAGAAAAGTCTTCAGTTTTCTAATTCTGGATTGCAGAAAGTTTATGCTTTTATGCAGCATTCCATGATAAGAATAAGCGCACTTAAGGACATGAGTTACAGGGAGGGGAGGAGAAGGTGGACACAACAGCAGGAAACAAAAGTGTTAAAATGAAACACATTCTTCTGAATATTAAGCACAGAATAGTTCAGGTTGGAAAGGACCTCTTGAGATCATTATGCCCAAAATGCCTGCTCAAAGGAAGGTCAGCTGGAACAGACTGCCCAGGACTGTGTCCAGTGGGGTTTTGAGTATCTCTAGGGACAGAGACTCTACAACCTCTCTGGGCAATTTATTCCAGTGTTCTGTCTCTCTTACAGTAGAAAAAAAAGTTTTATATTATGTTCAGATAGAATTTCCTGTGTTTCAATTTCTGCCGGCTGGCTCTTGTCCTGTCACTAGCAGCACTGAGGGGAGTCTAGCTCTGTCACCTTCACACCTTCTGATCAGATATTTATAAACAATGATAAGATCCTCCTAAGCCTCCCCTTCTCCAGTCTAAACAGGGCCAGTTCTCAGCCTCTCCCCTCATGAGAGTTGCTCTAGTCCTATATCGAGTTGCTGGAGCAAGTCCAGCGAAGGGCCAAGTTGTTTTTTTGGGTTTTTTTGTTTTTTTTAAATACCACCTTCTGTCACTTTTCTTATACATTCGTGTTGCCTTTTGTTAGCTTTGTTTCCTAGCACCTTTCATCTTGAAGTATCTAGGCCCTCTTAGGATCCTTAAAAGGCCATTACAGGAAAAACTCAGCATTGTATAGATGAGTGGTAGCTAGACAAAAAAAAAAAAAGATTAAAAATATGCTTAGGTCATTAGTTGAAGATAAAGTTGAAGATAAAGCATTTTGTTCAGAAATTGCCAAGTCATCCAATGATTATTTTTTAATTTTATGGCAAGGATATAAGCTGTATGATTTTATCACCTCCAGTTCTGAAACTACATGAGCTAATAGACAGATAACAGATATACATGTTCAGAATGGATGCAAATGCCATAAAATTATAAACTCTTTACTTAAAATATAGATGAAGAACCTGTTTGAACTCACCACATCTAACTCAGCTTCCTTTTTAAAAACTGAATATGCCTCTTCATAGCCATTAGAACGAAGGTAATCTGCTATTGCTCGATTTCTAAAAAACAAAGAACAGTATCTTCAGGCGCAATTCTGAATAAGAGTAGAACAATTGGTTCAGACTTTTTTTTTTTTTTAAAATAGCACTATTAACATCTAAGTCTTCAATGCAGTACACCACCTAGCATTATTAGGTTTGTTAAAAGCCCAAGCAAATTTTATAAATGCATTTGGCAAACAGATTTTGCTTCAAAATGTCAATAGCAGGATACACCTTCCATTTTAGGGTTGGTAAAGAGGGTTATTTTTTTAAGTTATCAAACATTGGAGTAGCATGAATATACTTATCAATCTGTATCGTACATAAAACCCATAGCAGATACAAAAGCAATAACCACATCTACAGATTAAAGTTGTGGCTTTATCTTTGAAGGAAAATTATTCTGGGTAGAACAGTTTAGGGTACAAAATTTTACTTCAGTTAAACTTGAATAAAATGCTCAGTTCAAGAGAACCAGTTTTAGCTTTGTTTTTTCAGAATGACCCAGTAACTTCTAGTTAGATTACAGGAAGGGATACTGGCTGCAACCAAAGTGTACAGTGCTTCAAATTTTACATTATTCTTCAAAATATTCTGCACTTTGACAGAAGATAATTACCAAATTAATCTGTCTTGAACCTCTCTCTCAAGACAGATGAATTTGTTTTGGAACTACTCAAAGTTTCAATATTATTCTAAGACTTCTACAAGCAGTCAGCACCTTCTGTTTAAGAGAACAAGACTAAGGAAGCCCTGCATTTTTTAAATTTACTTCAAATGGATATTTTTCAAGTTACACAACAAAGAAAGTTTGCTTAATAGAAGTAAGCTCAATGTTCTAAACAGACTTAAAGGTAAAATTACTTTCAGTTACTTTATCAGCCTCCAGAAGGAAGCCTAGTTTTGTTTTCTTATTGTCACTTACTTTCTTGGGAAGCAAGATGTGTGTGTATACATACATATACAGGGAGGGCAGGAGAAGACATACACATACTACAATATTTGAATACAGAGATACTTTTTAAAAACAAAAATTGGAAGGTCATCTACACAAAGCATTCAAGAGAAAATTAATACCCTTTGGTAGCTGAAGAAAAAAGCAATAATGACTTTTTGTTCTGAAAAGAATTTGCTTTTCACATGAAAATTCTTCCTGTGGCTTTCATCACATTCTTCTTTCCTACCTTTTACACGCATTCAGTCTCTCCTCGGACATTCAACTCTAAATATAACTCTGCATTCAAGCAGAAATTTCAAATTTCTCCCCATAAATAACGTATGTTAAACCAACGTATTGCCTCCTCATCAGACCTCTAAAGTAAATCCTAAGTCTCTGGTCATTTCCCATTTCCATTCATAACAGTTCATTACTTCCATCTCCCCATTAACGCATGTACTCTGAAGTTTCTGCCAGAAAAAAAACTTCAGAGAATAGCTAAAAAAAAAAAAAAAAAAAAAATCACAATCCTGAATGTGTTTAAACCCCAGAGCTTCTCCAAATCTAATGAACAAACAGTTGTAAAAATCAAAGTGTGAAGATATCTTCTACTCTGCTTTAAGAAACAGAGCAACTGTATTTAAGTATACAGAAAAAAAAGTAAAACGCATACTATATTTAATATAAAGGGGGTTGAATCACTACTGGAAAAGTGAAGAAGCTGTATTTAAAAAAAATAAACAGAGAGCTTACCAGAGACAAGAGAGATACCAAATGCTAAACGATACCTGGTCCATACTTTTAAAAGGAATAAAAACCCACAAACTCCGTGTAAGTTTATGAAACTAGGTATCAGGCAAGACATTGCCATCCTGATTGCTAACTACCACTCACTCCTTCATACTTTGTTACAGAAGAGAAAGCAAACTAAGGCAGGGAACTTGACAGCCTATTCCCAGCCTTAAAATCCAGAAAGAATTCCATGTCTTAAACTGAATTAAGGTGGAAGGGTTGTGGTTTTTCTTTTTTTATTTCACTTGTTTGGGTTTTGGTTATTTTTTTTTCTTTAAATATACCCTCCATTTTAAATACAATTTAAGGACTCAAAGGAAGATTGTAATCACAACGTAGCACATTCTCATCAGATCCTTATCTACACTGAGGAGTAAAGTAGCAAAAAAAGCGTCAGAATTTACTCATGATAAAAGTAGAATTTACAAATCAGTTTGGAGCACATACTGCAATGTGCTTGCTACTTACTGTAACCAAGTGTTGACTTAAGTCAAAACAAAACACAATAAATTATAGCAAATTTAAGAATTCTTTTTTTATGCCATTAATAACTTTGAAATTATATTTTCACCATTTCACAATTCTATTACCAAATACGAGTGGTTGTATCAAAAGTAAGAGTACAGAGATCTAAACCATGGTACTTGACTGGCATGTGAGCAGAGCCACTCCAAAAAAAAAAAATCTATTTGGAAACAAAAGTTAATATTTAAAGTTTAATGAAAATGTGACACAAACTTAAAAATAATGATTCCTTACAGTTCATCTCGTTGCCTTTGTGACAGCACCATTGTGGCTGCAATGTCAGGTTAACGTGATTCAGCAGTGGCTGCCTCCTCAAGATCTAAAGTCTTAGCAACCCTGGATCCACAATTCAGTCCGCCACAGAGTGGCTTAAATCAAAAGTGTTTTTCCAGACGTGAAATCCAATAGGAAATCCGGAGACATTCAACACAGAAGATTCAATCCATCTAGAAGGAAGAGCAAGAGACATCATTAATTTCCTTCAGATAAGCATTCAGTTACTCTGGACTGACATGAAGATTTCTGTACTCGGATTGCAACACCACTCTAGACAGAACAAACTGACTAAAATTGTAAACGCAATTTTATTTTACTAGTCTGGATTGTGCCCTTGTAGCACATCTCCAACCTGGACTGAGTAGCCTGGAGAGATTTGCACACTTTCTTTATTCCCCCTCTTGCCACCATTACTGCTTGTCATGGTTTAACCCCAGCCAGCAACTCAGCCCCACGCAGCCACTCACTTATGTCCCCGCCACCCAGGGGGACGGG
>JAVKLA010000084.1:953301-970460 GCA_034782735.1 Sagittarius serpentarius
TGAAAACATCAGGGTGTTCTCAACATTCTTCTCATACTAAACCCAAAACACAGCGCTGGACCAGCTACTGGGAAGACCATTAACTCTGTCCCAGCCGAAACCAGGACACTCCTTCAAGGAACAGAGAGCTGAAGGAGACATCTTCAGTCACAGCCCAGTTCAAGCTTGTAGGCAACTCCATCATATTTCCTTGTGATGAAAGGAACTTAGGCCCACCATAAACAGCCTACTTTTCCCACTCACTACTCCTATCAAAAAGCTACCCTCCAAAGTCTCTATCCTTATGCTAGATTTTTTTTTATCTTCTGCAGATTTCTCACTTCAAACTAAACGCAGCGAGGTTCATTCAGTTAATTTTCAACACACACTAGAGATCAGCTAAGGCTCTCCTATATCTTTCAAGCTTTGGGGGAGAGTTTAAGGAAAGAAGAGAACATTCCAGAAAGAGACTATGGAAGATGCTATGGCACACTTCCGGCCATAACAAACGGCATCAAGGCACACTCAGTTTGCCACTGTCACTCATTCGCGGCTTTGTATTAGGCAGTTCTCTAGCATTTACCCAAACAGTACCTTTAAAGACTACAGCTATAATTCAGCACGTGAACTTTACAGGTAGATTATTAAACAATTATGAGACAAATTATTTTTTCTACTCTAGTAACATTACCTGAAGAAGTTCCGAAGAACCACATTCTAAAAGCCAATACTTGCCTTCTTTTCAGTCAAGTATTAACATGGTTTACTTACAGTTAATCTTTTATCTTGCCCATATTTGGGGTACAGAAAATTTTTAAACAGATCTTCAGTCTTATCAGAGTAGCACAATTACCATGGTGCAGAGTTGCTACAAGCCTGTTGTTACAGCCAGGTTCAGCCAGTGACTCGATCACTACACATCTAATTTAGCTAATTCAGAATTCAGAATATAGCTGAAATCTGACATATTCAAGATAGCATTCAAGTCAGTCAGAATTGTGCCTTTCAGAAATTATTATTCCCCCCCCCCCATTTAATATCATCTTATTCAGTAACATGAACTTCAGTATTCTTAGTGTACAATCTACTTCAAGTGGACAGTTTTAATCTTTGTTAAGGCGGCATCACCAAAATCATTTTAGCAGCACAGCTTTTTGATTTCTGCACTGCAGGTACTCTTTTTGTAAGCAACATTATGAAAAATGCTGAAGATAGCAGTTCTTGCATACCTGACAACAGTCTGTATATAACACATAATTTACTCAAGCCGTTTAGCAAGTCTGACCAACCGGCTTTTAGCAACGAGATAAACTGAACACGACAAAGACTTACGAGACAACAGTTGGGTTTTGTAAACTTTCTACCAACTGCTTCAGGAAACACGTTCCCACTGCCTCTCCCCTACTGTTTCTCCACTAGACATACAGGTATGCAAGGCTCACTATAAAAGTTGGGTAACAATTTCAATAAGGAGCCTGTTGTAAGCAGAAGCCTTTCTTATATGAAAAAAATTAAAGAAAATACTAAGCTCATATCATTAATGTCTACTTATCCATCACAGGGGATCAGGAGCTTGTTTCTAAACCTATCTAGGCTCTGCTGTCTGCTTCAAAATAAGCTTAAGCTGCAAGTTGCTTCTATTTCACTCTGCTGGTAGATTTTCCACGTCAAATGCTGTACACTGCAAGCCATTTAGGACAGGAGCACTCTAAACAGGGAAGACATTTAATTAGTTCGACCTCTTCCCTAATCAGAAACAATTCAGTTGAAAACTGATAGCACAGGCTGCATCCTTTCACAGAACAGAAACAAACATTTCACTTATTCTTGTCCCATACCTCGCTTCCTGACAGGTAAAGAGACAACTGGTTTTCAATAGATGCATCTCGTTCACTACACACTAGGAGTACTGCATATAAATTAATGGAAATTTAGTTAATATAAAAAAACAATCTATTGAAATGATCAGAAGAAGTGCCCTCTAGAGGGCAATGCTGCGATAAATTTAGGTACTGAAAAACAGAGGCTTAATGGCTGAATCTCTGCACTTTCAGTATGAGCATAGCAACGCTTTCAGTAGCAATAAACATTGTGAAGAACAAAATAAGGCATTTCTTTATACACAGAAGCACTGTTTAAAGCACTGAATAGCAGAAGACAAGGATACAAACTTCAAAAATCTGCTTGTACTACGATGAAAATCACGGCATTAAAACCAGAAGGTGGTTTTTGTATTATGAACTACCACTAAGCAGCGAGCCCTGTAAACCCAGCATTGGTGCAGTAACTCCAGTAAAAATCACACTCCAATATTTTGTCGATTTTGTCATTGCAACGAGGAGATGCAACTAGAGCATTTGCCTAGAAATAACAGCAACTGAGTTTATAAGGCGATCCTTGACGCATCATCTAGTTAGAAAGGCATTTTTTTTCCCCCTCAAATGTAAAGTAACACCAAACTTCTCCTGTATCCATAATGCTTAGCAACACCTGGCCTGCTCCATCACTCTAACTCTGATTTGTTATTCAGAAACATATCTTAGTACTAGATAAATTTCAACACCTACAAGGCAAAGCAGCTATTTCTGCTATCAGAAAATCACAGCTGATCCACAATAAGTTACCAGTTCACTTATCTACAGTATCTCGCTTCTCTGAAAAGTGTCTGTTCCAAGCACCCTTCTCAGTATTCCTGACTTTCTAACCACAAAGGCACCCAAATATAAGGCAAGTATTTTTAGGGCAGCCTCCTTCATATATACCCTTTAGCAAAAGACAAAACAAAAAGAATGAAAGTAAACACACAAAAAAACCCAAACCCCAAAAACCCCACAAACCAACCACCCAATCAAAAATGTAAAAAACCAAAAAGCCCAACTTTAATTATATACCTGTGCTACTTTTAGAAACAACAGAGAATGGATGAATTGTCCATGTGCATTGCCTTTTCTTTAGCTAGAGAAGGCTTTGTGACATACAAAACTCAGTGGAACAAGACTAACCAGTCCTCCTCCATTGCCTATCAGGGTTTATAGTCACCACTGTGTTACACACACACCCGCAAACCACCTCAGTAATGAGAGGAAGCAAGTGTTCAAAGTGAACCCTTGGGGAAAAAAACAAAACAAAACCAACAAAAAACTAAACACAAAGAAACACCACCTGTTCATTACATCTTGCCTGAAATCGGTCATTTTTAATACCAGCAGCTTACAGTGAATAAGGTGGTGTCAAGACAGCGCTAGATCTTATTTGAAGGAAAAGATGTCTTTGTATGAAAATTTTAATTTGTCCTGTATTAAGTACAGGAAAAAAAAAGGCTGAACTTAAATAGAGCCATCCATTGAGTAAGAACTACCAATTAAATGTAAAACAGGATGTGCCTTTTATTAATAGCCCCACTTACACTGCAAAAAGTTTTAGTTTCTAACTTAAGACCTATTTGATTACATATCAATAGTCTGCATATATGAAAGCACTGAGCGGCAAACCTCTGCATGTGTACGATCTTGCAACAGAAGTGGGCTACAAGCGTTTTCAACGTCATCAGTTGTCTTTATAAGCATTTTAAAATTGGGAGCTAGATGTGGCTGAACTCATAACACTGGAACAGGTATGACGCATCAAATGTTTGCCTCTTACTCCTCCTGGCAGTACAGTATCTGGTCAGTTTTCTATAACATACAACTACCTGGTGGGAGAAGAAACATAGACATTACCCACTGCAGTTTAGGTAGGCTACTTCTTTATGAAGCAACATAAACCATTCAAAAACTGTATGTAACATCCTCCTCAGCTCCATTAACAGTAGCTTATCCTCAACGGACAAATGCACCTCATCTCAACTGCTAACTTTTCCACCTAGCTAAAGACCAGCTTTTATACTCAGGACTGGTAGAAATGTCTGAGCAATAAGGATAAAAGATCTAATCCAATCCTTAAGTGCTGTAGCACTGAAGAGTGGCATACTAAAGCATAATCTTTTTAAAAAAAAAATAATTAAAAAAAAGCCAAGAATCATCACAGGCCAGAATTTTTCCCTACACAAGCTTCTAAAGCACACAGAACTACTCATAAAGAGCAACAAATCGGATCCTTCCTTGTAAGGGAAGGTGGAAACAGTACAGGTTCTTCTGACTTTCCAAAAAAAAAAAAAAAAAAAAAAGGAAGTAGAAAACCCTCTGTCTCTCCATCTCTAAGAACCACCTCCCATACAGCCTTTTGCTGGAGCCAGCTGCACTCACCACAAGACTCACCCACACTGTGCTGAGGACACATTTACTCCTATCGAAATTGTTTTGAGGCTCAGAGATTCTGCCTGACATGCATTTAGAGATGGTCCCACCCTGATGGTGACTAAATACATACCTTTTGCAACTGGTTAGTGTCAAGGCACCCAGCTGAGTCTAACTTCACTCTTGAAGTGGGCATTACAGATCTATCTTGTATAGGAACCACCCTCTTCCTGAGGGTGACTTAGACATCCTAACAATTCAAAAGACAGTTTCTTCTTCCTGACTTGAAACAGTAGGTCCTTATACTGATGTATATCAGTGTGGTTCAAGTGTTTCCTAGATTACTGGAAAACTTTGCAATAACTTAACAAGAGAGACCTGCTAACCATTCATAAGATGCACAAATAACAAAATGAAACAGTTTCAGCTATATTTGTTAGCTCTTTGAGACAGCTATATATTCAAAGCACAATAGCTAAATAGATACAGTCAAAGCAATGAGGTAGGAAAAGAAAAAAAAGTCACTTTCAGGCAAGAGATAGTTAGAATTCCCCTTAGTTCATAATATGTCATACCAATAAATGATAAGCCTTGGCTCATACATGTTTCTATGATGGTGTTCATACTTGCTTCAAGAGACATTTAAATATCATTTTCCATAAGTATTCTCCAAATATAATTGAGAAACAGATTATGGAATCAAGTTAACCCTTCAGCATTTTAGTCTCAACCTGCCAAAACCACCTGTTCATTTACCTAAACTAGCATCAAGTAAGAACAAAGTTACTGGAATTAACATTCCTCAAACTGCCCATTCTGCACACAAAAAAATCAAACTTAGTCTATAAATTCCTTCAGAGTTCATTATGTTTTTGCTTAGCAGAGTACACTGGATGCTAAACAGTACTAAAATTTGGTTTGAATACATGTATCTGGTAAAGACACTGTGCCCTGAATGTGACATTTAGCTCTTACCTATTTCAAGCTGATCATCTACTTTGCAAAGCTACAATGAGACTAAACAGAAGTTCTCAAACACACCTGAAGACATAAGTTTTTAAAATCAAACCCAGCCTTTCTTAGTTTTAAGTACTGAAATAGTGTTTCTGGACTTAACCCTTACTGATTACTGCTGTTAATTACTGCATAGATACCCATAGATACCACAGCTCATCCAAATATTTTAGAGCAAGATGGAAGTTTTGTTATTTTATGTTTCGTCTAAGCCCTTTCTTTTACTATTGTTATGATTTTGTTTAGCAATTGTAATAACATTGCTACAGCTTTAATCAGAAGGTTTTATCTGTATGTGGCAGGGTACCATTCAACTCTTTCAAAGTAATGCACATATTGCAATGTGACAAGACTGAAGCCATAAATACAGAGGTCAAAGAAACCATTAGTTACTAGTTATTAACTCATGATAAAAATTATACCGTCAGTAAGATGCTGCATTGGTCCCTGCAAGGTATTCGTTCAGTCAGGGATTTAGCATCCCAGAAAAAATAAGGGCTTTTGTCCTTTAAACTGCCTTATGGGAATCACACCATGGGAAGGAACTGCACTCAGTGTTTAACAGCTGCCAGCATGCAACAACCAAGCTTATTAACTTCTCCACTAACGTTGCCATCAACAAGGTGTTTCACATTAAGTTCTTATGAAGCCCTTCCGAATCCAAGCATTTTCATAAATGTATCCTGAGACACCAAACCCTGCCATCGCAACTAACCTTATCTTCCTCAGTATTTTATCAGCAAGATCAGATCAAGGTTCTCCATTGTCTTTCCTTTGCTCCCATCAAGTGAGTCAAAAATACTGCTTGGGGATCAACACCATAAACAAATCACTGAAATGGCTCAACAGACTAGCAATACCCTTTTCTGCTCTTCAGAAAAAGTTAAGAGTAAAAATCACTCCCAGTTGAGATATGATCCATCTAAATTGCAGTTTAGCAAGTTAAACAGTTACACATTTTATTAGAAACAACATATACACTAGTAAATGTAAATTACATAAATGGGAAATAATGTTTGCCAAACTTCTTTCATTCTGGACATACGCTTGCTTTGCTAGACTCAGCTGAGTGTGCCTCTGCAGTATGAGCAAGACCCCATCTAACATGCACGCATTAGGATCAGTGCTCTCCTTTCACTGTGAGTGACTATGCTACACAGCAAAGCCATCTGTGTCAATGCCTTGTTGACTGGCAGTGCTCTGCTACCATAGCAATAAGGTTTAAGAAAACCTGCACAAACATCAAGTCAACCAGTGTTCCTTACAGACATTTGTAAGTGCTAACCAGACTTTTAAAATCACCTCAATAAAGCTGCAAAGAGTAATGTAGAGAAAGATGTATTACATTGTAAGGCCTCTACAAGTTTCAGAGGTTCACTTTTACAGGCTTCTTTCACAGCCTAAGTTACTCTGATTACTTAAGCCAGGGCTCCTGTCATCAACAAAATCCTTCTCAGCACCACGATGAAAGACAGCCTCACCCACTGGAACTCCAGGCTCAAACTCTTTATCATTCTAGTAATTTACGTTCGCAAGCCTACAGAAACATTTGCTTACTAGCTACCACAAAAAACAGTCAATCAGACTTAATATGTTCTTAAGCACTTTTCCTATCTCCTGTAATTCTCACAGGCACATTCGTCCCTCCGGTATTTTATGTTTTCTCTCTTAAGTTTTGAATTCTTATGAGTTAAACCAAGAAAATCACTTTCAACATCACTCCTTGGTTCACAACAGCAGCAGCGAACAGCTGAATACATCAGCACCACCCCAAGTGCACCCTGCTGCTGCTGTCTAGCAACCTAGCAACCACTGCTGACCAATCTGTTATTGCAGATCTTGGAATACATCTTCATAGCTCCTCCAGGAACTTAAAAATAAATTAACTAAATTTCTGCAGTTTTAATGACCTTTGCTTAGCCTCCATAACCAGTCTTCCCCATAAAAACACAAGCTACATACACTAAACACGTAACTGTAGCTCGTTATAACCAAAATTAGAAGAGATGGCATAAATTACAGAGCAAATGTATTAGTAGATACAGAACAGACCAACACCGTTCATTTCCGAAAGCTTATCAAAGAGCTATGCACTGCTGTGCTTTAAGAACTGTAAATTTTTGCGCTTTTTTTGCAGGATCCTAATACCTTAATCAATTCAACTAAAGACTACTTGTTTTCTAAGTATTACTATGATAAAATCATGTATTTAATAATATTCTACAAGAATGTTTCTTTGAAGGAGACAAAATCTGAGATCATCTTCTCAGACTGTCAGGTTAGGCATACCTAGTACTAAATACTTGGGTGTTAAAAAGGCATATAAGCCATGATGAACACAAGGAACACACAACTGGGTTCACATTATGAAATCAATTGGAGTTTTAGATTGCCCACATTTAGCTTCAAATTTAAATCTTAATTTGCAATCATTTATAATTCCAACAACCTATGTAAAACTCAAAAGTCTTTAATGTCCAGCAACATGCTACCAGCTTTCAAGCGGTTTCTCTACACATTCCACTGTTCTTAAAAGACATTTTACCTGAAAGAACACTCCTTATGTTTTCTTCCAAGTTTGTTAATGGATCTGAAATCCTAGTTTAGTTAGCTTCCTCTCTTCACATAATTTTTCAATCCCAGTGAAAGGCAAGTCACTTATGAAGTGGTAGCAGAGACCAGAGCCACCAAAAAGACTAATTGGATTGATATAATCAGAACTAAATTCCACAATTCTTTGAAGTGGAGACAATCCATTTATGCATTAATAAAGTAGAAACTCTTGTTGCATTGTCTCTTGCTACATGCCTGGCACATTAGATCCTTACAAAGTTTTTCAACAGTGTATCTTGTTTCGTAACGCATTAACAAGAGGACTTAAAGAAAGTGGTTATTTGTGAGTATTTGCAGGCCATTAGAGCTACAGTTCTTTATGGAAGAACTGGATTACTTTATGGAAGAACTAGATTAAATGAATTGTTCTCTTATACCTCTAGATTATACTGCTAAATTCTAGGAAGTATGCAAGAACACCTCCTTTCAATCTAAACTAATTTTTAATGGTCTGATTTTATTTTAAACCCAGTAAGCAAAAGCTGCTGTAGCAAACTCAAGCCACAGAATAGGACAACTCTTCCCACAAATGTACTCTAGAAATAGATTCCATAGCAAGTGCCAGTTAAATACGAATATAATTAAAAAGTGAAGTAATATCCATATTTCTCGGGCATAACAACTATGACCTGAAAAGGTTTTAGAAATCTGTCTCCATCCATCGATCGGAAAGAAAAACAGTAACAAGTAAAATAAAACATCCAGTTCCTTTTTCCCCCCTTCATCTCACCCCCAGCTACAGCAGAAAAGCCCCATATACAGCATAAACACAAGAGAATAGCCATAGAGTTGTTCTTACAGTGTGGCAAACATGCCTTATCCTAGAAAAGGTTAGAATTCATCACCTGCTAAGCCAGCAGGGATGAGCCGAAGAATACAAGAAAGACGACTACTCATTTATGAGTTGGGCTAATCTTTTTTCCACTTTTCAGTCTATATCAGCAAAGCTAACTGAAGGATTATGAAAAAGTGAGCTCTAATAACTATCTTATTTTGGAAAAACAAAACAAAAAGCAAATCTGATCTGAATTACTACTCTGAGCCTTATTTTTAATTCACATGTTTAGTAAGCCTGTTATTCTGCAATTAAGCAAAATCTTAAAATGCTCATAGGTCTTAAACACAAATGCTTTGCCAAGTATATCAATATAGTATTACACATAATACAGCATTTTGTGCAGTGTTTGTTCACATTTTGCAGTAAGTTACCAAAAATATTTTCCATTTCAGTTAAAGGTTTATCAAAGCAAATATATTTTTAACACAAAAAATTCAAAAGTTCCACGCCTGTTTTCTTGTCCATTTTACCTACATTTACAGGTTAATTGAATTGACTTTACTAAAAAACTGATACTGTAGTTTACTTCTGAAAATAATACAACAATAAATCCATGGGGAACTAGAAAGTCATCTATAGCAGATCAGATACAGTGCCTATGTTCCAAAGACTTGGAATGCAGGTTGTAATTACATCTAAAAAAATAAAGCTAAGAAATGTTATCAAGATGCTACAGAACAGGAGCAAGGTAACTACTCTATACTGCGTGTTCTCTAAATAAATGCATTTCTGTCCTAATCAGAGATGTGCATTTTGAAATAAACTTATATGTCCATCTACTTTTCCATGTTATTCCAAGTTATAATCACTACTTAACAGATCACTGGCAGTCACTACCTACCTTTAGGACCGTAAAACAACAAAAGACATTTTTGGTCTTGTTACCTTCCCAGGCACCAACACTGTATGACTTTTCAATGCATTTGGACCAAATCTGCTAGAAAAATATTTTTTGGGGAAAAGAAGTCTTTAAATTAATTAAATCTTGACATTCATCCTCTCCCTCTGACAGTTCAGTTTTGCAATTCTGACAGAAGCATGATACAATTAACTCTCAGGAGAAACATCTCAAGCACATAGTCGCTACATATCATTTTAGTGCCTTTAAGCTTCTTCCAGGTGAGAGTTCAAGTTTGTAGTCTCCATGTAGACTCTGGTAGAAAACAAGAGAAAACATCCTTCTTATAGCCTGCCTGTTCAGTTTTGTGCGAAAATGCAGGTAAATTTAACTATCAATAAATGAACAACCTGGAAAAAAGCAGTTCTGGACATAGAACTTGTTATGCTGTCTTTTAGTATGTTCTGATAGTGCTACGATAGCAAGGAATTATTTCACAAAATTAGTTTTAAATTCTTATTAACCCCCACTGGGTTTTCACTGAACTTCACTAGAAGCCTGAATGACTTTCTGGTCAAACATAGGTTAGTGAAATTGGGGGTGGGGTGGTGGGAGTGTAGAAGAACGGGACTGAGGGAGAAGGGAGGAAGAGGGTTAGTGTTAAAGTGGGCAAAAGTATTACTTTTGTTCAGGGGAATGCGCAACGCACATCACGGTTTATCTGGATGATTTCAGCAAGATTTTTTCAAAATCGTTTTTGCTAAGTCAAACAATACATGCACATTTTGTGATAGCAATTCTAGGACACTAGTATTTAAGCTACTTTCTCTTAGCTGCCAAGAGAAGAGTGCATGTACTCAGAATAGTTTCTTACAGTTGGTTAGCAGTCACGCACCGGATTTGAACTTTGTTCTTTTCAGTTCTTACCCCCATACTTCTCTGGCTTGAAGAATTAAGTAGTAAACTTACAGCTGTAAAGGGGGTCACAGGACTATATCCAAATTTAAACATTTCAGTTATTAAATTACCTGTTATATTGGAAATGGGATGTTAACAAAAATGATTGTGAATTGATTAAATTTATATATTAAAAACATTTGGAAGAAAACTTGAAGGAACGCCTATGTTAAAGCTTTAGAAACAGAAGAAGGTCAAAACCACAAAGAAATCCAAACAAAAACTCAGAACTTCCAGTCTTCAAATCCCAAGAACACTCTGTCAGTGCTTTAGCCATTTTCAAAGCTTGTTGACTAAAATGGCTTCAGCATCCCTTCTCAGAATCCCTCTATCTCCCACCTGTTTGCACATGCAGCAACTCTCCTGCTGGAGAGAGTAACTGCTCTCCGTGGAGGAAGGTCCCTCATCTAAGCCAAGAGAGCAGAAGACAAACACAGAATTACCTCTTTTACTGCTGAAGTGGAAAACACCTTCCCATGCAGAAGCAATGTCAGATAGCACAAGACAAGGCCAAGAAAGACCACACACTAGGTAGCAGACCACATTATTCACAACTATCTCAGCTCTCATTTTTTTGATGTATAAATTTGTGATTGTGATATGCTGTGGTACTGGAAATTATCTACCATAAGTACTCATCCCAGCCTTATTAGTGTGACAAAACCATGAAAAAGGTAAATGCCAAGTTTGTTGGAATAGTCTTAGCTATTCACAAGATTTTATTACAAAAATGGCATGCACGATGTTGGAACTTTAACCCCATTCTTACTGTCTGCTGTGGATGACTACCAGGGTCAAAGCGCCTCTGTTAAGCTTCCCCCAATCTAGTCTGTGCTTTCTGCCTACAAATCCAGCTGAGTGAGAACCAAAAACCATTACTGATTTAATACACACCATATGCTTCAAAATACATATACACACATAAACAACATCATCCTCTTAATAGAATGTAAAGACACTAGCATTTAAATAAACCAAATTGCTAATCCATTCTTTTTCTTCGCCCCAAAAACCAGGTGAATCAAGCACAAGACAAACAGCCAGCATTGTTTCTTTATGGAAGAAACAGTCATTTACCTACAGGTAAACAGGCTACACATTTCTAACTGGTTTTCCTCTAGTCTTAAAGAAGGATAAACTTAACACCTTTTCTTTAGCATTAAGCTACCTCCATGCAGGAAAAACAAGGCAGATGCAATCTGCGGTGGGCGGGGGGGAGACTTGTCTAATTAAACCAAAGGAATTTAAGATTTGTGGAGCACAATAGGAACAATTAACAATGATACAAGAGGGAAGGTATACATAATCTCAATCATGAAGGCCACTGTGCTATCTCACATGTAAACTCGTATGGCATCATGCCATAAAAGCTGTTACCTTTAGCCCTACCTCAAAGGAGGTATGCCAGCTGACTCACCAACAAGCACGGGACAACAAGAGGTGCTTCAGAAAAGCGTATCTACAAACTCACTCAAGAGGGACCTATTTAACAATGGATATAAGAAAATTACAGGACAGACATTTGCTGCAGCACCACCTATAAATCTCAACCACGATGGATTGTCCCATAACTGGAAATACCTTTTCAAGACTGCAGCAACTAGTTACTGGTTAAAAATATCAGGTAAGTCTTCCAGAATCAACAGAATCACACCACAAAAACATAATTATATTTATTTAATCACAATCCTTATCGAAAAGTCCATAAACAGCCAAGTCAAACTGCTGGGCTCTCTCAGAATCAGTACCTATAAGGAAGAAATGGCTAAAGTACTTCGAAATGTATTAACTAACAAGCACTTTGAATTCATAATGTTGATTCTTTTTTTATATAGTTATGCATGCATCAGTGCTCTTGATACTGCTTAGTATGACAACATTGTGCACACATGATTTGCTTTCAAGGGGACTGTATGTTTATAGTACTGATGAAATGGATCACAGCATACACTTATTTTGTAAGTAACATTTTTCTTTGAAATTTCCTTAACAGTACATGCTAGCATGAAGTGATATGATAGGTGGCTTCCATGACAGTGAACTAAAAGCAAGATAGCCTGTCACACCTATCTAATCCCCTAAAGAGAGAGCATGAGGTTAAAAGAAAAAAGAATGAGCTTTTAAACATGCTGAATGAGACAAGCATTGCCTCATTCAAGTCCTGCCTCAATGAGTATTTAAAAGAAAAGGCCCTTCTTTAAACAGCTAAGGTAAGATACAAGTTAGATATATGCATTTGCTGGGGCTAACCTGCAGTACCTAGCAACTTTGCCAGGTTAAAACAGGAACTAAATTATTCATCAGATAAAAATCATGGTTCTTTCAAAAGTTTCTAATATATAACACTCATCAGTAGCTCTCTAAACATGGTAGGAATGAGGAAAAGCATTGTTCTAAAATAACTGTAATACAAGAAAAACAGACTTTTAACTCAACCTAAGCTAAGGGCACCACAATGAAGCTGACATAATACAGCTACAGCTCAAATCACACCACTGCATTTTCAGTAATGGAAAAGCCTTCCATGCAGAAGATGACCATGTGCGTATTCCTACTAACCTGGAGAGCATTTATAGTAAAAATTCTGAAGAAATAACTTTATGTACTTGAAAACTAGTTTTAAACAGGTCAGGATTATGCCTTAGTGTAAATGCCTATTTTTAAAAACTTAAAATTGAGGTGTAACCTACTCTGTCAGGCAGATCAAAAGACAAAGCAACATCACCCATTAATAAATACCTATGCTCACAACACCCAAAAGCCACATTAGGAGCCCCATTCCCCTTGTGTCAGGTAATAAAGTAGCTCCTGAGAAAGCCATTCAACCCAGGCAAGGCTTAACCAACTGAATACATTTTTAGTAGACAGGTTGTTCTGCCAATGATATTTAACCTCTTATAAAAAGGAGAAAGAGGAGACCAGTTGTAACTTCATTAGCAGATCTGCATGTATAGACAGTAAATAACATAATACTTCTCTATAATAAATCTCACAGAAGAAACCCAAAACCATTCTGATTAACACACATGGCTGTGACACTTGGGAAATATCTTCAATTGTCATCATAAATTACATGTTATAGGCTGGAAACTCCCCACACCCTACACAAGATCTGAACTTACTATTTATTAATAATAATCACTGATTTTTATTGTCCTCTTGATTTCCGAAATTTAGACCTAAGCAGTCCTTTTTCTCCAGGCTGACCAGTATTTCAGTGTTCACTTCACAGACATTTCAGCAGCCCTTCCATAGTCTTTAGTTTAGAAAATGGGCCTGAAGTTCACAAAAGTAGGGGAAAGCTGACCAAAACAAAACTATTCAAAAGCTGCTCCCCTTCGTACTACAGTAACTCCAACCACTCTATTTCATGAATACCAGAAGCAGCTACAGGGGGTTGTAAATAAACTTTGTAACAAACACACACAGTATATATCTGAGCTATAGAGAGGCAGGGGTTTTCCAGCTATTGTTTGCCCAGAGTATTTTACAGGAGGGTACAAACACAATATAATTAGCACTGATGAGAGTTGGTTATAGAGTTCTTGAAGAAAGACAAGGTTGTAGTGTTGGGCAAGACAGTCAACAGATGTTAATTCAACAGCTGTCCCGTCAACAGCAAGTTGGATAGACAAAAAAGTTGAGAGCAGACAAAGAATACGAACTGAGCGCTCAAGGCTGGGTGGAGCACAGGAAACAGTACAGGCAGAAGAGTCAGCAATACACGCAGGACAGAGCTTGCATACAGTCATAAAGGTAAGTATTAATGCCTTTTTCTTTTGTAGAACAGAAATTAACAAGTTACTCCTGTACAGAAAGTAACTGCCATCATTTCAAGGACAAAAATCAACCAAAGTTATAAGGAGGTGTTTTACTGGATTCTTCATTGCTCTTAGCCTGGATACGGTTTTAGACACAACCATTTAGTGAACACATCCATTGAATCCTGTAACATTTACTCTAAGTGAATGAACTACATCTTATAAAAAAGCCACTACTCTTTAATTTAATTTTGGGCAAATTAAAACCAGTCTCATCTGTGGCCATCTACCATCAAAAACTGGACTCCAGAACTGAGACAAACCCAAGAAAAAAGCAAAACCTCAACCTGCCTCAGAATCATTCAGTTGTACTTGCTCTGATCAACACTGAATTCAGGTGGGAATGCCATGAGCCACATCTGGAACACGAGAGCACTTCTATAAGCAGCCCTTTTTAGGTGCTTCATCTGATCCCTATTGTATTCCCCAAATCCTTTGTTCTAACGTCTTTCCTACACAACTTTAAGTCTAAGCATCAGTATTACCCCCATGATGCAGCAGCACCCAAGTGGTACAGTAATGCTCTTACAGAGCCATATTGTTCAAAAGGGCTTCCAAAATCTGGAGATGTTATTTTATATGAACTCGCCACGTGAAGAAGGGTAATGCAATTAAGTCCAAATACTAATAGGAGTTACTCTACTGTGGTCACCAGAGAAAGCAGGGATTGTCTTCCCGTGTGTCCATCCATAACCCAGTCTAACCAAGAAGTTACATGAACAAATAACAGCACTAAGCAACAATACAGGGGGTTCACTATATTTCACAGATCTTGTGTGTAAAATACCGGCACAAAATTTATAATTCTTATCTAAAGTGTAAATAAAATAAATTCAACAAGTGAATATCTAAGTCGATAAATTGGTTATCAGACAAAAAAATTCCAGCTTTGCAACAGTGACCGGTCACTTCTCACTGTCAGACGATAATCAAGATCCACCCTGCAGAAAAATAAGCCTCAAAACAGAATGCGAGATTTGTTTCATTTCAGAAGGTTCCTGCACCATTAGATTCTTCCCTAAAGAAGAGACTTCATTGTTACGGCAATTAGTATTCCTCCACCCCAGCAAAGGGGAAAAAAAAAAAAAAAGCTATGAAAGGGTAATCTAGCCATTTCGCAGCTTTGCCTCCTTACTCCACCCAGTCTCTTCTCTGCTCAATGGCTGCACACAGCATCCATAAACATGGTAATATGAAAAGAAACACACAAAAAATGAGATCCCTGAGAACAAGCTAGAAATTTGCAATAAATCTTTCTGTTTAAAAATATTTTCTTTGTTTAGTTCCCGAACATAATTTTCCTATTTAACAAAATGACTCTAAGGGCAAATAACATTTTGATAGCAGACCCTCCCTCTTCCGAAAACCAGCCGAATGCTGCACAATCATTTACAAAATGATCATCACCGAATGTAGGTTCTTTAACCCCCATCTCCTAATACTAAAAACAATACTGCCACAGGAATATACACTTAAAAGAATCTCCACATAAATACATAATTCAGCCAGGTCAATATGTCCAGACATTTATTTACAGTAAAATAGTGTTTATTAAAGATTTTTAATATAGCTTAGATTAACCTTCCACCATCCCCTGGTTAGATAATTCATTATGAATTGACTTGACCTGCAACAACCAAGCCCTCTGCTGCAGCACTATCAGCAAGGAAATTTTACCAGTGACACTACGGCAAAGAAAGGGAAGGTGTCACATTATTATTGGTATTAAAGGTCAAGTTTAATTGCATCCACCTTAAATAAAGAAAAAAACCTCACACCCACAGAACTGAGTAAACCCTAAACTTTTTAAGGGAGGCACCACTCCCACCCCCCAACTTCCATCAAAAGCCCTGCCTGCGTATAACCTCCTGCTGAAACAAAAACTCAAGAGTAGCAATAAATTGAACATTTTAGCAAACTCGATTACTATTAAAAGGTTTTCAAGGAAAGTCTGTGCGACTGTAGACAACCAGGCAGTGATATGACCCCAAGAAGGAGAGATTAGACTTCCCTCCCCCGTTTTTACTGCAGCTGGTTCTGAAGGTCTGAGCCACCTCCTATCAATGCTTTCCCTGCTAGATCACTGCAGGAAAACAGGGTGGATGTGAAACAAATTCTTAAAATAAGACCTACTTCTTTCCCCTGGATTATCAATTCTCGTTTTGTTTTCTGTGCTGCGGCCGACTCCGGAGATCTGGGCCACCTCCTGACAAACGCCTGCCTTGCCCTCGGAGAGGACGGGGGAGAGGAGAACCGGAGGAAACCCTCCAGGAGGAATCCGGGGAAGGGATGCTGGGTATCCTCTCCGGCACACATACACCGGCCTCCTCGCCCCACACTATTTTTTTATCGTTATTCGCGTCTGGCCCATCGCCTCCTCCCCGGTATCTTGCTAAGTCACCAGAAGAAATGAAGCGGCCTAAAGGGGTGGGGAGGACACGAAGGCCGGGAGGGTCGGAGCCCACCGCAGGGGCTCCTCTCCCCCGCACCCCACCCCGCTCCCTTGTCTGGCCCACTCCTCCCCCGCGCCCTGTTTTCCTGCTAAGTCACCGGCAGCGAGGACGGCGCTCAAGCCCGGGAAGGGCCAGCGGAGAGGGGAGGGAACGGCGCCCGGCGGCCCCCACCCTACCCCACCCCACCCCGCCGGGGCACGGGGACCGTCCCCCGCCTCGCCTCCCTCCCGCCCCGTCGCCCTGCCTCCCCCGCCTCCTCCCCGGCTCCCTCCTCACCAACGGGCGCGGCCGCCATTTTGAGAGCGAGCCGGAGAGAAGGAGGGAGGGGGCAGGAGAGGGAGCGGAGGGCGGGGAGCAGGAGAGGAGAGGATGGGGGAGGCGAGAGGAGAGGAGAGCCGCGCCGGCCAGATC
>JAVKLA010000084.1:971034-1015091 GCA_034782735.1 Sagittarius serpentarius
GCGCCCGTTGCGGCCTGCGGGGAGGGCCCGCCACCGGCGGCGGGCCCGGCGCCCCTCTGGTACCGGGCGTTGTAGCCCCTTGTAGGCGAGCCTTCCCAGAGGGCCGCGCTCCGGCTGCTGTGGCAGCCTGCTGTCCTGTCACGCACACGCACCCCCGCCCCCACGCCACTGGCACTGCCGTTCTTTTCTTCATCAGCATTTTAGTTAGCCATAAAGCTGCGTCCGTGATGTCTGTACATGGCAAAAAACCCTGCAAATACCAGGGAAGAGACTGATGCTACTGGAGGGGCTAGGAGGAGAAAGAAAAGGCAGAGTAAATATATACACGTATCCGTATGGTGTAGCTTGGAGGATGCTTCGTGGACTGTCCACATCGCTAGTGCTTGTGTGACATGAAACGCAGAGTATCTGCATCGGTGCTGTGCGAAGCGAAGGAGAGAACAGTGAGATGGGGCCCTGCGATGCAGTGCGGCACAGCTTTCCGCTCTGGGTAGCCGTGAAGGAGCTGTGCTGGCTTTGTTCTAACCAGGCTGGTGCAACTGCCAAGAAAAGTCTTAAAGCAGAGTTGCACTGCTCCTTTCTGTGGGCTGTTGCATTTGGTGTTGCCACACATAATGCTGCTGTGGCGTGTTCTGGCTTGCGTGGAATCTGCTCCTGAGACGGCACTATTTTTAGTGAGTAACCTTGTCCTGCAGACCTAGAGTTACCAGATTTGAAAGAAGCATGCATGTCATTTGTGACCTTTACCTCTGTATGACTGGAGATCCAGCAACCTGGCATGTCCCCTTGCATCTTGCTAGTGCACATTCACGGTATCAGTATGAAAAAAATCGTGCTTTGCACTTGGAATAGAATGTTTTCATAATCTTCTACAAAACCTGCTTAGTTAAATCTCAAAATATCCTTGGTTTAATATGTCAGTGATCCTAGTGGTAAACTGAGGCATAGACCAGTGATAATTTAATCCACATGACTGATGGAGGAGAGTACAGAGTCCTGGAGAAATGGGCTGCCGCCTCCCTCAGTTGCCATTTGACAAACACAGTCAAACAACTGTGCATCAGAAGCCAAATTCTCCCCTCAGTTTTTGATTTGCAGTCCTTATGGTCTTCAGTGGTTTGAGTATCAGTGACAGCAGTCCTTCTCCAGGTGCTTTGCAAAATACTCTGGTAAATGCCAGAGATGAGCTGGGACTGGACCCAACCAGTGTTAACTGCCTAAGCGCAGTAAATCCAGATGCAGAACAGAAAGAGCCCTGCTGTTACAGGAAACAGTTACATGTGTCACTATCAAAGACCAGTGACCAAAGTCACCTCTAATGTTGGCAGGCATAACAGCGTAATACAATGTTTAATGTGGGCCATAAAGTTTTCTGAAATGCTGATTTGACAAAATAAGTAATTCCACATGTAAAATTATCTGTATAGCAAAAACTTGAAGAAACTTCAAGGGACACTGAAAATTTCATGATCAAAAGATGTATAGTTTTATCTGTTTCTATTGCAAGTAGCAACTGAGATTACTAATATCTAAAATTTATGTAATGAATCTCTGTTTATGTACGGAGGGCACTTGACAGTGCTTTCTGTCAGCTTCACTGTTGTGCTATGGTCAGTCACTTTCTCTTTTGTTTATGTTGTTACTTTACATAGCAGTAGACAAGAGAGGGCTATTTAAACCCAATACACAATGCAAAACTGCAAATGCATCCAGGACAAATTTTGAGTATGAACCTACATTTCACTTATTTTTGTAATTGACTAGATTACAAGTTTTAGATCCATTTAAGCCTTGAAAATTTCTTACAGTTTACACCCACAGATGATGATATCACAGACATTCTCAAATACACTGGTGACATTCAAAATAGACTAAAAGTATAGAGTAATTCAGTTTCAATATACTGATCAAGATAATTAATGATGAGATAAACAGTTGGATAAGTCAGTAGGCCAAATTTCCAGCGAGGACAAAATGCAGTGTGGATCTGATCCTTTTATTAATGAAAAACAACCAAAATGGAGCAGCATGTGTCAGTATCCTGTACCAACATTTCAAGGAAGTGTTCAGGTACTTTCCAAAAAAGAGGATTGGATCTGGCCATACTGTTTTTTTTTTCCACCCAGTATTTATAAACTTCTGTGCTGACCACTGGCAATAGCACTTCCCTTCTGTGGCAGAGATAATGTTCCCGATTCCCACATGAGGCACATGGCAGTGGTACTTCATAGACACATCAACATGATAAACACAGTGGACCATAACTGCAAATCTGCGTGATCCTTCATGCCACTCAGGTATATAGAAGAATAATCTATCCAACTGAAGGTTATTACCCCCACATTCTAAATCCTAGTGGGTATTAGCCATTGGTCAGTTTTAGCCTCTTAAATTGTTCTCTGGCAATTAACATACTTTTGATTTTTAAAAGTGTTAAGTAAATTTCCTTATCTCTTAAGAGGCATGCAGCCATTGTATGCCATTGTATGTTTTTTAATGTGCTGTTTTTAATGTACAGGCCTGGAAGTAGGTTAGAGCCTTCCACTCCTACTGTAAGTAAAGGATATAAGCCCTTTTCACATTCAGGTGAATTACCCATAAATGTGTTCTCACTTACATTGTTGTGCATGTAGCTTACATCCTGAAGTCCCACGGACTTTGAATTGCTGACAGCAAGCCTTTGAGCCCGATGGTTCACCCCTTTTTCCCTCATCCATACAGTCTACCTGTTTAGTCCATATCTCACCAGTTTGGCTGTAATGATACTGGGAGACCATGCCAAAAGCCGTGCTGAAGTCTAAGTAAACAACATCCACAGCTCTCCCCTTGTCCATAGAGCCGGTCATCGCACTGCACAGTATCAGGCTGGTTGGGTGCATTAAGCACAGTCTGCCCTTGGTCGGTCAGTGCCGGCTGCTCCCAGTCATCTTGTTTCTTGTGCCTGAACATGGCCCTCGGGAGGGTCTGCTCCATAACCTTCCCAGGAGCTGGGGTCAGGCCGGCCAGTCTGTAGTTCTCCAGAAATGCCCATTAAGTTAACTGCAACCAGTGAGCAGGATATCTGCAGAAACAGGGACTGAAATTTAGGATAAGACTTTAAAATGGTATGCCAAAATTACCTTTGCTTTATTTCAGTTCGTTTGCAAAGCAGGCAAAAATGCTTTGACATTCTCAAAATTCTTATATCAAGTATTTTGGGGTGCATACTCAAGAGATAATTAGCAAGAAATCAAATCCATTTCACAGAGATTAATGTATTTTCCCAACACATATGACACAGGTATTTTATTCTCCTTTTACAGCTGGCCTTCCTTGTAATATCATTACTTGATACTGGGATGGAAAAAAACTCCCAGCTCCCAGCACGGCTGAACTATGAGGAGTCTCAGAGCCCATTTTTTCTTGATAGCTTCCTTGATTGCCACAGTGTACCTTGATAATAGAAAACACATACCCTCTGCCTCGGCGGGAATATGCGGATCCTTCTGATTCCAACTTCAAATTTTTCTTCAGGATATTCCTAACGTAAATGTTTACAACTTGCACAGCCACACTTCAGAGTGAGCCAGGCTTCTTCAGTGTATTTTTTACCATATGGGGTGGCACACACAGCTTTATCTACTATACCAGAGATTACATATTTCAAAACGTTACATCAAAGCTTGCTAAAACGTTTCTGCTAAACACTGAAAACCTCATTCATTGATCATTCATACGTTGCCTGTGAATGAAAGTTGTCATTAATATTCTATGTGTGTACATATTTGTGTAGCAAAACATCCGTAGCGACTGTACCACTGTAATCAACTAATTTACATGTTGCAAGTCCATCGTAGTGCCTGACCTAGAAAAATATGAGCTGTTACAACCACAGAGCTTTGAAAGAGAAAAAGTTGCATGAAAATGCTTCCACAGATTTGAACTGAAAGATCAACTCAGTTTTAGGTCTGGAGTAAATTCTGGTGACACAAATACTGTTGTAACTAGGTGCCTAAGCACATACCAAAGGAAAATTAAATTTTAGCTCTGTCTTGCCATTCAATTTAATGAGTCAATGGGCATGTCTACCTGTGTCATTAACCCCGTCATTGGAATAAATCACAAGAAGTGAGAATTTTCTCATCTTTTTGTTCACTAGTAGATAGTGACTTCTCTGTGCCTCAAGCAAGACTTGCCTCTAAAACTGCAAAACTGTCCACTTATTGTTTTTATAGATGGAAGCACATGCAAAATTTTCTGCCATTGTGTATTTTTTAATTTTAACATCACTTGGGGTTTAAGTTAAAGATACTGAAAAAATTATTGGTTTTGCAATCAAAACAGAGAGAAAATACCTATGTGTGGGAAAATGTTGTGTTCCCAATGCAAAGCATAGCACAAAAGCATTCAGATTCCTTTTTAATGTGTATTTGGGTTTTAGAAATCCTACTTCCAGTACTCCTGTGGCCTTTCCTATGTATTATCAATGGAAGGAAGAGGGCAATCTGTAACTGTATCCCTCTCTACCCGACCTTCTTAATAGCATTAAAAAGAAGAGAAGATAAACAAATCCGGTCTCTAATGTGTTTCAGTACTGAGAACCTTGGCCTTGTGCAAAATCTTCACCCTTCACAGTAGAATTTTCTACTGAAGTGAACCCCTTTACTAATTTATTGTAAAGAAAGTGAAGTGGTGAAATTTTCAGCAAGTCTTCCATTTTTACTACTAGAAGTTGACATGCCTGTATTTATTCCATTTTGCTTCTCAACTAGTCATCATGCATTGGTTATGAATAGTTTATGCTACTAACAGTGGTGATGTTGTCTTTTTATACCTTGATTCAATAGTCTATATTTCTGTGGATATTATTTTCACGTTTCCTTCTTTAAACTCACATGTTAGTCCAGCAACTACTTTTCCTAGAGCCAAAGGATGAAAGTCCAGGGACAAGTAGCATTTCATAAGCGTATCAGTTTTGGGTTTACTGGCTGTACCCTGACAGAGGACCTTACATACACCTTATTGTTCACCTTTGAAGTACAGCTTTATCGGAAAGCTGTAAGCCTGGCTCACTTCTTAAGTCACAATTTATTTGCTGGCTATTTTGCGCTTTAGTGAGGGTATAATCAGTGTCTGCTGTGCCTCACATTCAACCTCCTCTGTCCCCACACAGTGAGATATTAAAAGTATCCTTTTTTTGTGATGCTGTGAAATCAAGTATGGCATATAATAACCTTGACAAAGTTTTTAGCATAGGAGTATTAATTGCAGGTATTTATTGCCATACAAGAAGATGTTTTCTGTTCCCAAATTTTTAAAATTTATATGAGAATTAAACTTATTTGAAGGATGAATATACTCATTTTTAAAACTTTTATTTAATATTTTTAGCAAACTATTCCTTATATCTTCAAAGTGGTTTTATGAGTTAAAGTGAATGCCAGTAACATGTAAATTCCATTTAAAAGTATAGTAAAGCAATGCAGAGATAATAAAAGATCCACCTTTCAATCTAATTGGGCATGCACTTTTGCATGCAAAAGATGCACACATTTTTCATGCTAATTTAGAGGTGTACTACAGCTGAACATGCAGATTAGGTCACCATAGACTCCTGTAGCTAACTAGAATAATTTGTGTGCATAAGTACCTGATTTGCTTAGAAAACTGCTGCAAATGCACATGCAGATATTTTAGATCAGATAAATCGTTCATCAGTCTTACAGGTGTTTCTAAGCATATTGCAACTGCAATTAAGCAAAGTTTGACGTACTCTAAGTGCAAGCCTTTGTTGTACCTCAGCATCACTTTTTCATTCACACCTATAACCTTTAGAAATCACACTTCAGAATGAAATAAAAGAAACTAAGTATACACATTGTTGGAAGCAGCGATGTAAGGTTGCTTCACAAATTTGTGTATCAAAGTAAAAAAAGCAACTATAACATAAGAGTTGGTCACTATAAGGGTTGGGGAAAACAGTCCAAAGCATATTAGCATGAGGTAGTAGTATTAAAAGAGGGGAGCACAAACTAACATCAATGTATTCTTAATCCATAGTTAACCCAGATTTGGATTAAACTGCCTTCTGGAGGGTTTTTTAGGGCCCTTTTTGTATTGAAGTGTTTACCTTTGGTCACAGCATTTCTCCTTCTAGTGGGTTTGTATTTTAAAAAAGACTGAGAGAAACTTTTCTGCCAACTGTATCAATGGAATTGCTGCTAAGTCAAAAACATAGTTAAAACCAAAGCAAATATGTTGCTTTTTTAATTCTTTAAATTCCGTTGCTAATTATAGTAATGTGTAATCATGTATATTGTTACTGCTGACACTGTCCACCCCCCTTCTAAATTCCTTTCACTATATTCCTTTTCACTTGAAATAATAAAGCACTGCCAGCAATGCTAAATGACATTGTTTGCATTTTATAGAATCATCATACAGCAAAGGGTAGTTTCATTGCACTCAACCTAATATTAAAAGATGTTCTCGTGTTATTTTCATGCTTTTACAATTTTATTGTTTATATATAACACATAGAAATCTGGAATTTGCTTCTAAGTTTAGAGTTTCTTTCCTCTAAATCATTTTTAGCCACACATATTAGTTTGTTATTGCGGAATCACCAGAAACTCTTTAAAGTTCTGCTTTCACAGGAGGAATCTGTTGCTCAAGATATTGTAAAACAATAGGGAAATATGGCCTCTGCCCCAAGGACGCCGCAGCATTCTAAACACAATTTTAATGGTACAAGCGTGGTCTTTATTTGATCCATGAAAATCAGAGAAAGATGTTATTCATAATGTCATTTCCATTATAGACATGGGAAATGGAAAAAGCTACATAGGATCTGTAACTTGTAGCTGTTCTAAAGGAAATTTATCAACAGTTTGTAATCATTGCATCTCTTGTTGACATAACATCTAATTGTTCTAGTCAGGTGCGACAGTAAGCTGAGCTGCCTTGAGGGAGTTGCTGCTTCTCCAGAAGGATGATGGACTTTGCAGCTGAAGTTATTAACAAGCTAACAGAGGAGATCTATAACATACAGGCTAAGGTATGCGGGAAGCCTGGTCAGTAGCTACTTGAAAGATGATTTGTAATCTTATGTTCTTCTACAGAAAAACATAATCCTGAACAGAAATACTTACCTCTTGAAGGGAAAATTAATGCTCTTTTCTTAACGTACAATCTATGTAACTAATAAGCCTTTTCCAAACTTTAATAAACTGACAGTCTAGTCTCACATTAAAGTCAGCAAAATTTTACAAAAATTAGAGCTATTCAGAATTGTAGATGCCTGTAAATGATGCTTCATTTTTTTAATTTTAGAATATTTATTATTACCAGAAAATTCAAATTTTCTTTTAGATTAGAAAATTTGTAACTATTGGTTCTCAGTAACATCATGAATGTTACTGGTCTAACTAGAAGGCTTAGGAGTTGAAATAGATGTGTGCTGAGACTGCTGCCAACTTTTTAAAAGATGATCCAGGTTTCTTTCTAGTAGAAAGGAATATTGCAGCTTCCCTGCTACCAGAAGGTAGGTGGCTCATAATGCCTTATGATTCACATGCATAAGAATGTACCATGAACAACCCATGCACTGATACTCACACGCCCTAATCAAATTATATGTTTGACACATTCTTAAAATGAAACTTTCTGAATGCAATTACGCTTGTTAGTTTTGCTGTGATTCAGTATTATGCTAGCTAGTAATGAAATACTTCAGTGGAGTTTGGCTGTTCTTCATAGCGTATCTCATAAGGAAATGGTAACCTTAGCTTGCCTTTTTACCACTGTTTTTCCTCTGGAGAACAGCTATAATTAATAATATGTTATCTAAAATGGGTTGTGAAGAAGGACCACTTAGAGACATCGTCTGCCGTAGTAGGTATTTTCTAGTAAATGTACTGAAAATTGTAAATAGAAGAAAAAATCTGAGATTTTAAACTTGTCAGGCAGCAAATACACAGAAAGAAGAAGACACGAGTGGGGTAGAGTGCTTGCTGTAACTCTTGGGATTCTACTACTACATGTGGAAGTTCAGCATGAAAACTGTAAATGACAGAAGCAGTAAAATTATTAATTCTGCAGTACATGAATATGTATATTTCTTTCGTTAATCCCTTCTAGCTGATACTGTAATTCTGATTAGTGAGGAAGATTGTAGGAAGAAGGAATATCTGTTCATTTTTGGAAAAGTTACAGATTTGTAACACTGATACACTCTGATGTTGTCATGTGCTTTGTTCTCTCAATAACTCCTCTTATTTTGGGCAAATCATTAAACATCTTTTGAATACTTCTTAAAACATTTAAAATGGCAGCATTATTAATTCATGTTTATGAAGTTTGTTTCTATTTATCCTTCAATAAATGTAACCACAGAAATAATATTAGCAAGTATTGGAAAAAATCTCTTTCAAAACCAGTGGTAAAGCTCGAGGTGACTGTGATAGAATTAATCATCTAACTGGTCTGTAATGTTTATAGCAGGAAGTTAATGGGCATTCACACTCTACTGGCTGAAGTGCTTTCTCAGACCTTTGGTATAGTTCTATCATTTGTTCTAAGCATAATTTAGTGCCCTCAGTGACCTTTATTATGTTTATATATATAATTAGAAAAAGATACATTTCAGGATGTGACCTTTTTTTCGCCAGGTTAGAAAGCGCACCTAATTAAAAATGCTTTGGAAAAGATGAATTGTCCCTGACTTTCTACTGTAATTTCTTTATTCATTCCAAATAGGAAACTCTAAGCAAATTTCATTAAATTAATGTGTGTTACCTAAAAAATTATGACGACTGAGTTCTATGGTTTTAAGAGCCCTCTGCGGAAAAAGGGAGGAGAACTTTTCCTGAAGGTAAATATCAGCAGCCGACTGTGACATAACATTTTGCAGGCAAAACTTCCATTGGTTTCAGTTAGAGCTGCACTAAAAGAAGATTATAGTTAGGTAATAGAATGTTTTACTGAATAGTTTCATAATTCAATAAATTATTATATGACTGAAAGAGACATGGGACAGAGTGGTCTTAGCAGATGACAGGATGAGATTTTCAGTGTTTACCCTTTATTTTACATCAGTACTCCTTCTGGCTTATCCAGTAATGATACACAACTTTAAGTAGGAACAAGATGTGAGACTGGAATTATAAAAATTACAGTTCAGTTTGTTACCATTTTAATGCATAGTCACATCCTTGGTTAGAAATTGTGTTAATAAATAATGACAATTCTTATTTGGAATTGAGAATTTCTACTTGAGACTGATTTACTAATTCTTAAAAAAATGGGAATGAACTCCCCTTTGGTTCATTTACAGAATCACAGTAGATTTCCATTTGGCCTGGAGAGTTTTCTCTGTCCCTGTTTTCAGGCTTCATTGTGTTATCTGTATTCACTTCTTTATCTTGTATGGCAGCTTTTTCATTATTAAGCAGGCTCAGTGAAGGATATACTAGATTAGAACAGTTTTGTCATCTTATGGCACAAGACAATACAAAGTACCTGCTAAGATTTCTGACATACTGATAAAGCAGATTTATTGATATGAACTGTATCTAACACATCTAATCTGTAGTAGTCTTCCGAACTATTGTATTTACAGAGCTACTCTGGAATTTTTCAGAAACAAACAAACAAACAATTTGCCTCTTTTAAGGATTTGTTCAGAAGGATATAAAACAGCCAAAGATGCTGACCAGTCAGTAGAGACTGAGAACTACATAAATAAGAAGTTTGGGTTTGCAAAGTTGTTTCTTCCCATCACAGTATTTCCTATGACTCTTATTTCTTAGGACTTAGCTGACGGTACGTAACACAGCTGGAAGAAATATCTTTTGTTTTGTTTTAAGTTGGCAATGTAACCATAATTTAAAAAAAAAAACTAAAAAACTGGGGGGGGGGGAAGTGATTGACATATTATGCCAGAATAATTAAGTTAGGTAAGGCTCTCAAAAAGAAATTGAATTATGGTAAGACAGTAATAACTACTATGGGAGTCTGGACTTTAAAATTTTCGGCTGTACTAGATCAACAGTCAGTTCTGTAAAATTCACCTTTCTGTAGCCACCTATGCATCTGTAGGAACAGGCACTTACACAGCTGATAAATACCAGTCTAAGAGCTTGATTCTGAAGCAAATATATATGCAATTGCCATTTGTCACAGAGGCTGTTGCAGTAGCAGAAAGAAATTAAGCAGCCCAGAAACTTCTAAGGGTTACTTTAGTGAGTTGAAAAGAAAAAGTTATGAGGAAAAAAGCTGAATCATTTGGTTTTTGGAGGGCCTGATCTTCTTGTATGGACTTCTGTTTTCTCCATCTCCTACCTTCTTCGTCTACTGATGCTCAGGATACTTTCACCTTTTATTTTAACATGAGCAGAACTGGGCTCCATGTGCTAGCATAGCTTCCAGAAGCATTCTTTGAATGCAGAGAAATACCTGTAGGCAATTCCAGCAACACAGCTTTTATTTTCATTTTTGTGACAGAAAGAGACCAAGCACTGAAAACTGTGATGATTACATTTTAATATCCAAAACAATCCGATAAGTTTTAAATGTCTAAGAACAAATACTTAAGGGAAAATAAACCAAAAATCTTTCCACCTTCAACCTAAGACATCAGTCTTCAGAGTGTGTAACCTGCCAGATTCTGTATGTTCACTGTTAGGTACTTCGTACAAACTACCGTTTTTAGTTCAGAGTGTTCTTCCCACAAGGGAATCTTTCCATGCTCCAAGTTAATTATGTTTCTCTCCTCTCGAGTTTTTTTACTACCTAGAAATTTAAGCTAATGTAGTCTATTTTTGGTTTTCAAAAGTGCTCAGTGCTATGATATCTATGTACTAATCTAAAAAGATTATAAAAATCAGAATACAGGGAAGTAAGAGGACAGCTAGGGATCATCCTCTTTCTCACAGAACATAGTATCTTTTGGCTGGCTTAAATAGTTGTCCTGAAGTAGTACTGCACTATGCTATGCAGAATGTGTACATTTTAATGAGGTGAGTTAATCCCTATATTCTAGGAAAAGACCTTTGGTGGCATTATCTGTCATTACTTACAATACTGTATGTATTAGAGTGCACAGAGATGTTTTTGGACTGCCAGGCCAGTTAGAGAAAAACAACCTTTTACAGGGAACTAAAATTAGGTTGCTTAGAGCTACTAATCAGTCGCTGCAGTGAGTATCAGAACCAAGACATGACTGCAGTGTCTGCTGTGAGCACTAAAGAAGAGCAATGGAGGCACTGGGAAGGTACCAAGGAACAACTCACTGGCTTTTCCAAGTTGCAGGGACTCGGCAGCACTCAGCTCCAGTTTGGGTTGATATTAGTAATGACAGCTAAATAACAGAAAGAGGGCCACCTACTTTACTAAGATAACGCCAAATTCTGAGGTTTTGTAGTAAATCCCTTGCCCCACAATTTCCATCATCCTAGTCCACAGCTGGAAGTCTTCAAAGCCTGTTAGAAAACAGCAACAAGTATTCCACTGACACCTAATATGGGGAAAATAAAACACTAGCAGTGCTAAATGGTACACTTGGAAATGACAATCGTACTTGTTCAGCAGCCCTTTACCAGCTGAAGATTAAAAAATAATGTGGGTCCTTGCTGATGGGATGCATCACCAGTCAGAAAAATGGAAAGCACTCTCAGATCAGAAAGAGCTGAGCCAGCTGAATGCACTGGAAGGAGCTCTGTGCCAGTGAGCTTTTACCTAATCACTTAGTAGTTCAAGCTCTGATACAGAGTCAGAGAGCACAAGAGGGCCTCTCGTAGCCTAACATTTAGACACCTGAAACTGAAAGTCAGCTAAAATCACTGTGGTGGTTTTTTTTTAATATTAGTAGTCCAGTGTTTATGTGAGCTGTGAGACATAAAGGGGAGCAAAGTGAAGTTATGTGTGGCTGTAAGGCCAGAATGGACAAGTGGGGTCAAATAAGCGAGCAGGAGCCTCCCTAATGTAAACTATGAGCAGCGAGGGTTCCATAGTCCAGTAGTGACAAGACACTGTTACCACCAGCAGATACCAGTACCACATGGAAAGTGATGGAAATGCAGACAAGTCAGCAGGTACACTAAGAGCCAAAGGCACCACAATGGCTTTTTGTCCCCACATTTCAAGAGAGCACTGGAGTGACCCGAGAGGCAACTGGCATGCTGACTGCAAAGGGGACTGATGCTGCTCTGCAGGAGGAGGCTTCTGAAGGACAGGGAAATTCTTTCAGTGGCTGGTGACGTTTGTGGTTTGGTGTGTGGGTTCCTGACTCACCTATAAATTCTTACAAAGATTGGCAGTAATTTTATTGGTAGAAGCTCACCAGGTAAACACTGCTCAAAGGCAGTCAAAGATGGTGCTCATGCTTGTAAGGGCTCCCTAAAAAGCAGTAAGAGTTTCGTGAAACCTCCTCCAGCACGGATGCAGGAAAATCAGCTGTCCAGCTGAAAAAAGGTTAAAAATAACATGAAGACAGCAACTGGATTAGTTTAACATTCATTCCTGTCTTGATTAATATCTAAAATACTTTCTTCTGCCTTTAAACTGTAGAGAGATACTCTTCCTATAATTACAGGGCTGTTACAAAAATTGGAAAGAAAATAAAAAAGGCTACAAAAGATAAGTAGGTTAATTCCAGGAAAGTTCAGAGACATGGAAGCACATAGCTGTTGTACTTCTAAAAAGGTACCAGCACTTTGTCTAAATGCCTGCTTCTGACAGACAGCTTCCCTGAACTGAATTTTGGAAGTGAATTAAAACATGACCGTTTTATCTCAGCTATTGTGTTGTTCAGTGCACTAACACTCTGAAACAACATGCAGGAGGGGAATAAAAGGGAGACAGAGTAACAGATCACTAGAGAATTTGCCTGACCACCTTCCTTCCTTCCCTTTCTTTTCTAATATTTTTTTATCTTGGACCACAAAGTGTAAACTTCTAATAACTTATTAATACAAATATATGTATCTATTAATATATTATTAGACATAGACACTCTGTGTGTGTGTGTGTGTAAATAATACAGTATAGATATGTACCTTCACGCTTATAATATTGCTAAAAGCTTGAGCTGAACTTACCATGCAGATTCAGAAAACTGAACAGAATTATTTCATATGAAGAGACTTCTTCAGGATTAACCACATGTGCTACTTCAAGATAATATCACTTTGCCATTTTTCAGTGCATATTTTCAGCTCATAATATCTTTTTGCTGCTAAACGAATCCTATGAACATTTCCTTGGTGCTACGTTATTAGAGGTGAGCTATTTATCTTGTGGTTTCACAGTAAATGTTAACTGCTCCAAGACAGCACTTGCAGCTAAAAGAATTGATCCCCCCTTCTGCAGTTCGCAACCACCTCTTTCTGTCCCCATGCTGTTCCCTCCCTTTGTGTGATGAATGGATGGGAGAACAATCAAAGACAAACATAACCAAAAGTGAAAATTGACCGTAGTTTTTACCCGGATAAGTTTCATGATGTGTTTCATCACGTAGCTGCATGAAAACTTCGGCTGAGACAAATAAAAGGGCTGTATCAGCTTAGAAATGAGCGGATGGAGAAGCATGTGGCTGCTTCTCAGCAGCAGAGCCAGGCTATATTGGTTTAAACTGTGATGTTAGAACTACAGCATCCTTCCCTCCAGTATTTGTGGCATATATACAATGAAAAGAGAAAACCAAGTTCCATAATATGCACTTGTATAAACCAAAATGTTTCTACTAACTTCAGTTAAACTATAGCTGTTTAAGAATTCAGAAGATCCACCCCCTGGGACACCTTACCTCTTCTTAGCCTGAGCCAGTTCTTTAAGCTTAGGGAAAGTCCCCCATTAAAGTCAACTGGAGCAGGCCCTTTAAGGTGCAAATAATCTTTGGTTTAAATTAACGAAGTTACACCAGGAGTGAATATAGCCCTATTCCAATCAGTGATCTAATTTTTGTACACTAATTGCAATTAACAAAGTACATTATTTTCAGATCATTCTTAATGGATGTAAGAGCTTGACATTAGCTACTTATTGTATCCCAAGACCAGCTTAAAAACACTGTGGAACCTCATCATAGTACATTTGAAATTGAGTAGACAATTTCAGTACTTGTAATACCTTTTTCTTTAAGATCTTGAAGTAATAAAATTCATTTTCATAGCGTAACTTAGGGTGTTTCACTGTGTGATGCTGACAGGACTCCAGAATTCTTTACTGATGTATTTTTGTGCACTTCATTTTCCATTGCCTTGCTCCTTGTGGAGTAATTTACATATATGCAAAATGAATGTTAAAAAAATCAAATCGAAATTGTGGCTTTTCTCACTAAGGTTTTGCAAGTGCTAATAATAAAACAGGGTGCAAGGCAAGTGGAGAATCTAGCCTTCAGGCATGAATCTGATTTCACGTTATTCTTGTCCAGTTCTTTGTTTTGATGTTCTTAATTTTTATCAGTATTTTTACAAATTAAAAAATACACAACAAACTGCACCATTCAAAAATTGTTGTGAAACTCATCAGCTAATACAAATTTTAATCTGGAGTGTTGAGAATGATGGTGAGAAGCAAGACAGGATGGAGTGGGGGTAGGGAACTTGGAATAATTCAAAGAAATTGGAGGAGAAGGCAAGAAGCTCATTTTATTCTCATTTAGTAATTAGGGCAGTAGTCTGTCCTTATCCATCATAGCAGACAGAGGAAAGTAAAGAGAGGAGGGGGTCATGAGTTGGGTGTTTCTTTGTGAGCATACAAGTTGTGATGAGAAAGATGAATAGAGCAAAAGAGAGGCGTTACTATCAGTATCCACAATGAAAAAATGTCTTAGCAGGTTGGCAATCGGCTCGTCAGAGATTCTGTAGCCCTCGTATTAGCCAGGTGGCCAGTTCCCCACTTAGCCTGCCAAGTGAGTTGATCATCAGCTCAGAGCCAGACAGAATGCCAGGTGGCCAGATCCATCACTCAGCATCCAATTAACAATGACACTGGTTCAGAGCCAAGTGGAAAGGCAGCTATGAGACAGGGAGCGGGAGCATCGCTGTACCACCAGTCCAGTCCCTATGTCAGGTCCAGCTGCCTTTAATTTTTCTAGAAAGCTTGATTTTTTTGGAATCTTTGCTTTGAGTTGTTTTGGTTGGTTTGTTGGTTTGTTTTGGTTGTGGTTTTTTTTTTCCCAGGCAATAAATCTGTCTAAATCTTTTGGATATCTCCAGTATATTCTTTTACAGCAGTTCCTCAGTGCCTAAGAGCAGAACTGTGTGACACTGTAAGTGGTGGGTCTGTCCATCCTAGACAGAAACTACCCATGTCATTTAACTTCTGAACTGCGTTAACTTCTGAACTGGGTACTGGGTGTCATGGCACAGGTGGATCTCACCTGATTGTACCTGAATTACTTGACAAGAAATTATCCTCCACTCAGTCCTCATCAAGAATTTTAGATATAAGGGCAGTTTGTTTTTCACAGTGTTTCAACATTTAATAAAGGCAGTTGTCTTTAAAGGCTTTTCCACTTCAGTGGATTTTGTAAGATGCTTTTTATTACATACACATTACTTAGGGGGTCTACTTTTCCCACTCTTTAAATCTGTCAGAAATTTTCCATAGGTTTAAATGGAAGTATGAAATTCAATGTTTGTTGTGATTATGTGAGTATAACCATGCATTTCCTAAGAAAGCTTTGGAAGACAATCAGCATTTTGGAGGTGGGATGGCCCAGCAAAGCTGATAGTTCAAATGATCCTGTGTTTGTTGGGATAGCTGGTGTCCACATTGGTGACTAGCTGGTGGTCCCCACATGAAGTGCACGTGGTCTTTTCTTGAGCCTTACTGGTCTGTATAGGAGAGAAGCCAAAAATTAAAAATGTTTGAAGTCTTTTCCACTGCCTAGAAATCAGGTTGAGACATGGAAATAGAGAAAATTTGTCAGTTTTATACATATATTGTGAATAAATAGAGGTCTTCAATTTGTAGTATCTTGCATAAGTACTAAGGTATTTAAAAAATTGGGGAAAGGGGTGTATTTAAAAATTCATCTCTCTTTAGGCCTCTCTCACAGTCTGAAAATAGCATTCCACCTTTAGGCTGGCAGTTAGGGCAAGATAAACACTTTTGAATGAAGCAAGCTGACTGGCCAAAAATGAGATAATAGTTTATAGGAATAGAGCTATATATAGCCTGAAGGATACAGCAGTTCAAACTACAGTCTCCAGTGACTCACGGTCAACTCGGGGAAGATGCTGTCACAGGAGAGGCTTGTCCAACGTCTCAGAGCTGTCGCTGCAGTTAAAATAAATGAAAAAATCCGACAGAGAACGAGTGTCAGGGTTTTGTGGTTCTACCTAGGCAGCTACAAATAACAACAATGAAAACTCAGTTCCACAGGCCAGGTATCAGATTTGTCACATCTGACTGCTTCGTTACATTAGTACAAGGATATGCATATAAGAATAATTAGCTACATCAAACAGGGATTGTTTAAGAAGAGATGGTGGTTATCTCACCTGATAGATGGAATACAAAATATCAGTGCTCATTTCAAGTTCTCAAACATTTGATTCAGTTATACCATGCAATACTTCTCCGTATTAGATTTCTCAGTGATAAGACAGGAATAGCAGTTTTGGTCCATAACTCCTTAAAATCAACGAAATATCGCAGCATTTTTGGATGAAGGAGTTAGTAACTGCTGTATTACAATCTTAAATTGACTCAGAGTAGCCCTGTGACCTTGTGTTAGCCTCTCACCAGTTTTCATAGATGCAAAATGGAGCTAACAATGCTTAATTATCCACTTTATCTACTAAATAGGGTTAAGGCTAGGGACATTATGACCATTTAATTACTCTTTGTAATGAGCTCTGAAAATAAGTGACTAAGAACCGGTGTTGTTGGAGTAAATCGCATAGCTAGATAAACTTTGTGCGGGGAGGGTGGGAAGGCTGAGTGCAACCAGAGGGTTGTGCAGCAGATGCGGATGCAGATGCAGCGTGTCACTGCCGGCTCTGCAGTCCCAGCTCTGCACACCCGGTGACAATGTGCAGAGCTGGGCTGTCTCTGGTGGATTCCAGCGTTTCCTCGCCTCTTACGAAAGGGTGCAGTCTAGCGATTGCTAAGCATGATGCCAAGCTCCTTGCATCATCCGCTCTCCTCCCCCTCTCTCCACCACAGCTGTGATAGTAACAATTATGCTGGGAGGAGTGTGCCTATCTGTGGCATTTCTACCCATTTGATCCCTCTCAGACAATCACATGGAGGTGGGGTTTCCGTCTTGCTTACGTGTCTGTATTTTTAAATAAGCCTCTCCTTGTGTTGCTGCTCTGCAGTCAACATACCACCAGACGGTCTCTGCGCTGTCCTGTGTGCAGTACAGTGTCTGCATCAGACGATAACAACTTGTGGCTTGCAAACTGCACGCAGCTTTTCGCAGATGCTGCCTGCAGAGATCAAACACCCAGAGACCCTGCTCGCCTCCAGAGCACCCCGCTGTTCACCTCTCCCCCCTCCTCGACTGACCGGCCCTTCGGCCGTACGCAAGAAGGAGGGAGATGTTCTTTCAGTGCAAGAGAACTTGGAGAGAGAAAAGGATTTATTAGGTCAAGCTTTTGATTACCAGTGGCAGGACACAGACTCCCAATAGAGGGCACAACAATTACCGAACTGACACTGCTCGCCTCCATCACCAAGCACACTGAGCCCCGTGGCATGCATCAGTTCTGCCTTTTACTAGTACATGTTTACATAGCTAGTCCAGCAAACCTAAGGGTATCCATAATCTCTGGCCAGTACACAATGAACAAGCAGAACTATTTTAGTCCCTGGAACTGATTTATTTTGAAAACCAACTTAAAATAACAAGTTTTTTTTCTGGCTAGGTCCAGAAATGCTTTGCTATCTTTGTGAAATATAAAGAAATGAGGACTTTGTGCCTTTCTCTTATAGTTTAATGTAACTGCTTTTAGAACACCTCTGTCATTTTGGACCAGAAGAAAGATCTTTTCACGTCAGCTTCCTAAGGGCGGTTAATTAATGTGGTAGTATGCATGGATGAAGGCAGTGCCCAGTCAGAGAAAAAAGGCAGAGAAAGGAATGGTCAGCTTTACCTATTTCAAAACAAAAAGTCCCAGATAGGTCCTTCCTCAGAGAATTTTTTCTATTTTAATTAATTCTTCAATCGTTATTGATGTTTTTTTACCAACATCATCAGGCAGTATTTACATTTGTTTATTTTGATATTAGAATGTTGATGAACAACATGTGAAAGAACCAAACCAAAATGAGTTCAAAGATATTATCACTTTGTCATTAATGTAGTTTGAGGCCTGTTTATCAACAATCTCACATTCTCAGATGCCAGTTGAAAATCTGCTGAAGGAACATACAGTTGGAATGGACCGTCTGTAATTGAGTCTAGTCAGCTGCCATCACAGGGGATCATATAATCCCGTTCCTAACTGTCTGTGACATCATAGAATTTTGTGGGTTTTTTTTTACCACAAGAAGATAGTCTTCTCCAGGTTAGAAGAACCCCTCCTGAACCTTTCTTCTCTGGTGGTTTGAAATCCATACTGCAGGCAGGCGACTGTCTCCTGGAGAGGCAATAGGGAGTATTTTGCAAGACGTTTTAAGGGTAAAATTATTTGCTTTGATTGCGGGTGGCTTTCACTGGCAGCACTACTAAATCCATGCTAATTCAGTGTACATTTGACATGTTAAGCCCTATATATTTCTAATGGTGTAGCCAGCAATTTCAAAATTCCTTGCACCAGTCCCTCTGTTGCCCTCCCTTGACAGCCGCATATCCATTATCCGCCAGGATAGACAAACCATTGCACATAATCTGATCCTAATGCAGTGAGTGCAGCTATACGTGCCTGGCAGTGTGCTCATAAAGGGCCTGATGAAATACAGAAAGCCCCTGCCAGTCACCATAAACAATGTTGCCCCAAGGAAATGAAAAATTGCCTGCCTGTTTTACATCCATGTGCTTTACAGATTAGAATATGGCTTTAGGTATTTAGGTGCTTTAAGCCTGACTGCAAGATTTTTTTACCCCCATAATAATGAAGTGGAACTAAATGATCTATTTTCCAATATGCCACAAGGCTGATTAAATAGGAGGCTGGAAAAGGGTGTTTGGAGTCAACATTTAGCTTTGGGTATTCTTTTGTTTGTTTGTTATTTTTTAACAGTGGGTCGGAGAAGATTACAAAGCCTGAAATGACTATAAATAATTTCTTGATTAAAAAAAAAAAAAAAAAGGCAGAAGAGGACTTAATTTAAACCTTACCCTAGGGAGCTGGCAGCTCAAAGCCAACACTGTGGACTCATGTAGTAGAACTGTAATGAGTAATTAATTCCTCACCAAAAGAAAACTAAACTCATCTAGTTGGTTTTGCTTCACAATGTTCTTTTAGCCTAGCTGTTCATTGTGCTATTACTAACATATTCAGACTAGGAATTAGGAAACTATTATTTATAATAGTAGTGCCTACCTGGCTCTTCTCAGCTTCAGAATACTTTCTTAGTATCCAGTGATTTCTGCAACACTCCTAAAATGTCAGTGATCCTCATAATTTTAATAGTACTTATCTGGGAAATACTAGTAAGTGTTTCTTTCCAGCACACCTGGGAGTAAGCAGCCTCCCTACCCATATATATGTAACATATGGAGGTACATATGCACTTGACATACACAGATGCAAAGACACAGTCTTGTCGTGTGGACCTTGCAGTCCAAAGCCCTGATCTTGGGACTGTTCCTCGTCAGCACTCCCACATCCTCGAAGATTCCCGTTGGCTTCACTCAGTTCTGAACTCAGTTGCATCATTGGAGTCAATTGTAAAGTCATACTCCAGAAAGTTAAGTAGGGAGTACAGTAGAGAGAGGGGAAAAAAAGAAAAAGATGAAAATGTGTAGGAGTACAGCTGCTAACAGGGTAAGCAGAGAATGAGGGAGATAAATAGGGAAAGGAGTGCAGCTCGGAACTGCTGAAGGATAAGAAGTAAACTTATGTGGAGCAAGGAGGGACAGGAGAAAATCCCTCCAGGTGATTCTCAGTTATGAAGAAGAGATTGACTTTGGCAAAAACATGACGAGTTTGGGTGGAAAAAATCTCTTATAGTTGTGGTGTTTGGGGTGGGCCAGGGTAACGGACCCCGCTGTTGGAAGGGCTGATAGAATGCAGGCTGTAAGAACCAGGGAGTCCCCCTCCTGTAGGTGAGGCGTTGGGAAGCAGCAGCAATCACTACTGAAGCATTTAAATTACAGTATGAAGTTACTTCAGGTCCTATAATTTGTATTTGGACAATTACGTGATTTAGGAGTTTAAACTCTGTATCTGTGGCTATGTCACACAACACCGGAAGACCCAATCCATTTGGGGGTCCTGGATTTACTTATAGCATTAACATTAGTTAATAAATACAGTAACTGATAGAATTGTTTATTATCTGTTAGACTTACATGGGAAGGAAGCTTAAATGTCCATATTGATAATTGGGTAGAACAAGGCAGGAAGGGCCCAGTAAGGCGTTAGAGCAAGTCAGGAGAGGAACACCAGCCTGCTGCTTCCCAGCTCCCACAGTGGGACCTCCAGACAAGCTCTTCCCATTCATCCTAGCACTCAGTTTTTCTGAAGAAATCTGGCTGAGGATCAGGCAAAGTGTACTCAAAAAGCTGTTGCATACTGCAAGCGGCAAACCCCAAAGTATTTTGCATTTATTCTTGTTGCATTTGGAGACATGGACTGGGTAATGTGTCTTTTATGTTTTATCTTGTATTGTTTCTAGCAGGATTGTTTAGTGAGCATGCCACCTTTAGGCATTATTGATGACAAAAACTTGAAAATGGAACCTTAATGTGCTGCTTCTTAAGAAATATGAAAGCACAGATAATGCTTACAGCAAATCTAGGGCTACATTGCCCGCCAGCACAAATAGCCGTGATTTACTACCTGCTGAGTTAAGCTTACTGAGGATGTAGTCCACGAAAGGCATGCTGTGCTTAAATTTTCTTCATTTAAGACTCTACATATGAACATATGGTAGAAATACAATGAAGCAATTTAGAAATATTGCTGGAAAATAATACAACTTTACTTATCCCTGTTTTCTTATTTTCAGATCCATGCAACCATAAATAACATATAAATGTAGTTTACATCCATATTGCATCTTATATCTGTTAATTAACAGGTACAAAATATCCCTGTATCTGCCTAGTGCATTAGGAATTGTAGAGGGTTTTTTGACTCACTAATTAATATAGATTTTTCATCTATTGAGAACAGGGTTGAAAGTGGACTTAGCAAAAAATGCCCTGTGGTTGTTGTTTTTATTGTGGTTCTTCAGTGAATACCATCCAAAATTGGTTCAGCGCTTACTATACTTTGCCATCTCTGCTAAGTAGAATACAAAATTATGTATAAATATATAATTATACATTAATTTAAATATATATACACTTAAATCTACTTTTACAGCACTTTGGGGAAGATGGGGATAACTGACCCAATTTTTCGCTGAAGTGATTAGTAGTTCTATATGCCTCGAACTGAAATACATTAAAAGGTGCTGTCTTGTTAAAGTTTTATCTCTGGTGATCAAGTTTCCTTGAGAAGTCTACAGTTAACCACTCAAAAATAGATTCACTAACAGTGACTAAGTAATTTCTGAATATTTAGGTCAGTTTTCTAGTTGTCAGCTTTTGAGACAGAACCTGGTGCAGGTACTTACCGATTTGAACTCACTTCCGTTTCCACTTAAGTAAGTGTGAATTTTGCCATGAACTTCAGTGGCCAGGACTTTTTGTAAAGGCTTTCTCTAAAATGATTTTTAAAATCTGTTTCCTCTGATCTGGGGGAAATGTTTGCAGAATGGAGCATTTCCCATGGTGTCAGCATTCTGATCTGAAACTCGCCACTGCTTTTCTAACACACCTGCTGATACTCGGGCTTGCACGTCTTTCCTCATGCCCAAGGATGCCCTGCGTGACTTGAGGGTCAGCAAGGAGAGACTGAGTGGAGCATGCTCAGATTCCTATAATGGGGCAAACAGACACCTGACTAAGAGATTATGATTCTAGGAACTGTTTGTGTGCTGTAATTTCATTTTTTCTTGACCAGCTCATCTGTACCTTTTGCTGTGGGCTTTTTATTTTTCACTTTCTTTAGGAGTTAGAGGGGAACAAATAAAGATACTGGATCGTCAGATTAGAAGTTACTGTAACTTTTCTTTTCAAGGTGAGAGAAATATCGCTATTGGTTTTGTAAGCTATTACTGAAAAGTCTTCAGTGTATCTGGAGAATCACCGCTACAGGTCTCTGCAGGCCAGCTGCCATGTGGCTTAGCACTGACACCCTTCGGAGCCCCGGCTGAGGGGTCGGTAGTCTTAACATTGCAAGGCCGTCCCCTTGGACTTTGGTATGTTGGTAACTCCTCTTCCCAAGCTGCTGTGCAACCTGCAGAAGGACACGTTAAAAGGCAGTGTTAATGGCACTTGCTCGGATTCTCTTTCAAGCTTAAACGCAGCAAAATTTCAGCACTGCTTCCACTGCAGTTCCGTGTTTCGGGGCTGATGTATACCTTGCTTCTGTTCAAGTCCAATTGTTTTGGTTAGTTAGGAGTTCTTTTGACTGAAATAGCTACGTCAGTGTAAGCCCAAGATGTTTTAGGTTTTCTGGCATAAATTCCTTCCCTTCCTTTTCTGCTATGTCAACTATATCTGGACTTGGGCATTTGCTGAGCTTTAACAATCCCATTATTATCAGAGCAATGCAATTTGCCTGTAGACAAGCTCTTAATGTCATTTACAATGATTATACCCGTGTTAAAATTACAGTATTGGTTCAGAGCAATCTAATTATTTTAAATAATTATTTCAAAATAACTGTAAAACAAATCGGTCGTCTATTTTCATTAAATAGCTTCAAATATCTTTTCTTCAAATACCTTTCTTCTCCTCTTTGATGTATTGATATTATGATGCTTCCTCTCATTCTGTCTCAGTGACTGTCAAGTGCAGCCAAACTCAGCTCGCTTCAGTGTAACGACTATATTGTGCACATCTGGCTAAGCAGAGATGTAATCGATCTGCTCTGAGCTGCTGCGAGAGATCTGTCTGGTGCTCGGTCTTTCCTGGAGCATGGGGAGCATTGAACTGCAATCAGTGGCCGTTCACAACAGAGCAAATGGAAGGCCAGCGAGCCGGCTGTCGCGGGGGCCGTGCAGAAACCTGGTATGTCGCCGCAATGAGGTCTGAAAGGTGACCTTGCAGCGGCGGGTCTCCTGCCCTGGCTTGGAGTCCCTTTTCTGAGCGCTGCTCTTAAAGGGTGTTGTTCTTTGAGATAAAGAGCTTATAATAAAATAGTTTCATATACTGTCAATTGGATAATTAAATGGTTTTGTATTTTAGGTTGCAGAAGTGTTGAAAAATCATGCTGTTAATTTTACAGTAGGAAATAAATGCACAGAAGTACATACCATCAGGAAAATGGACCTGATCCTCATTTCATTTATTCTAGTTGTGTATCATAGACTTAAAAGCAGTTACCACCAATTTAAATGTTTGGGGCTTTTTCAGTTATGAGTGCTGGTGAGAATCAGGTCTGGTGTTTTTCATTTCACAGTTGTTTTCTACTGTTTATCTTAATTTTCAGAACAAACCCTAATTTATATGTTAAAAGAACTTTGTCTAGACTATTTTTATGTGTGATTTTTGTCACTGGCTGTTTCATTGTCGTTGGTGGGACGTTCAAGAGAGATTTTTTTTGGTCCCGAGCATCATTATTGAGTGTTTCTGTATTTCCTTACAGCAGATTTCCACCCCAGGCAAAAGGAATTACAGTCAGTTTTTGCTCCCAGATAACTGCCCTGTCCCTGTGCAGGAAGGAGTTAGCAGCTGGCATTTCAGGTTTCTGTTTTGTACTGCCTGCGACTGGCTCTCCTTGCAATGTAGTTGGGACCTTGCCAAAATGGAGTTTTACAAAAGTAAGATTCACATCATCTGACTGGTGGAGTTGGATTTTTTTTTTTCTGGATTTTCCGTTTTCATTTTATGTTCCTTGGCTCAGATTCTCCATTACCTTGCACCTTGTTCAGTGATTTTATGCTTAATCTGGCTGGTTGTGCTAACACCCTACAACCACTTTGCCAGTGCAACTTTTCTCACCCTTTAGAGAAACAGATCTTCTGGCCTTTAACCCTACAAAGAAGAACATTAGTTTAGTTTATCTTAGTTTTCTGTACTTCGATACCTGATACTTGAAGATCTTAGGAGATAAAGAATAAAAGTTTCCCTTTCTTCTCTCCTAATTCAACAGTGTATCTTGGCAGCTCCCGGCTTGGGACATTTTGTGTAGCTGTGACTCTGGACGCGTTTCGGTCAGACAGAAGCAAGTTTGGAACTGGAGATCTCAAGGCATCTGTCGTCTGCCCGGCAAGCCAGCCAGCTCTGAAACGCCTTTATACGGGCTGTCCATGGGAGGGAGACAGTGAGCTGCGCCGGGGGGTGGCAGAGGTGCTTTTCCTCGCCGGGCACAGGGCGGGGGGCTGGGGCTCGCTCAGGACGGGTTGGCAGGGCGCCGGACTCCGCGTCCTGGTTCCGCCTAGAACGGGGCAGATGGCACGGGAGACGCATTTACTGTCGGGAGAGGAGTGAGACTGAGAACACAGGAGTTGCTATCAGATTCACAAGTGAACCACCCAGAAAGACCAAAAGGGGGTATTAAATCAGGCACCTCTTATACCATATACGTGATAGAAACGTGAGACTTAACCGGGTGCTTTCAGCATCTGAAAGTATTATCACTGTGTCGTGTGCTCAGATTCATCCTGTCTTTAGACATTTTCTAATGCCAAACAAATGCCGTTTGGGTTTATGTATTCAGACTAATAGTGACATCCAGTGGCTGATCAACCCAACCACAGGGATAGTCACAATCCTTTCAAATGGAGCGTCCGGAAGCGATGAGCTTATGTCGATTTAGATCAGATGGAGTTTATAGCAAATATATGTAATATGCCACCTTCAAGACTTTCGTGATGGCCAAAACCTTGCCGCCTTCACGCTTGTTCTTCTGGGAAGACGGCAGTGAAACTGCACAGTGTCTAGAGGAGGAATTGCTGTGTGTTCTCCTGTGATGATGGGCAGCTTTGGACAAAAATTGACACCTAGTTTAAAGATCTCATTTTATCTCTCTAAATGAGACTTACTAAGTATGTAAGCACTTTGGACATAAGCAAAGCTGATGGCTGTTCTGAGAGCTGCCTCGGCACTGGGGAATATGCAGGGCTGCAACAGCAGTACTGGTTTAAAATGTGGAAGATTGTTTCATGTGCCCATGAGTCCTCCAAAACCTTTAAAAGGAAACTACCTTAAGAAAACATGACTAGTAGACCTGGTAGTGCAGTGTCATAAACAGGGTTAGGGTTTCTCTGTGCCCCTAGAGCATCTGATCAGAGTCTGTGCATAGTGGAAGGTTTTATTTATTACTGAGGTGTTGCTTACTACTGGCCTTGGGCCCAAAGACGGCAGCCGGAGCCACCACGGCGAAGACTGACTGCTGCAGCCATGGGCACGCCACAGGTGAAGAATAATCTATTGCTCATTTGTGACGGCTGCAGCACCCTTCCTGATGGTGAAATGCAATAGCGGGGTCAAAGTTTGGCATTTCCTAAACCAGTCTTCCTTTTATCTTACTGCTTAGTTTCTTGGGAGCAGATTTGTATTTTGTTTCCCAGAGTGGTCTGCAAGTTAAAGGAGATTTTAATGATGTGCAATTCACAGAGCTTTAGGATGGTAATTACGAAAGCAATACTATGTTCTAGGAACAAAACAAGGTATTTCAGAGAAACCTCGCACAAAAATGGTACCATCTCCCAGAAGAAGTCTTCTGATATTAAGCATACAAATAGCTTGATAGAATAAATGGTTGCTTCCAGCATGAAGAGAAACTAATTTTAGACAGGAGTGCCTAATGTGCCTCTCAGTTCTTCAAAATGAATGATTAAAGATAAAAATAGATTTTTTATGTTTTCACTTGCATCGGGCCTCAGATCTGCAGGAAATATGGTATCTACTTGCTGAAAACACCTATGTAAGGCTGTCCTAATGCATTCTGAAAATGATTTCACAGTGTCCATTGAGCACAACTAATTACTTTGTCACAATTGTAAATGTTTCCAGTCCTGGTTGCAATTACAAGAAGCACCTGGTAAATTGTTTTGACTTTACTGCCTTCTGGTTAACTTAAAAGTGCCAGGTGGTGTAAGTCCTATTTTGTGGTATACTTCATTTTCTTCTAAGAGGCTGCCAGTGAACTGCACACATGATGAGAAATCTGATTTGTAAGACTGACCTGAACGTAGATGTTATTTTTTCTTGTTTGTACTGTACATAGCAGAGCTGCAGAGGCATTGCTTCTCCTCCCCCTTCCAATCTGTCTTGGGCTTTGGAAGCCCAGTTCCCCTCACTGGTATGCTGCAGGAATTCCACCAGCATCACTGGTGTCGCGTGGTGGCAACCCATGTAAGTCAGACTGCACTGAAGGCACTCGAAAAGCGAACCGGTGTTTCATCGTTTTACCTAGCTGCAACGGGCATTGGAAACACAACTCGGTTTTGCTCACCGTGAGCATCTCAATAGCGCAGGCTTTCACTCGCCTACTTAGATTAGACTTTCTTGTAGAAAGATGCATGAGATACATGTTCCAGAAGCACGTATTAAGGAATGTAAAAAAAAAGTGTTTTCCTTTAAAAAGCTTAACTTCATGTGATGCCACTAAAAGGATATAGTTTTTCCCCCTCGAACCTTGGTTTGGTTTAGTTGGTTTATTTACTGTGTAATTGAATTTATGATGACGGTATCCATTTAGCAAAAAATTTCTTCTAAAATAACTCTGTTTCACTTGCTTCTGTCTTGTGGCTTATTTCTAACAAATTTATATGTATTTATATCTAACAAATTTATATATATTTTATATATATTTCCACCAGAAATATATATTAAAACATCATAGTACCAGTAATATAAAATATTGCCACAAATATAAGAATATTGCCACAATACTATTGGAAGCCTTGAACACGTACACTTGTAAATAATATACACTACACAAGACTGAAGGATGCCTATGGCAGCTCCACCATGAGCATCCTCAAGGTTTAGCAAAAAATCTTTTGCAAAATACCTGACGAGAAGATACCTCCATCACACCTGCTCAAAGGGCCAAATGATTTCACTCTTTTTGTAGGCACATAATTTATCCAAAGAGAGCCAAAGAGTTAACAGATCTTGTAGTTAAGTGCTTAATTAGCAACTAAAAAGTAAAGTCAGAAAAATTCAGTTCATTATTTGTCATGGATACAGAGTAGGTATCACTTTACTATGTAGAGTTATACATTTATATTAAGACTTTACACTTTCAAGGTTCACAGGTCAAGATTAATCAGTTGTGACCTTGGAACACAGCTCTTCTCTTCATGAAGTAAAGGCTGAGTAAGGGAATCTGAAACAAGGGGTCCATACATTTATATGTAGCTCGATCTGACTGAATGGTTAAAATGTAATTGAACAGCAAAAATAACATTCCTTTGCAGAGGAAGAATTAAAGGCCTTTGGAAAAAGAGAGGTGAAATACAAGTAATTTTTCAGTGCAAGTGACATTATGAATTAATCTCTGCCATGACTGAGGTTGATGGTTATAGTGTTCCTTTCCTACTATAATTCTTTCTCCAAAGCAATTCTTCCTGCTTAAAATATTCGACCGAGAAAGATACAAATATCAATATTTTAAAATGCCAGGTGCTTTGGTGACAAAGTCTTTGCTGCCAAACAGAATACATGTTTGTTTCTACATAACATCTTTATTTACAGAAACTTTTTATTTTTTATCTACTTTATATGTTTTGTCGTGGCAAAACAGAATATAACTTGACAATACGTTGTTGCAGTCACCCTCGCAACGTTGATCAACAAGCAAAGATGCCTAGAAAGTACGGACCAGTGTCTCTGCACCTGAGCTCTGTTTGGACTTTGCAGGAGGGCAAGGTTCCTGTCTCAGCTTCTTGGCCCTGAGTTTACAGATCTCTGCGTATGTTAAAGCTGAAAAGGAACAGCTTTGATTTATATCCTGACAGTGACTTTTCAGTGATATTTTATGTAAAGAAACTTTCCTCTTTCACGCTCCCCCCCTTTTTTTATACCCACCAGAGCATCCCAGACCTCTACCCTACTGCACCAATACCGTTTCCCTTCACAAGAGGAATTCCTCATCCACTGTTCCTCGTTGGCTTAAGGTTATTTCGTGCTACTTGTCAGGCTTGGCACACCAGAAATTCTTGACCTGATAGTTTCGATGATTTTTATTTGTGACTCTGGAAACAAAAAGCCTTACAGTTCCATGCATAGTACTGGCATGAAAGTTTGCGCTCTGCTTGTGGTCTGGCTGCGGTGATGCTATTCAGATTGTTGTACTCAGCTGTCTTTACAATCATTTTAAAATTGTCCACTCTACAGTTTAGCAAATCTTCACCTATTTCCACAGATGTAGAAGCAATTCTAAAAAAATAGTATTTTTGCTTAGTTATGTAGTTTTCTCTTCCCTGCTCTATTCTACACATTATCCATTAAAGTTTACACATGCCTGCATAGCAAATGCATGACTGTTACCATAAAGAGTAGCTATTTTGAGCCATCTTTCTTCCTATTGCCTTCTGTTTTTATGAGCTCCTCTGCCAAGACTAATCAATATGTAAACCTCAGCATGTTTGTAGCTAGTTTCATCTTTTTATATTAAAAGTTGTATTGCATAGCTTCCAGGTCTCGTAATTTCATCACAGCTTTCATGATACTCACCTTTTCCTTAACTTCTGCAGGCAAGTCTTTTGTTATTTTAAATATTCTTTTTGGTTTCGCAGTTGTTGATTAAAGCTTGCAAATATGACCCTACAGGCTTGAAGATTTCTAGGGACATTACAAAGCGCAAAAGCGTAACCATGTAAAATGAGGTACTATTTTAAAGCTTAACTCAAGAGAGACTTCATCCTGATTCATGGTTTTGGAACTGCTGGACTGTGTCTATCTACCGTTCATTCTCTCTATTATTTTATATTGATGTTCCAACCCAGAGAAAGGAGTTAGGAGACACCCTGTCACGGTTGTTGGTAGCCCTGGAGTAGCCCAGCTGTGGTACCTTCACCGCCAGCAGTACACAGTCTGTGTCAGTGGTGCAGATCACAGACCTGCCTCGGCACGCGGGGACGTCTGGCAGCACCAGCATTGCCACGGATGACAGTCACTGAGAAGAGAAGTTGGAAACAGTTGCATCTCCCAGTTCTTGTGCCTAGCACCACGCTTTACAGCTTGATGTGCAATTTTTACACTGATAAGTATTGTTTGAACCTGAACTAGGATTTCTACTGTCTTTTTATAAATCCACTGAATCATTTATATTTGTATTAAGGCATGTAATCTTGTTTTTGAGAAAGGAGCACTGACCTTTGGCCTGTGTCATTTGCCAGACTTCCTCTAAGCTATGCCATCAGGTATTCTGGGGATAATGAGGTGGAACAATTTATTAATCTGTCATCCCTGAGCAAATGAGTTACATTTGTTTTGAAGCCTTAATGTAGTGGTCATAGGTTAACCATCTTGTAAAATCCCCTAGGCTTTTCTTTTCAGGTATGAATAAACTAGGATCTTACTGACTTACCTTATATCAAGGAAAATAATGAGTGAAATCTATAATTAGTGTCAAAACTATGTGGATTTTCATAGGGTCAAGAATTCACTGATGGCTTCAATGCTGCAATTCGTTGCACCTACAGAGCTCTATACTGACTTTAGAAGAACTCTATCCAGCACCGCAATTTGCAGGTTCATGATCTAAACTGACAAATACGTTCACTTGGTTTTGACCATAGAGCAGTCTGTGTTTTCAGACATCATACCCATAATTAAGACAATTATTGGACTGTTGATTTTTTTAAACTATACTTTTATAGCCTTATGTATCCTTGACTGCAAAATTTATCATAATTCACATTAAAATAAAAGTGGCATTGACCCACAGCTATTTAGTGTTACTCAACAATTTGGAAATTATCTCAGAAAGAATAGTTTGATTCTAACACAGGCTCAATTAATACAATACAATACAATACAATACAATACAATACAATCCATCCTAATGTGCATTTAAATATTCATGCTATGCACAAGGGGATAATAGTTATGTACTGTTGGCTAGCAAACTCTGGAAAGCATAGTTTGCCTCAGTCTTATAGCAAATTTGTTCAAAGTATTAGTTTCACTATTTGGTATTTTTTGTAAGAGAGCACTGATGACCCAGTGTTTGATACCAGCTGTCTTACTTGACATTTTTTCCTATTAATAATCATGAAGAATTTTATATGTGGTGGACATCTGTGTAGTCCTGTGTCTTCAGGACTAACTTTTCTAGTAGGTAGTAGATCTAATTAGGTGTTGTGAATTTAATCAAAGATCGCACCAGAACCTTTGATGTGAGATTATTGTCATGTGCAGAATGCTTCTGGTCACCTACCTTACATCATAAGAGCTCATAGGTCGTGCTTTTGGTGGGTATAAGGATGAATTTCTTCAGGAACAGCTATTCCAGAGTAAGTGTTCTTAGTTGAAGCATAGGAGCTGTTTATATATGAGGTCAATGAGAAACTGCTACTCCACGAGTAGAATATGAGGGCAAGAAATCAGCAAATTTGACTTTGAATTAATTAAGACTGCAGTTAAGCTTGCTTGGCAGTTCTGTATGTATTTGTTCTGCATAGAAATGCAAATTTACCCTTTGAAAAATGCAAGTATTTTCAGATGAATTGAAATACCATTGTACTTTCTTTCTGAATTTCAAATGCTCTTTTTCATCATCCATCACACACACACTTGTTTCTGTTTAACATTTTCAGCTAGTATGTGCATAAAGAAAATTTCATCGTGAAAACACCTGCTACAAGTGTGTTCCGTTGCTCTCAAAGCATGTGCAGTTTGAACAGTATGTTATAATCCTGGATTAGCTTCCCTCCCAGCAGATGCTAGCTAAACTGCTGTATCCAGTCTAGACCTTGTGTCCCACATGTTCTTGGCTTGCTGAGTCTGCACAGAAACACTGTCTGTCTGGCTCCGGGCCTCTCGTCGTGCGCTCCAGATGCAAACCAAGTGTCTGATACCACTTTTGGCAGCGGGAGCTACACAGTCTGGTTGCTTAGGCTCTATCCTTAGTCCTTGCTTTCTAAATCTTTCATAATAGCTATTGAATATGCTCATATTATTTCACAACTGTGCACGCTCTACTTCACTGTTTTCTTGGAAACACTAACAGTGGAGAACACCAGCACATTTATGTGCTAACGGCCCAGATAGCAGACATGATAAACAAACATATAAAAACCTGGAGAAACTTAATGCAGATCCTTCTGTCATTTTTCTTACGCGTCCAAAAATCAACAAAGATTTTGTCAGTGTCTTCTGACTTTCTAAGTGACCTAGTTCTCTTTTAGTCTAGAACTATTCCCTCCCCTTTGCCTTTCTGTAAGTCTTCTTTCCAGAGGACCACTTGGGTAACTTTTAACTCCCTTATTAGCTAAGCTGCTGCAAGGACAACAGCCCACCTAGAAGAATTAATTCCATGGGGAATTATGCTGCCTAATGTCTGCAGATTTTCTCATTTGAAGAGATGATTATCCTGTAATAGCCTCTGACCACTCTACATTTGCCATCCATTGACAGTGCGTTAGGAATCACAGTTAAATGATATGGCATAATTGCAAAATCATCTCACCCACTCTTTTAAAATCAAAATGCCCCTTGCAATTAGAAGCTGACACATACAGCCATATGCTGATTTGTCACATAGTGCAATGTAAGTCCTTCTTTAGGATTTTCCTTTTGGAAAATAGATCTACGGATCCCCTCATCTGAGTTGACTCTCCACAGAGAGCTGCAGCAAGTCAGTAATGTCCTTACAGTCTCACTTACTATTTTTCCATTTGTTCTTCTGTCTGTCTTCCAATGTGCCATGTCAGTTTTGGTGGTCTGCTCTTTTATTTTTTTCTGAGAAGATGAAGAACCAGAAAGTCAGCGTCTTGCATTGTACTCGCCTCCACCTCTCATCCCAAAGAAACCAAAAAATTCAGTGGTTCATCTGTGTTCTTTTCCCCATCCCAGTTTAACAGAGGGCAGGACTCACAGCCGTCACAGTCCTCTGCCTTTACCGAGAGTGCTCTGTGGGCCCGTATTTCTCACACAAGCTGTCATCTGTCTTGCCCACTTGCATGCAGTTGTCCATCTTGGCAGGACTTTTTTTCACGTGCTCTGAAGCTGAGGTGGATCCAATGCAGCTGCTCCTTTGCCAAGATCCAGCCACAGCCTGTTTCATGGCCGATGTTGCAGTGATGTAAGATTAGAGCTTTACCCAACCGATTGCCCGCAGTGGTGAATACTCCCACAGTGCAAACTGTTATTTCTCGTTTTGGCAGTCTTCTGGGGTTACTGTGAAACTATAAAACTGTCTGTAGTGTCCGCTGAGAAATGATGTCATGATGTCTGTACAGCAAAAACATCCTCCCTGTTTCAAATCCAAATTATTACCTCCCCAGACCCTGCCCATCATAATCCACATAGTCTCTCTTCAGCCCTCCTAGGCTAAGCCAAACAACTTGAAATTTGAGATTCTCTCTCCTTTCCCCCGGCTGGATCTTGTGGTGGTTGCCCAGATTTAGCACAGGCTGTTCCCCAAGTTTCAGGATCCAATGAAGCTGCAGTTCCTCTGTTAACCCCTCCTGGGTCACCTGAGCAAAGGCTGACTTTCATAGACGTTAGTCAGCTTTATCATTGTCACGGGAGGCAAAGTATTTCACTCTGTAGAAACAAATAATTGGAAACTTATGCTAAAATTTGATTCAAGACATTGTTTTCCTCTCTTGATATAACTTAGAATCATATTAGAAGTGACTGATATAATAAAAACTGGATACCTTGCTGGATCAGACCACCCAGTTCAGTATCCTACAGCTATTTAATTTCTTAAATTTTTTGTTGTTTTTCTTATAATGGGAGCACATCTGTTAAAATACAAGACCTGAAACTTCACTGGGAGCAAAAAAAAATTCCATCACACTAGTGAACAGAAAAGCTGCCGGGGATAGAGTTCAGTCCTTCAGAAACATTTTCTGTTCCTGCCTTACTCATTGCAGAGTTTCCAGTTTCCAAAGCAAAGTATGCGACCTGCAGGCAAGAGTCTATTTGTTCACAAGAAATCTGACTTAACTCTAGTCCAGTTGCTCCCGTGCATGGAAGGACACATGTACGAAATGCAGCATGTTCATGGTTTACAGTGTATACACATGGTCAGAAAAGTCAGTGTATCTGGCACCTGAAAGTTTTGCTTATATCCCAGGCGTGAAGAAGAGATAACCATGAATCTGAAGAGAGTGCAGAGTTGAGTTCATCGCTATAGTTCAATGGTGAATATGGTGGGATAATTTATCAGGCCAATATTTCACCTGGAATTAAAAAAAAAATAGTAACAAACATCCAGGTCAAGCCTGTAGGTACAAGATGCCTGATGACCTAGTCCAGTGCAAGCAGATTGATTAAATCCTGTGTGCAGATGCTTGAATATCAGACTACTTGCATTTTAAATATCCAATTCAAATACAGGCAGCTTAAATGAAGAGTACTACCAATCATGTTTAGGGCAGAGAGAAAGTCTAAGTTACGATATTGCTGACACCACTATTGTACTGTGATTAAAATATGGCTTTTGATTAGTAAACAGATGGATTTTGATCTGCATCACGAGCCTGAATGAATTTGTTGCCAGTTCTTGAAGCGATTTGTGTTCTTGGAATCAAACTACCAAACAGTAACAGATGTGAGTACATTGAGCTGTCAAGAGCTTAATGAAGTAAAACCGAGATCACTAACCAGTTTTAGAGAAGGGTTAAGGGGATCCCTTTTTGAAAGCTAATTATTTAGGACAGCACACCTGTCATTAGGCAGCAGAAGATACCAAAAATTAACCATTGTCTCGCATGAATTCTCACTCTGCCACATGTGGTTGAAATGATGGACAGAGTTGTAGCTCAAAATTAATTGAGCTTTCAAATCTGGAGAAAGTGGGAGAAAAAGATTGATCTAGGGTTACTAAAAACAGTTGAAATCACTAGCACAGCATGCCTTCCATTATCATGAAACATTTCCTTTTAATTCTTCATGTTATAAAGACATTTTGGTACCCAGAATGCTGGTAGTTAAATCCAGCACAGTAAATGCGACCACGCGGAGACATCTGCTTTCAGCACGGTGTGGCAATGTACGGAAGAGCACAGCCTTGCAGGGAAGGCGAGGGGCAGTGCAGGGAAACCCCCGGTTTCTGGGTCTGCTCAGGTCTCTGACCGTGGGCAAGTCACTTAGCGGCGAATCTGGAAGGGTAACACTTCCCTTGCCTGCCTGGTCTGCGCAGGCTGTGAACTCTGATCTGGCAAAAGCTGTCGTAGTGTTTGGATAGTGCCCAGCATAACTGGGCCTTCGTTCAACCGGAGGCTTCCTGGATTGATGTTGTGACACCGTGCCAGTGAGCAGAGATCAGTTATGTGTATAATGCCTTTGCTACATTAGTCTGAACGAAGCGTGAGCTTCATTGGTAATTATATTTCAGCTTTGGCAGTGCTTTGATGACCCAGGCCGTATTGCTCAGTGAGGGCAGGAGCTGCTTCTTTCCCTGAGCTAAAGATGTAAACGTGAAGTCACAGTTAAAGCTTTGAAGATGCCGTCTATTCCTTTTTGTCCCAAGTGAAATGTGATGTAAAAGCTAACCTATGGGGTCAGGCCTGCAGAAGAGCCCAGAGAGCCCCCTCCGAATCTCGCAGCCCACCAGCTGCTTGGCAGCAACCTCCTCTGCCTTCACGCCATGCAGGAGGAGCATCAGCCAACGTGGCTGGAGGGGGGTAAATCACCTTTGAGCAAGGGACACTTATATTCGCAGTGCTTATTTGATTCTTCCAGTGTGAACAATTTAGGTTAATCACTGATCTTCATTAATCTTATTGCTGTTGCAAAAATAGCCATTGTGAGAAATCAGTATCTGCTGGATTAAAATCGCCTTTTCTGAGTACTTTGCAGTGAGCGGTGCTTCCCGTAGTCGTGCACGGAAGAAACATGATCTTTTCCAGTTCTGATTTTTTGAGGGTGTGCGGGGGTGTTGGGCATGAAGCCATCTAGAGAGATACATAACTATGAAATAATGCTTCTGTGTAAATCAACATTCTGCTGACAGAAAATGTAAGTTAAAACTTGTGTCTAAAATAATCTTGTCTCAGTGGAATCCATCAAATCCATTTTTCTACCACGTCTGCATTGCTCCTGTGGAGGCTGGTGACCATGGCAGTGTCTGCCTGGGGCTGGGAGGACTCTTCACGGCGATGATGGTCTCGGGGGCGTGATTCTGTACAGGTTTCGGTATGCGTGTAGTTTTACTCATGCGACTCACACTATTAAAATCAATCACCTACTACTGGCAAATACAGAGGCTTCAAAACGCAGGCGTGTCAAAGAGACACAATGGCTGGCTGGCAGTAAAAATGTGGAAAGGAGAGAAAAATCCTTGTTAGTGTCTCTTTCTGCGGTACACGAAGGACGCACGTTTCTGACCCCAGGGCTCCTTTACAGAAAAGCAGGTTTATACATCTTAGGAGATTGCTGCATTTTTACAGGAGAGTTGGGTGAATGTATAACTGCCTCCATAGGAGCTTTTTATCATTTAGCATCCTACTAATGTCTGGTTTTCCTCTCCACAGGAATCCTGCCCCAAAATGATTGTAAATTACCAGGCAGAAATCTTTGATCACTCACCAATTATCTCTCTTCCTTTCAGCGTGTAAAGCTCTCTATATGAGGTAACTCCGGTAACTTCAGTGCAGAGTAACCTTTAAAATCAGCATATTGGGAAGTGGGTTACCTGTTACTTATTCTTGAACAGGGAATTTCCTCTGTTGTTCTTCTTTTATACTATTCCTTTCAATGTAAACACAAACCTAGTGTGTATGCTTGAATAGCGTTACTTACTTTCTACATCTACTGTTGCAAAGACTCAAATCTTCTAGCCAAACTTAAATCTTTGGACTTCATAGGTTATTTTAGCTAGAAGTAATACCTTGTCGTAAGCAGAGAGCTTGAAACGGAGAGAAGACTCTCACTTCTTACCTTAAACTTTTTTTTTTCTTGGAAGATGGTGGGAAGCAATAAAATAATCAAGACCCACTTCAGCTCAGCAAGTAAGCGTGGACTCAGCTTTCGTACCTCTCCTGACCTCAAGAGCATAGTCCTGTGCTTAAAATGAAGGCACCTTGCTCGACTGGAGCCTACATTCTCAAAGGGATCATATTCCACCTTCATTTTTCAGAACTGTGAAGAGAAAGATTTGCTTTCTTTTTGAATGAAGGATTTCTTGGTTGTAATTCTGCATGATTTTTATATTTTTAAAGATTTAATGATACGTTCCAAATGGCAGACTCCATTTGTAAAGCTGAGATGTCAGTATGATTTCAGCCAAGTTACCTGTAAGGGACTGAAGTCACATGCGAGTTGCCCCCTGAAATGAACTGGGGCAGCAAATCGCTATGCATTGCTGTTTGCAGGATTAGGGTTTATGTTTGCAAAATTTTTACCTTCTTAGGTCAAAAGGGTTCAGCTGATTCACACTACCTCATCAGCGGTAGCTGCCAGGCGGGAGGGCAGCCAACTTCTCGAGCGGAGCGAGGAGCAGCCTGAGAAGGACCATGAGCCGCTTCGCTCTACCAGGAAGCCGAAGCCAGCATTGCCTCTGGGAAAACACGACGTGGTGGCATCACTTTGACATGCGGGACTCAGTACTCCAGCGCACAGAGCTCAGGCACTGAAATAGCTGCTGTAGTGCACAGAGAAGAAGGAATGGGAACTGGCAAATGTCCAGCCTGGGAAAAAAGCAGTCCCTGAGCTGCTGATGTTATGTCATGCTTTAGTTCATACTGTATTTACACTTAGTTTATCAAACTTCCCGTCGTTTGAAAATTATTTAACAGGACAACATAAACTGGAAGATATTTGTTCTTCAATATTGACATTTTACACTTTTAAACAACTTCCCTCTATAAACTATTGTTGAGTTTTAACATTTTCTCAAGTTCTTATCTTGTAGTAAGTTTAGGACTTTTTCTTTAACTCTAAGTTATCTTGCTTACTCCTTCCCAGAGGGAAGTGTCCCACATACTGAATCCAGCAGAGCGGCAGCCACAGAATTAGACTCTCGCTTCCCCTGTGAAAACATTGCAAAGTTTCTCTCGAATTTTGTTCTACTTTTGTTAAACCTATACAGTGATTTTTATCTATAAAATAAGTTTTACTAACTCTTGCACTCCCAAAGCAGGTATCTAAAAAACCCCGTGATTATTAACTATCTGTATTACAGTAACTATTGAAAAGACGGGGGGACATTAGAGTTACCACAGAAACAGGCAGATCTTGTCATAGAAAACAAGCATTCAAGACAGAAAAAAACAAGCAGTGCCAAAACAAACGGCGGCAGGGTAAACGGAGAAGGGTGAGAAGTCCCTTTCCCAAGGCCACAGCAGATCCAGGGATGAAGCCGGGGTGTCGCGCTCTGGCAGCGGGTGCGTCGTGCCCTGCGGAGCTCTGCAGCCGCCCTGCCGGCTCTCGGAGGGCTGCCGGGGGTACGAGGGGGCAGCAGGGCTGCTGAAGCCGGGCAGGCAAGCCGGGGAGAAGCACGGCTGAACTGCCCGCTTTTGCCAGCAGAGCAACATCAAGCAGGATGTGACGCACCGATTGGATTTTTAAGCTGGGGAGTTCTGAGTATGGGCAGTTACGCTCCTACAATGTGGCCTTTGACGCTGTACTTGATGTGAAATCTAGACTAGAAGTTATGCTGACAAAATCTCCTGGGTAAACGCAGCTTATGCCTGTGCTTGTACAGTCAAGCTATGGCAATCTTTTAGCTGGGGTGACCCAAAGTTGCCAGTTGCCGTGCTAGTGGCAATGTTTGCACTTGACTTGTGTCCTTACACTTAAAAATTCATTTTACCATTTTTATAGTGGGGTGAGTAGTCATACTGGATCAGTTACAGCAGACGAGCAAAGTACATTTGGAAGTGGGAACCACTGGGTTCTTTCCGAGGCAGTAACACCAGCATCATTATAAGAGCGTTGCTTTGGTTTACACCCTTATCAAGACTCAAATCCATGCAGCCATCATTCTACATTGCTCTCGTTGTGGTAGGAGGGCTCTGGGCCATGGCAGGCTACCATTTTTTAATGAATAAAACAGTTCCGTTAGTTCTTTATTCTTCTTTCACTCATTATTTTACAGCAAAAAGAAAACTTTTCCTGCTAGAATGTCTTGAAGTAAATATGTTGTAGGAATTTGGTTTTTATGGGTATTTCTTCATTCACAATCAGTAGATAATTACATTAAGCTGTCTTTACCTGGAGGGATTTGAAAATCATATTAAACCCAACAGTCACATCGCCGCTCAAATGACATAGATCACTTGCAGATTAAGACGCTCCCCTCCTCCCCCCAAACCAAAAAGACCTTTTAGAAGGAGAGGTGTTACCATCCGCCACCTGTCTCTCCAGCTGTCAAGAGCCTCAGTCAGTTCATTAAAAATGTGCAGCTTTTTAAATTATGCACCTGATCATATGTTTTCTGGAGACTATTGAACTGAACTGCAGAATATCCTCTCTGTGCTTTTGGTGGCTGGGTGATATGCCCTGCTCTGGAGGAATATGCTTTCTCCGTCATTTTGATCGCTTTCCTTTAACTACTCCTGATGGAGCCAATGCTTGTGGGCACAGGACTGGCATCGGGTCAGCTGCCTGCCATCTCAGAGTGGTGTTATCGTGGGCTCCGAGAACCCGGCGGGTGATCACATCCACTGGGCAAAAGCTGTGTACTGGGTTTTACACTGGTCTGGGTTGTACACTGGTCTGTGCCCAAATGCAGTTTCAAATGTCTCTTCTGTTTGGTTTGGTTTGGGTTTTTTACCTTAGAAGGGAGTCACAAAAGATTACAGGCAAAAATAAGGGGGGAAGTGGATTTTCTTGCCTTTGATAGATTATTTTTATTTATAGTCCAGTTAAAGTGTAACAACCCACTGCATATGTAGTAGGCCATTTGTCCTTTATTCAATCTGCAAGGAGCAAGAAAAGAAGTAAAGCAACTTTCCCTGGGTATACATTTAGAAGTAAAAACCAACAATAACGTACACTCAGGGAACAAAATAAACCAAAGGATAGTTCAGCAGTGATCATTTCTATTCAACTGTAAAAAGCACCTGCAAAGACACTTGTGTTTTTTCTAGGCGATAGCCTGTGCGAGGAGAACACATCTTCTCATTCAGCCAGCTCCTGGCTCTTCAGCTTTCAGAGCTACTGGCTCGATCCATCGGGTTTTGCAGTTACTGGTTCTAGTGCTGCCTACTGGGGTTGCCTCGACGGAAAACACGTGTGGGTGAGCGAGGAGCAGCAGCTCAGGCGTACGTACATCTGCGTTCGTACATGTCATGTTACCCCTTCCCTCGGAGCATCGCAGAGGGTTTTACATACATTAATGACCCGTGCGCATTTCTCACCCTTGTTTTACTGATGAGAAACCTACAGTACGGAGGAAAGGAGCTGATTTAAGTCAAAGGTGGCTGGAATAATCCGGCACAAAAATTCCATTTCAAACCCATTACTCTTACTCTTCTTCCCGTCCTCCCTGCCAGGCTCGCAGTGTGAAGGCCGTGAAAGGATGCTGTCCGGGGTGGGCTTGCGCCGCCGGTGCTGGGGGCACTGCCCAGCCCCTGCCCACGCCGCCCTCCCCATCGCCTGCCGCAGCCAGCGGGGCTCCTCGTTCGGAGTCACCCCCCAACAGCCTTAGCGCTGGCTCAGCTGATGCGGTGTCCCTGTCCCTGCGTGTGTCCGTGCGTCAGCTTGCGCACGCGTGTGTGCAGGCGCGAAGCTGCAGCGTCCCGAGGCGGTGGGGGCAAGGGCGTTTCTCAGCTGGGGGCAGAACAAAATAAATGGAAGTTGCTCATACGGCCCTGGGATGCAGGCAGGCTCAGGAGCACAGCAAGAACAAGAGCCAGCTAAGCAGAAATATTGGCCTACATTTTTTTCTCCTCCTGGTGGAAGGCATGCGAGTTTCTATGGCAACTTGTGTTTTCTGTTCGTCAGGCCTACTGACTCACTTCTGGGGGAGCTGGGCAGAGAAAAAAGATTGTTTTCTTTCCCTGCCAAGACAAGCAGCTCCTTTTCTGCAGCCCATTGCTCTCGTCTGAGTTCGCCTGCTCCGTGTTCGAGGCTGGCATGGCTTTACAGAACCAGTTTAGGGCCAGAAGAAAAGAGAGTCAGACATTACAACACCCTCATCCCCTTGAAAAATCATGGGAAATTAGTTTATCATCTGCTTTACAAGAGGATGTCAGCCTAGCTAAAACACTGGGATGCTTTGGGCTGGCTCTGGTGACAGCGCTGGGCTGTGCAGGAGGGGAGTGCGGTGACTCCCGGTGCGGTGGCTCCCGGCACGCTGCAGGTTGCCCGTTCGGGGGAAGGCACAAGCTGCTGTGGCGTGTGGACCAGAGCACGCGCCCCGGCTGCTCGTGAGCGCTGACGGGAGAAAACGAACAGGGAAGCCTGAAGGAGACACTGCTGAGGGCGGCCGTCTGCCCACGCGGCTGTCGGCTGCCGTAAGGGGAATCGGAGCTGGCGAGGGCATGGCTCAGCGGAAGGAGTGGACACGTGTTCGGAGCCCAGAGCCAAGCAGTGCAGAACACATCTGTTCCTAAGTACCTTTGTGGTGATAAGCCTTTTATTTTTAATCTACTAGTCCATTTTGTCTTTTACTGACACATTAGACTGTCAGCCCGGCTTTAACAGCTATATCCCTAAAGGCTTCCCCCACACAGACCAGTGTCCATTGCTAAAATATTTGTTTTATGGCTTTGTGGTGGCATCTTGAGCTTCCTGGATCCAAACTTCCGTGGGAATGGACTGGCATGCCTTCCACGGTCTCACCTGATCACCCCAGTTTTTCTAATCGGGAGACTTCCATAGGTATACAAGCTTGATTTTCCAGCAGAGCCCAGGGATGCTGAGTAACCATTTTTCCTTGAAATAGAGGGGGAGCTTTGCATCATCTACTTCTCTCAGGCTCCGCTGAAAATTCCAGCTATTATACCCTGGAGAACACTGTGAACACTCGCACGACCAGCAGTTCTTCTGAAGCTTTTTCTTTTGCCTAATCACAAGCATATGGTACACCTTAAGGGAGATTATCTTCACATTGTTAGCTTTAAAATGCAGCCGCCTTCTAGCTTTACAAGGTCACAGCAGCTATCCAGTTAAAAGGTAGAGCAGAAATAAAATGTTCACATAGCATGACCTTGGTCAATCAGTTAATTTTTCTCTACCCTATTTACTCCAGCAGAATAAAAATCCCTCCCCACACACTGCAAAATGCTTTGAGATCCTGGGGTGAAAGGTACATCATAAACCAGAGTATTAATTATTTAAGCCCTGATACTATGCTTGGTACTGGAGGGAATACCGATGAATTTACTATTATTGTCTGCTTATGTATAGCTACTATGTACATTGATTGCAGCGGTGCAGCTGTCAGTAAACCATACAGGCCAGAGTCTGCAGACACGGTATATCGCTTCTCCCTTTTTGTGATTCATCCCACTAAGATTTAGGAATGACAGTGAGGTATGTGAGGGCTTGAGCAGCAACAGTACTACTACTTCAGGGAGTAAGAACGTTTTAAAAGACTTACGTCAGCATTTTATGTAGAGCTCCTTATTAATTATACTGCAAGGGGGAGGAGGGTTAGGACGTAGCCAGCACTGAGAGTCACAGCGCATGCTGCCAAACCAGCATGTATCCTACAAAATGGTATATGTGCGTAACATAGGGGAGGCAAAGGCTCGTTCCTCTTGTTCTGTGTTGCAGTTGCAGTTTTTGAGGTTTTGTGGGAAAACCTAATCTGAAATTGCTCATAAATTGGTTTTCTGGTTGTTACATTAAGCTGGATTATGCAGTGTAAAGCATTGATCTTTAGATTTTCGAATGCTGAATAATTTATGTGCACGTTGCCTGCTAAACTAGATTGTGGCAGTTTGATTGCTCTGGCCCTTCTCAGAACAGATCCAGACAACGGCTGTTCTAAGATACAGGCAGACTTTGAACTCTCTCACTTTTTAGTGTCTGCTTTAAAAAAGTGTGGGGGGTCTTTTCTAACATGATGTTTTGTTATTGAGGTTTTATTTTATAGTGTCCAACAGTGTTACCCTACTGCAAGCACAAGGCACAATTTTTAGAGATGCTGTTCCTTAAAACCTGCTTTTGCTATCATTCCATTTAGTATGGCCATATATTACAAGATAGAAATGGTCAATACAAGCATGAGAACATATAGACAGAAAGGGAAAATTGTATTTTTATGAATGGTGCAGATGTTTATCATAAATCTAAATAAAATCCTTTTTCAGAACTTTTGTCAATTGAATTGGCTTGTGCCATTCAGAAACTTCGATTTTCACACGTGTATATTTTAGAATAGATTTTAAAATAAGATAGCATGTTGACACATAAGTTATTTAGCTGGACATTTGTACGGTCGCTGTGCAGAGACTTTGTCTCTGAAGAGCTTATTACACTCCTGTATGGCTTTAAGTCACGTACAGATGTTGATGGTAGGTATGCAATTTCTCTAAAAACTTTATTTTTAATATTCTGCATCTTTACTGACTGTAGCAAACAGGGCAGAATGCGTTGATTATCCTCTTGCGCTGGGTCAGCTTTGGTCAAGTCATCAAAAGCAAGAAACATCTATTAAGTGTTCTTTTGCTGAGTCCTCATTTTAAATGGACTTGCAGGGAGCAGCAAATATTTTTCCTCTCATTTTCTCTAGACCAGTCTCTGCGTCCCGCAGAGGTCACAGCCTCCCCAGAGAGGAGCCTGAAAGGCTGAGAAACGCTGCTCTGAACAGGTCCAACTGCCGCTATTCAGCAACACTGTAATAATGTCACCTAAATACACTGGCTTCCATCCATCAAATGATTGACCCCATATATGAAAACCCCTCAGTAATTGTCATCGCACAATGCCCGCTAGCGAACTGGTCTTCACACTGGCCTTTACCAAGACAGTGCATTATCCTTGCACAATGAGTTATTGACACCATGTCTGAGGCTGACATTTATGGCGGGCTTATTGACGGAGATCGTTTGGTGCTGGAAATAGGTGGCTGCTTATGGCGCCGTGCACCCTGCCCCGATCACGCCTGCTTACCCTTGGCTTTACAAACTCGGGGACAGACATCGCGCCCCAGGCAGGGAAGGCGCAGCCGAGGCAGCGGCCGGGGCTCTGCGGGGAAGGACCTAAAGCGGGGCTCAGCCTCTTTCTTACGTGGGGAAAACCCAGGGCAGAGCTGCTCCCTGTGTACTGACACCTTGCTGAGTAAATCAAGCCCTGTTTTACGCACACATCCCTCCCCCTTGCCCAAGCAGATAAGGTTCGCTCACCCCAGCTCTCGCGTCCTCCTTTCTTGCTTGGCTGGTTCACCAGCATATTCTCTTTTGGTCGGTTGGGTTTTATTTTAGTTGCAGACTGGCACAGCTTTTAGTGGTTTTGCATCAAAGACACGGACTAGTGCGATGTATACAGATGTCTCAGGCGCCATGTATGAACTCAGCCGTCCCAGGTAGAAACCGGTCCCCCCCCTTTTTCTGCAGAACCCTAAGTGCGGTACCAGAAGCGATCCCCCGCTTGGCCGATCAGCCCGGACTGCTTTGCGGAATCGAAGTAACGCTGGCACGCCGCAGCGCGGACGCTGCGACGGCCTTGAAACAGAAAATGGTAGAACCCCTCCAGGACGTTGCACTGGCTGCGGTTTGCCGCCGGCTGCCGAGGCGGCGAGTGTCACAGCGGGCGGCCGCGGGAAGCTCCGCGGAGCCGAGCCCGGGCGCTGGAGCAACCCCGGCGGCGCGGCTGCGGACGA
>JAVKLA010000084.1:1023625-1068040 GCA_034782735.1 Sagittarius serpentarius
GCCGTAGCGGCTCCCCCCAGCGCCGGCGGCGGTGCCCGCCCTGCCCCTCGCCCCGCCGGGGTCCCTGGGCGTGGTTGCAGCGGGCGCCGGCCGGCCCTGCCCTGGGCTCCCGCTGCTGCGGGGCCCGGTGGTCGCGCAGCGGCGCCTTGGCTCGGCGGTGACGCCGTCTGGTAATGGCTCCTGAGAGCCAGCCCTGCAAACGCCGCTGCCGGATGGTTTTGTTCCTGCGGGTCTCCGCGCTGCAAGGGGCGATGGAGCCGTGATGCAGCATTAGCTCAGTGACACGCGTGTGTACCTGCGGCAGGAGCGGGAGGGAGCAGCTCTTTGTGTGTCACTGCCGGGCTGTAGCTGCAAACCCATTGTTTCAGTGATGAGTCATGCAGGAGATAGTAGATGTTGTGAAGCAAGACAGCTCGGAGACGTGCAGGGGCAAGAGGCCTCCTGAATAAGAAGGAAAACCCGTGGATTTATGGGCTACGGTGGTCCTCTTTCCCTAGCCTGGCACTGTGGCAGCCCAGCCGAGGCGGGAGCTGTCCCTGCAGCCCCGAGCAGGGTGGGTGACAGAGCTCCGTGCGCCTCTTTTAAGCCTGTGACAATTTCATCGCCTTTCTCCTCAGACGTGCTCAGTGGCTGTTAACGCTCGCAGCTCTGTGGCTCACAGGTGGTGAATGTGCTCTGGGTATAGCAGAGGTTAAGTGCTGGAGAACTGGTGTTAAGCAGGGTTGTTTATTGTATCTTCTGCTGCTGCTGGAAAAGATTTTAATTATTATCCAGCCTACCCCACACTATGAGAACGTTTTGTAAATGGATGCAACAAGTGAGGATCTGGGATACATAGCAAGAAGTGTCGGCTGCACGGCAGGAGAGGCAGAAGTGACCTAGCTGCATCGTGCTGGGTAACCTCTGAAGGCAGAAATTGTTTCCAAGTGGGGCGTGGGCAAGGCAATGCACCAGAAAAAAGAAGTCGGGTGGGTTTTCTAGTTACACGGAGTAGCACGCAAGGATGTGTGGAGATGCTGTTTTATACCAAAGCCCGCTCCAGGTAGGCGCTGCCTGGGTGAGTTTGCACAGCACCCAGCGCAGCGCTCCCTCGGTGTGACCGGGTGCTTTGTGTTCTGCTGTGACACACACAGTTACCATTTCTGCTGCAACAGACATGTCAGGGCTGAACTGGCTGCTGGAGCAGCAGCGTCAGTGCAAACGTGGCTACTTCAGGGAAGTCCTGAGCACCAGGAAGATGTGTGGCATGAGAGGGAGGAGCCCGTCACTTGGACTTCGGGTAACAGGAAGATGTCAGGGGAGAGCACAAGCAGAGAAATAGCTGGGAAAGACTTTTTGGGCAGCAGTAAAGCGTTCTAGATTGGCTTCGTTCCCTCGCCGCCTTCTTCCTCTCCTCCCCCTTCAAACGTGTGTTCAGAGAAGCTTTACGGTCTGCATTACACCCACAGTTACACTGCGTAACTCTGGGGGTGCAGTCTGGCCTTAAAATCAATCCAATTTGGGAACAGCATTAAAAATGTAAAATAAAACTGATTTAAGGCTGCTGAGTCGAAAGCTGATGGAGGTGCTGCAGAGTGCTTGGCCTCAGGCAGCAGGGAGGACGGAAACCTGCTCAGGAATCCCTGCTAACGCGACAGTGAGCGTGGTCTGTGGTCGTTCCTTGTGGGTCTGCCCAGCTGGTGTCCTGGCTTTCCCACCAACTAGGTGGTAAATACCGTAAATATTTAAGCTGTTGCTTTTTCAAAGCTGGGAATAAAGGAGGAAGAAGTCTTCCATTCAGCCAGACGCTCATCATCCTGCCTTTTATGAGGAAGAAAATGGATAGAAGGAAAAAACAGAATGGTTTTGGAGAAAGGAGATCAGAATGGCTTCGGCAGGGAAGAGGGTTAAGGTACGGCTGGTCCCCTTCGCGGGGATTCCCGGTGACGTGGAGCACTGCAGTACTTGCACATGGAAACGCAGTGTGTGAGGCATAGCTGCTCGTTCTGCCTGCCTGGAGAGCGCCGTGGCCACTTCCCAGCTGGCCAGAGGTGGTGGAGGACTGTGTCTGTGTGCGGTTTGCAACTGAGGAGAGCCTTCTGAAAAGAAGAGATGAAGAAGAATTCCCTGAAAGCAGACAGCAGTTGGATTTTCACATTCTCCTTGGACTTGCCGGGAGGTCAGGCCAGCAGCTTTTGTCACTGCTTTGTACTTCTTTTTGTGGTTGATAGTTACTGGGGTGCAGCTTGAATAATCTCAAGCTTTGGGGTGTAGCGCAGGGTACAGCTGCTGGGGTGGCTCCGTGGACTAACCTGAAAGGAAATCACGTCCTTCAGGGAGGAAAGCAGTGTCTGCAAAGCTGTGAGAACGACATCTACCCCAGCACCTATCCCAGCACGTACCCCAACATCTACCCTCTCCTTCCACGTAGTGCACGGTGCTGCGTGTGACACCAGAGACCCCTGAAGCGCCAGGAGAAGGCCGGTGGCGCGGGCAGGGTGGTGGTTTCTCCGGGCACCTGCGTGCTGCCTTGTGCAGCATGTGCTGCATTTTGCAGGTCTGCAAATAAAGCAGCACTCGACTTTGGAATCAGGTCCTGCTGTATTCATCGAGGTGTTGGTTTCCATGAGGACACACGTGGCGTCCGGGTGCTTTCAAACCTGACGCAAGTGCCGCAGAACGTTCCATTTCCCTGGCCGTAACCGCTGCCTTTGCTCAGGTCTGTTTTGTTTTCCGGCAGGTATGCACATGCCTTTTCCTGCCCCTTCAGCCTCTCCTCTTCCACCAGTGGAAAATTAAACCACGTAGGCTTTGCTTTTCTTAATGTATAACCAGAGCAAGTTCTGTGCCTTCACCTCTCTGAGGGCTGTTTATTGCTTTGGGGCTGTTTATCGCTTTGGGGAGTTGTTTACGACGCACTGTTTGGGTTTGCCTGCGTGGCTGGGATGAAGCCTTGCCACAGGCCACTCTGACCCACCGTGGGGAAGCCCAGGTGGCTTTTAACGTGGAGCCTGCGCTGCCGTCAGCCTGTACACAGTGGTGTCACTTGCGTCCCTAGGTAATCGGGGACTGCCTACAATATGGTTCAAACTGTGTTTACAAGGTGTTTACCCAAAAGCCTGTTGAATATTACATATTATATGTATTAATATTTCAGAGAACGTCATTTCAGATTGCTGAAAAAAGCAGAGTCTAAATACATCAGCTTGAGATGGACCCGTAAGAGTAACAGCTTGATAGAGTACAGCAACGTGGTACAGTCGTGATTGGGACCTCAGGGGCAAAAAAGGCTTCAGTGCTGTGGGGATCCTTGAGTTGTGCCGTTTGTTATTAAAGCTGAGTTCAGACTTTGCTAATAACGCTTGCTGGAATTTAAAGGACAGAGCAAGAGCGGTTGGTTGTTACCTCCCAAGTAAACTGGGAGCAAATGAAATGCAAGTAACAGACTAAGAGGGAATTGTATGTGTATTGATTAAACAACTACCCAGACACATCTGCTGATTTTTACATCTATAGAATCCTCACGCTTGGTGACACTTTTACAACATAAACATTTCTGCTATTTACTGAGTTAAAATAGTGGTTTTTGGAGGCTCTTTTGCTTGTGTGCTCATTGCATCCCAGTTTGATCCTGAGTATGCTTGGTTTTGCTGCATGCTTTGTGCTGGGCTTGTATGACTCGTAAATAGTTTCTTACAAACGTGTGACGGACTTATGTAGATATGCAGAGAGATGTAACGAAAATGAAACTTCAGTGGTTTGGCTTGTCATCTGTATTCCTGTTTATATGCTCAGCAGACTTGTTCTCCTACATGATGACAAATGTTATGTAAATGATGATACTAGTAATAATGTTACTTGGATCTGATTAATTTGTGGGGAAAAAACCAACAGATTTGGGGGACGCGAGGGGGATAGTCGGTGTTACGCATTTTTTCTTATAATAATGCCATGGGAATGCAAACAATAACAGACACACCCTGGACGTACACCATGATGGCCACATACTTCAGCATTTCTGATTGTTTTGGGAGTCAGGACTTTGAAGCACTCTTGTCTCGTCCACATCTGCGCTTTCATGCTTCGTAAGGTTGCTGCTGCTAACCCTTTTTCTGTAAGCAAGTGGCTCACATGCACGTAAATGCGTATATTTGCACATGCACAAACCCACAAACTGAGATCCTTTTTTCTGTGTGTTATTTGCAAACTCCAGAGACATTTGACTTGAATTAGAGGGTGGCTGATTTCTTTGAATTTAGGTTAATCCAAGAATGTTTCATGATCTAAGAAAACAAATCTATTTATAATTGCCAGTAACGAGTATTTGTTTTCTTAAGGTTTTTCCCATAGATACTCGTCAGCGACCCACTCAGCTTGTGCTCTCTGCTTTGCTTGATGCTGCTCAGTTATGTTTACAGCCTTTCATTTTTTCGAACGTTGCCAGCAAGGGTGGTGACCAAAGAGTAAGCATAGTTCAGGTGTTTTCCCATCTCATCTAACTGCCGTTTTGGCACACATCTTAATTGCATGGGATTGATAACAAGATGCGTGGTGACCAGAAAGATTTCCTTTGTCTGTAGTGCCACCCACCTAGTGCTGATGGGTGAGGAAGAGGAGCGGCTCACACCCAGCATCTGTGTTTTGGGAACAGCCTGGTGCTGTGCTCAGTGTGGTCCTCCTCTGGCATCCCTCAACAGGTCTCACGAGTATGATGTTGAGACACATCTCCAGAAACCCCGTAGGGCTTTTAGGCCACAGCTGGCTCTTGTCAGGCCAGCTCGGGGTGCACACAGGTCCTGAGCGCCTCTGGGTGCCTGTGGCCGTGTCCTCGGTCGTGGCTGGCATGCTGCAGGCAGCACATCCTCCTGGATTTCTGTCAGGAGAAGTTGAAGGACCTCCCAACAATGAGCGCGGTGTTTATCTGTTTCCAGAGGTTTCCAGGTACACGAGAGCTACGCTGCAGCCCCAGAGGCCGCCAGTGCCACAGGGGCAGGTGGAAGTAGCTTTGCTAGACATGAACGCAAGCTTCGCTTTCTGGAGTCTGCATAGGCCTGCCGAGACCACAGAAGAAACTTGAGAACAGGCCGGCTTCTGGAAAATAATTGCCTCACATAATCCTAACCTGTCTTGTTACTCAAGTGCTAGACTAGCTGTGGTGCTCACCTTTTCTTTATTTTTTTCCCTGTTTTTACTTTATGATGAGTGCAAACCTGGTGTAGGCAATCAGGCCTGGTGGTGGAGGGTAAGGGAGTCACACTGGCTGCAGCAGAGGACCCCTTCCAAAACTGATGATGTCTGCACAATTCATCTCTCCTGATGCACTAAAGTAACTTTTTTATCTCATCATTTTGGGAAGCAGCACTGTGTCATGGGCCAACAGCAGGGCTGGAAGTTGGGAATCTGCTTTCCTCAATCCCGCTGATGTCTTTTTCTGTACTGTGGGGCATATCAGTTGAATTTTGTCTATAAAATGCTGAACTTCCCAAAACGTGACAAAGATCTATAAACATCCACACCTATTTTTTTTTTTTTCCTTTTTAAATTTAAGAGAGCTCTGATCCTCTAGTGGTATCTTGTGGCAGTGAGTCCCATAGCGTAATCATATTCAATATGTGAAAGGGTTTCTTTGTTTTTAACTCGTTGCTTTTGAGGTATTTGAGCTATGTAGTGCTGGGGAGCGTGCTGGCTGCCCACCCTGCGTGCTGGTGTGGGGGCTCCGGTTCAGGGCAGAGCCACACGTGCAGCTGCAGTCTGAGGGAAGAAGTACAACTGCACGTAAGTTGTCCTTCATTTCCCGTCTTCATCCCCTCCTGTCTTCTGTACACATACAGGCGTACGGGTATGCTTAGAAAGGCAATGATAATACAAATACAAAATACAGCACACAAAGTTTGCTGGCCTTCCTTGCCAAAAAAAAGCAAACTTCCCTTCCATTGGCTGATAAACTGTTTCACTAAGGGACATGAAAGCATTTCATAATCCTTTGTTGAATTTTGCAGCACTTCTGAAAGGTCACAGGTGGAAGAGGTGAGGTGCCTTACCTAAAGCTATGCCTTGATAAGGCAAGAAGTTGAGCTTTCTGGTTCCCCATCTCCTGTCTAGCTGGATGTGGAGGTTGGAATGTAGAAAGCCCCAAGACTTGCTGAACGTCACATCTCCTGACTGGAACCTGCCTGTTTTACACTGCAGAGGATGGGATAGGGGTGAATAAGGAGTGTTTTATACTGAAATCGGGTCTGTCTTATTGCAGATGGTACAATTCACTCTCCTTGCTAGTTAAAGGTTCCTTGGGCTTCCCCTGTCCTTCCTTCGGCTTCCGATCTCTTTCATAGCAGCACCCAATAACGTCGTTTCCTCTGTGTTTCTGTGCTCAAGGTTGTATGTAGAAGAAATTTTGGTCACATTCGGGATTCTGTTTCCTTCGTATACCCATTTAGCTTGTTAGAAGTGAATCCTTGCTCATGAAGTCTCCAGACCAATCTCTGAGTATGTGTGCGTCTCGGAAGACACCAGATTTTCCCACTGCAGCACAAAATGCTCCCTGGTTCAGGATCCTGCCAGGATCTTGCTAGTGAGGACATGCTGTAGTGTTAGGTGTGATGTAGATTGAGCTCTTGTCCATTTGCAGGAAGCCGAGCGAACAGAGACCATACCAAGTGTTTTTGTTGGGGGACGCACACTTAGTGCGTACCTGGACCATTGGCAGATGCTGCTGTAGGTTCAAGGTTTTTGTTGTGAAGGTGGGCAGAATCGCAGTGATGCTGTATTGTGTGCTGGAGGAGGATGTGGCCTGCTCAGAGAACCTGCTCTTCCTCTCAGGGTACCGGCACGCTGACTCCACGAGTTAGACGTTAACTTTGGAAAGAGCCCCGCTCTGTGACTGGGAGCAATGTCTGTGTGAATTCAGAGATTGCAGGGATAACGGCAGGAGTAACTTCCCTGGTGTGGCCAATTCTGGTGATTGAGGAAAGCTTCCGACTCCGGTGCACATGTATTGTGCTTTGATGGGCAGATACCCTTGGATTCTTACCTCCTTTTCTTTTTCAAGTATGGAGGTAAGATTCTGAAGGGTAATCTGCACATTTCCATTCATTTCCTTGAGAAGAGAGCTGACTAGTGTGAGCAGCCTGTGAAAACAAACCCCTGGCACAGCGCTGGGATGAAGGTGCAGCAGCGGGCTGTTCTCGTCACGGGGATCGAGGAATGTTACATGAACTGGTGTTGAGCAAATACACTCTACCTAACAGACTGGTAATTAACCGATAGATCCGGTTTTGCCATGACTCAGTGTGTGATACGAAGTCATTTAACCTGTCTTTGCTTCAGTTTCTAGTGTGTGTAAAATACAAGCAGTGTGTTGTCTGACTTAAAATAAGTTTGGAGACCACTTGCGTGCTGCGTGCTGAGGGTCTGAGACCTGGTTGTGAGTGGTGAGGTGGGGTCTTGGAGTCTCTTCCGCGGGCATGTCAAGTGTCTGGGCTTTTTGTTTTGTTTTAAAAGTACATAGTTTGTTTATAATACGGTTTATTAAGTCAGCTCATGTTTACCTTTCTTTTCCGACCAGTACATTCAAAGTGCATCATCGTTCGCTGTGTTTCTGCAGACTTCAGTGTGCCACGCTGACCCAGGGCCAGAAGGGGAGACAGCGGTTTCCTCGCGTGCGTTGGAGCTGGTGGGGTTGGATCCTGCCTGTCGTTGGTGCTGCTTTTTGCTCTGAGCTGCAACACGGAAGCTGTTCAACTTGCAAATAATGGCTTATCAGAACACATTACTTTGTCTTGTTATTTCTTAAAAATGCTGATGCCCAGCGGAAAAGCATTGAGACAGCATCTCGCGTAGGAACAGCTCAGCTGGTCGCCTGCCCGGCTGAAGCTCCTCAGATGATGGAGCAGAGTCAGTAGTTAACCGTGTGCTGTTGGTGCCCACTCCGCCTGCCAGAGCCAGTGCTTTTCTGCACTTTATCCTGAATTCTGCAGAATGGTAGAACAAGAGTTTTACATCAGTCCAGCCTGCCAACTTTGGTGCTGCAGCAGAGACAGCGCGCAGCGTGCTCGGCACCTTTGCGGCTTGAAGGCACTGGGGTGGTCTGTGTGTATATAAGGCTGTCCATGATGGTTTTATTTTTTTTTTAGCAATCTTGATCTGTTCTCTTTTCCTTTGTAGTACTGCTAAATCCTGGCCCTTTATTTCTTTCTTCTGTCCACTAAGAGTCACTTGTAACTAAAATGTAGCTAAAATGACTATCTGGAGCTCATTCAGGGTTTCAGTAAGCACTGGAATAGCAAATTAAAGCACAGTGTAAATTATCCATAGAGGTTTGAGAAGTTGTTTTTAAAAACGTCTGCCAGGTATTTATTTAGTTATGGTTGATTCTTCTTTGGGGCTTGGCAGATGAACGACAAGATTTCTTGAGGGTCTTTCCAACCTTCCTTTTTGCGTTCCAGGAGCTGCGGTGGTTTTGTTGAAAGGAAATACTCACTTTGTTGTAAGCCATCTGTCTCCATAAAGTAGGAATAAAGCATGTCTGCTCCCTAGATTGTATCAGGCAAGAGGATCACCTTGTCATTTCTCTAATTTATTTCAGGTTTGGATACTGAGGTCACTGATTTCTAAGAGTTACAGATAAGCCCATCATGCTGAAACCACTAATGGTCTGTATTGGTTGGTGCTAAGGAGGGATAGTTTATGTGAAGGCTGATTTTTCCTTTGCTTTTACAGATATGTCATAAATCTGTCATCATCCTCTGGCTGAGAAAATGGGAGATTTGAGTATTTTTGTTGTTAATAGTGAATGGTGACATCGTCTACAGATAAGGTATGAAGAGTGTGTGGTGTGCCAGTGTAGTGAGAATAGCTCAGCAGAGAGAGCATCAGGTAGGAGCTAGGGTCTCCAAAACCCTGAAGTTGAAATCCCAGGAGGGCTGGCTTAGCTCTCACCCCTCTGGAGTGTATCACAAGCTGCCGATTTCTAATCGTGAAGCATTTCAGTATCCTTTGTGAATAGCATGCTTTTAAAATACTGTTTGGTCTTTCTTTAAGAAGACAATGTGGCCCAGTTGGTGTGATTAGGAAGGAAAATGGCACGTTTTGGTAGCAGGCTGAGATCTGAACACAGCACCTAGATGAGCAGCAGCAGCAGCAAGGGAGCGGTCTTACCGAAGAGTCGTCGGCTGCATTGCAACCAGCTCTTTACCATGGTCTCACTGGTGAGGGCCTGCTGCAGCCGCAGGCACAGCCGGGGGAGCCCACACGGTTTTGGGGAGAAGTGCTGTGTCTCAGGGCTGCCACATCACTGATGGAGAAGCAGCGGTGCAAAGGGATGGACACCAAACAAAGTGGTTTTACCAAAGATGGGAGAGAAAAGTTGGGCTTCTGTTGTGCTGTTGTCAACCAAAATCCAGAGGGGCTCAGAGAAAGGGCTCACAATTTCAAAGGAGTCTCAGTCCTCCAGCTTGTTTCTAGGCACTTGAAAGTGCCAGCGGCTGTTTGCTGGCGTAGCCTCTTGTGTCAGCAGCCTTAGTTATGACTCAGAGTTTGCCTGGCTCACGCTGAGCATTACTGGTCTCCAGTACTGCTGACTCTGTTCTTATCTTCCCTTCCCTGGATCTCCCCTCCGGAGTCTGGGACCTGTAGAAACAGAAACCAGCCTTCAGGTTGCAGCCTGCCCTTCCTCTCCAGTGTGGGGGTCCCCCTCCCCGAGCACAGCCGACCAGCCTCTGAAATCGAAAAGATCCGGAGAGTCTTTCTGTCCCCGGCGCTTTCCTGGTACAAACCAGGAGTGACTCCTGTGAGTGACACTGCTGTAGAACCGGTGTGAGTGAAATCCAGGGCCCTTTTCTCTGGGTCTGTAGCGGTTCATGGTGTGCAGTATAAGCTCCCAAAAGGACTGAGTGATTCAGAGAAACACTTCAGACTATTCAGAAAATTACACCGCAGAACCGCCAGTGCTTAACTGTTCATGGAGTTAAGTAATATTCTCTCTCTGTACCGGAGAGGGACCTTTAAGCATACATAGAGGTAAGATGCTTGATTATGCAAAGGCACATGCTGTTGATAAAATCTCAGTATTGATAGTGTCCCTAGTAAAAAATGGGAGCATTAAAAAGGGCACTAAATTCTGTAAAGGCATGCTCATGCAGTGCTCTTGCAGCATGGCTTAGGCAGGAGGCTCAGTGATGTACCCTGACAGCTGCCCGGCCACGCTGCCGGCCCAGGTGGCACGTGCGGTTCTGCCTGCACGGCTGCCCCCTTTGCGGGCAGCGCTTGCTGTTATTGATGGGTGGCATTTCCAGGGCTGGCAAAAGGGAGGAGATAAATACAAACCCCATCAGATTATTAGGTAACAAAGTTAAAGAGTGCCTGGCACTGTGTATTCCTGGACCATCGGGACCCTAGAATAGCACCAGTCCACCAGTCAGGAACGCTGACCCTGTTTCTGTGTCCTCCTGCCACAAGATTTGCAGTTCGTCGTGTTGCCGCTGGCGTTGCTGTCGTCCTCCTTTACGGTGTACCGCCTCGGTGGCTTGGCCAGGAAGCTGAGGTCCCCCGTTGTCATGACATGAGCCTTTTGGCAGGTGGTGTGGTGTGGTGTGGGCAGGGGGAGGTTCCCTGTCCCCTCGTGCCTCGGTTCTGGTTCAGACCCCCTGAGGGTTTGCAGGGCTGGTTCGCTCCCTTGGTTTGTTCAGTTTTCAGTCCCTTTGATGAGACTGTCAAGAATGAGTGAAATTACCCGTAATTTTGGTGTGCATCTGCTGGTTCAGCTGTCCCTCTGAGCCCAAGAATATGCCCTAAGCCTTGTGTGCTTTCTACATACTGGGCTTGCCGAAGCCTCTGTACCAAGTGCAGTGCACGTGAAAGAATGAGCCGTGTGTGTGTCTGAGCACATGGCGCACTGGTTACCGTTCATTGTTTTTATCTGTATCTGTGAAGGGAAGCAGGTGAACTTAGTTCATGTGGAAAAACAAAGAGCTCTAGGGGGCTTTTTTAAAGCCTGTCTTTAGTTTGTTTGCAGGGTACGAGTACAAAGTGAGCAGGAGACAGAGATCTTCATAGCTCAGTGGAAGTGTTTCTGTCCTGAAGTGGTGTGTGTGTGTTAGGAAGAGACGGCTTAGAGACCCTTCAGTCCTCTCACTGGCAGGAGGGGTCGATAGTGTGCTTCCTTTCTGCCTGTGGACGAGTCAGGCACGGAGGACAGCGGCCCACTGGTGTCAGATTTTGGCTAAAAAAAATCCTTGAAATAAACTCTTTAGCTCAAGGGAGCTCAAGATTTGCAACACCGAAGGCCTTGTTGGCAGCTTGTCAGCAGCCTGAGGGCTGCACCTGCTTCGCAGGGACATTTACATAAATATTTCTGATCAGTAATGCATGCGTGTAACCTTACTTTCCTGTTCTCTTGGCTTCCCCAGTGAATGAGAATTACTCGTTGTCGGAAGTTCACTGCTGACTCCTGGCTGTGCACTGGGAGGCATTGCCATCAGTGCAGACCTGAGCCGCTGGTCTCCTTTCCAGATCCTCTCCGCTGTCGCGACGTTAGCGCCAGAAGCCAGCGCAGGAGTGAATTCAGCATGGGCAGGTTCTGCTGTCCTCATCGGACCTCGAGCAGTGCCAGGAGCCTCCATTAATTGACTTCTTTGCTGCTGCCCTCCTGTCTGGCACGGTGCAGCGTGAGTCGGAGTTGTGCAGTCTTCCGTCGGTGTGTGCCCGGCAGGGGCTGGCGCCGGGTCGGCCCCGGGCCCCTCTCCCTCTCCCAGCGGCCAGGTACCTGTGCCGCCCCGGCGCTGGCTGGCTGCGTGGCCAAACACGCACGTAGAAAACACGATTAGTCAGCAGGTCACCGGGGTCGAATTTCCTCGTGCGTCCTGTGCCGGGGCCGTCGCCTTGGCTCTGGCTGCAAACCAAGCAGCAAAGTGGAGCAAAAGAATTGCAGACAAAGAGCTTTTATTTATTAGTTATTAATGTTGTTCAATTGAACCAGTCTGAAATCATCGGTAGCTAAGATTTATGGTTTTTACATCAGAGGATTCTTGCTGGAGTTTTTGCCACCCTGCCCTGCTTTACTTCTTTCTTTAAGGAAATGTTGATAATTACCCTGAAATATTTTGAGAAAATATAGAGAAATACTGCATTCAGACTCTGAGCTTCTGTTTAAACAACCTCACATTTTGGAGTCAGTCAGATCTTGAGCTCACTTACCCTCCTCCTTGGTGCTACAAGGAGTTGAATTAAAATTTTGCATCTGAGAGTTTCAGGCAGCCGTGGGAAAAGTACTCTTTAGACGTGAAAGCCTTCCAAATCACTGAATTTCACATGGTGCCTTTCCCCGTGCCGCAGGGTCAGAGCATGGAGATGCAGCCCTGGTGCTGGAGCTTGATCCCGGTGTTGCTTTCTCCTTGTGCAGGTGCTGGGCAGTACTTACGCTGTCAGCTGGGTGCTTGACCTCATTCCTGGTCTCATGAGGCATGTGTGTTTGGGCTGTTGCTGCAGCTGAGTGTTGAACTAGGGCTGCTAAGGTGTGTAAGGTTTGAAGTTCCCTTCCTTCTCTCCGGCAGCAGGTACGGTGCCGGGCTGCTTTCCCTGAAGCTCAGGCTGCGTGTCTCTTCAGGCGCTCCTCGCTGGCCTCCTCTGCCCGGGGGTCTCGGATGCTGTGCTGCAGGCCTGGTGCGGCTCTGGACGGGGTTGTTCAGGCAGCCAGTGAGCAGAGTTGGGCCAGAGTGCTTTAATGAAGGTTGGAGGAAATACGAAGTATGCTGTCAAAATCCTGGGCTGAAGGGAACTTCAGGAAATGACGTCATCTGTGAACCAGGGACAGTGGCGCTGTGCGGTCATGTGTACCAAAGGTCATTCAGAATCAGGAATAAAAGTTTTGTTCCCTTTATTGCTCTCTCTTGCTTTTGCACTGCACCCCTCAAAATCAAAACCCGGGTGACAAAGTACCCAAGCAGTGGCAGGGCCCCTCGGGTGGTGTGTGAGGACTGGGCAGCTCCGTGGCTGGTGAGGTTGCCTTACCGGGGAGGCCCTTTTCCCCTTATTCCGCTTGTATTTATTATAGCCTCTTCTTGAAGGTAATTGGGAGGTTGACTGTAACCTGGTAATTCCAGGTTGCAGTATACATGCTTTTCTATCAAATTTCCTAAATACTCACTCCGACTTCAGCGTTTAGGTCAAGTCCAAGCTTCTTCTGTGGACAGGCTCTTTTGGGATGTTCCTTAGAGCTTCCACTGAATTACCTGATACTGGCCACTATGTAAGACAGGATACCAGACTGCATGCGTCATTGCTCCAATCCCTTGCTGGATGAAGTACGGGTTTATTTTCCAAGTATTTCTGTATTACTGTGAAGAAGTCATAGCTCTAAGCATGCTGTTGGTGCACCATTTGTTGTTGCAACTGCTTGGAGGCTGTTAGGAATGGGATCTGCTGAGCTTCATGGACAGCAGGTTTGGAGGTATTTGATAAAGGCTGTGAGATGTCTAGATGCCAGGGCCACTGACGCCACAGGACTTGTATAAATAAATTTCATTTGTGCCACGTTCACACAATTAAGGCTGGAGACCTGGATCGCATTTGATGAGATTTATTTTGCTAGTCGGGCCACACAGATTTCGTTTACTTTGTCTAGTGTTCTAAAAACATAGGGAAACATACGCACATCAAAGCTAAGTTTAAGAGCTTGAATAAAATTCGCAGCAGTAGAGAAGTGCCCTGATGGGTTTGTATCAGTGTAAAGTCCATTGAGCTAAGATTTACACTTGATAGTATAAAATACAGGGTGTTGTAACCAAAGAAGCCTGCCCTGCCCTGTCCTGCCATGCATGGGTGGTTGGTTAGAATCAGCTGCAGTCCTGTGGCTGCTGTTTCTCTCTTGGCTGTTGGGTGTCCTGGGTCAGTGCTGGGAAAACTGGGACCAGGGGACGCCTGGCTTGTGAGGTTTACCTGTCTCCCGCCCACTGGCTCTAGTTTACACGATGATCCTGAAATGTGCAGATTTTCCTTGGGATGCTGTTAGCTGAGGCTGTTCTCTGGGCTTGTCCTTACCTCCCTGGAAGTGAACGTCGGTGTTGTCCTGGGGCTGTCACAGGGCCGGGGTGGGCTCCTTGGTAAAATGCGCAATAGCTCTTTGCCAATTTAAAAATAGAAAAGGAAGAATTGAAGATGTTTTGTTGCGGATTGGTTTCTTTTGCTATACAATAGAGCGCAGTGATGTATTTGCATACGGACGAGAGCAGGGAGGGCTTTGGGAAGGCGTAGAAGTAGGCATTGCTGGGGGCGCCGAATCCTTCCCTGCGGGCTTGCACAAGGGCAAGCAGAGACTGATCCTGCACCTACACCGGATCCCTCTGAGGAGCGGGCACAGGCTCCCGGCTGGGTCCTGCCACAGCTCTCAGAGGTCCATTAATCTTGTTCAGCTCAGTAACGTTTGCCCTTGGCAGAAAGGCCTTGCCGTTTGTTGGTTTGGACCTTGGGGAAGGGAAGTGACTGGATCAGGCCGTTTCTGTCCACGTGGTGCTGGGAGCAGGGAGAAGGAGGTTGGTCGGGTGGTGTCTTGCTTTTCATCTGTTGCTGCGATCGTGGCGTCCCCAGAGACACTGGGGTTGCTGCAAGACGGCAGAGGAGCCAGGAGTTGCCTCGGCGGCTTGGTCTCAAGGGCTGAATGTGGGGACAGCACGTGGTTTGTATTTAAACAGTCCGTGCTGTTGTGAAAGGGCAGGGAGTGGAAGGTGCAGCATGGCTGGGACACGGGATGGATCTCCAGGGGCGCAGGTCTTTCCGTGGGCTCGGGGCGTGCCGTGGGCTGGGACACGTTACCCCAAGGCCTCCACTTCCCTCTCAGAAACGCAGGCAGTTAGTCACGAGCCTGGTTGGAGGCCTGTGGATGGGGGAGGTCAGGGAAGCGCCGTTAATCACTGTCGGTGTTTCTCTTCCAGAGGAGAATGAGAAGCACGAGAAGCTCCGCCTGGAGAGGGAGCAAGAGCAGAAGAAGGCCGGCAAAGCCAGCGCGCCACGGGCGAACAGTGCCGTTCCCCCGGAGGAGCCCCGGAGCGAACTGCTGGTGCCCATCTCCCCCCCAGCCCCAGCCCCCCCACCGCCCCCGCCGCTGGCAGCCCCCATTTCAGTCATTCCCATCCCTGTTGTCACCAGCTCCCCACAGCAAGCAGCCCAGACCACCCTGTCCCCGCCGCTCGTACAACGCCACCAGCCCCTCGTAAGCACTCCCAGTGTCGCTAAGGAAGCATCTTCGGTCGCGCCGGTCATCCAGAGGCCGCCGGGCCCGCTTCTGCCGGATGGGAAAGCTGCTACACCCCCGTCGGGCAGCCCGAAGCAGCTCCAGCATTATGCGGCGCCGGTCCTGGCCATCTCCCAGCACCACGTGGTTCAGCAGCCCATCCAGCCCCAGCCTCACCAGCCCCTGCAGCACCCGGGAGCACCCCCGCAGCTCAGTGCTCTGAAGCTGGCTCCAGCAGAAGACACGAAACCGAATGAGCAGAAGAAGAGACCTGGAGGGTGAGTGCACCTTGTGTGTGGAGGCGTCTGAGAGAGACCAGACAGAAATGGTACCGAAAGCTGCATTGACCTGGAGCAGCTACTGCTGTTGCAGAGAGTTGTCAGATCAGAAATAACAAGATCTGTGGATGTTTGGATGTCTGTCTGGTTTTTTGATAGCAGGGTTTCTTAGCTTGATGGTTTTTATTTTTCCTCCCTGACTACACACTGTAGGATTCTGTACAAGGTTTTCTTTTTCTAAGCCAGAACTGTATTAGGAAGCAAGTCCCAGCACTGCCTGTCTGATCTCAGGTGGCATCCAGTATTACATTTGGCAAAAGATCTCTGCTTATACTGGTCAGGGAAATCGTGCAGCAATGCTGCTTGCAGGAACTTTCTTGAAAACTGGGATGTGATCTGGCAGGTTTTATTTCCCAGGACAGAGATCACCTTAGCTGCTGTTTCAGTTTCTTAGTACTGTAAGTGCTAAGGGCCTCCCGCTTGCTCCAAACTCCTGCAGCTGGAAGGGACTGAATCGATCCTCACCCTTGGACGGGACTTGTGACTCTAATGTTGCTCCAGGTTAGTGTTTGTGTAACTTGTTCTTAAGGACTTTGGCTGGTAGAGACTTTGTCTTCTCCTTAGGCGGTCGTTTCCAGACCACAGTATCCTAATACATAGTCTGGTATTATTTCTCGTGGACAAATAGTTCCCTTCTTTGGAGCAAGCTTTTACCTTGGCCCCTCGATCTTCCTTCCTGCAGGATAAATGACCTGGATCTGTTCAGTCTTTCCTCGTGGGCCATGTTGTCTAGACCTCTGACCATTCTCCCGACTGCCTGCATCTGGTAGATAACTCTTTGCAGTGGTGTTTAAAATGATGGGCTAATCCCACGGAAGCTGAGCAGAAAATCGCTTTGTGTGTTCAGTGCAATAAAGCAAATATACCCCTGGTTTCAGGGCAGGGGTGGGGATCCGGTCAGGAGTTCAGAGGAGATGCCGCTAGACAAATTGCCCTTTGGAGTCCCCCTCTTGCTGTGCAGCGTAGCTGCGGCAGCCTCGTCCCGCTCTGTCTGGCTCAGGCTGCCGTGCTGAGATGGACCCAGCAGAGCTGGAGGCCCTGCTAGTCTCTCCAGTCCACCCAGCCGAAAAAAGTGCCAGCAGAAGAGACAGACAAAATGCAGTCCTTTCCAGGCTAGTGACCTGCTCGGGAGAAACGTCTTGGCCAGGTCAGAGTCTGGCCTTGCCTTTTGCTCCCTCCTGAATGGAGCTCAGTGTTTTGAATGTATCAGAAGGTCAGGACGTGGCAGTTCACTTTCTTTCCCCAGGTCCTCTGGTCCTTACGGCGTTTGCTTTGAGCTGTAATGCAGAACCACTGTAACCCAGTTGTGAGAGGAGCACGAGCACGGGGCTGTGAATTGATACTGACCTTCCCTGTGGACGGCCTCCATGCAAGGAGTGGTAGTTTCAGTATCATCTTGTGGGAGCAGGAAGAGATGTAAGATGTAGTGGACATAAAAAGGGTTCATAGTGTCCTTTGGGATATAGAGATCCCAAAACACAAAGAAGGAAACAGCAGAAGTAATGTAGGTAAGAATTTGTGAAGATAATGGCCTTTTTAAAATGCCAATATAATTCCTCTAAGATAGATTGTGATCTTTAGATCTTGTCTATAAAACGCTCAGCTGTAGAAACGATAGGTCTATTTGTGCTTTAATCAAGCAAACCTGTCACGTTGTTGTGTGGGTTCAGATGGGTGTAGGGAGGGTTTCCGATGGCACAGGGTACCAGTGAAGGCTGCGGGGAGTTTTGCTGCCTGAGCAGCCGCTGTCCCGGCAGCAGGCAGTGGGATGGCTGCGGCTGCACCAGCAAACTGCTCGTGTGCCTCACGCCGAGCTTTGCTCCTGGGAGGTTGGGAGGGCTGTTGGCCCAGTGCAAAGCACAGCATCACTGCTGTGTCTGTGCCGTAATCAGGGCATTTTGCTGTGCAGGATTTCTAGAGCTCTTGGCATAGGCACGCCAGAAAAATACTTGCCTGATGCTGAGCGAGTTGCAAGGTTTCCTGAAATGCGTTTGGATGGGTTACCCCAAGGTGCATGCTCCTTGTCTCCCCAGAATTACTCCTTAAGACATAAGCACAGAAAAGATGTCTTTTTCAGCTTGTAAATGTTTCCTGGGAAAAGGCTGTCAAATATTTGTTTTTAAATACCTGAGTATTTATTAAATATTAAGGTACCTCCTGAAATGCTCACCTCAGTGTTGGTGTGTTTTCAGCCAAAGGCAGATAATTACTTTACATAGTGTATGGAAGATACTTGAAACCTCCACGTGTCTACCAATGTACTTTATCACAGCTGTAGCTGAAAAACTAAGTTAACATGAATTTGTTCGGCTTTTCCTGAAAGTGTTCCTCTAATTCGGAGGATGGGGACAGACCAGAACCCCAAAAACCAGAAGCTCGCCCTGGTTCTTCCTTTAGCAGTGACTGGAGGATTCCTGGATTACTTCATTCCGTATTTAGGCTCAGCTGTGTTATTTCAGGCACAGTAAAAAACTAAAGCGGTTTGAAGTAAGTCTGCCAAGTCCCATACACTTCAATTTGAAACTGCGTAAATCTTACCCCACTGGAATGTAGATGTAGATCAGAAATGGGCCAGAATATGGGCTATCTAGTACCGTATAAATACACACAATTCATACTTTGTGTCTTTCCCTGTTGTTGATAGTAGCCATGCCTGTGTATATATACACACATTATACCTGTTTGTATCTTGTGTGCAGTATATGCGTAATGCTTAGCCCATCTAATATGTGTGTAAAGTATGGATTTTATCTTGATACAGTATAGGTAGAAATATCTATGCAACTAAGATTAAAACAGTGGTATTTGAATGCCTCTATTGCTTTTTAATATTTACCTATATATCTTAGACACACACACTGCTGAAAGTACAAGTTGAATGGCAGTAGTTTTAAACCTGACACTGAGTTTATCTTTGTTCTGTTTGGGTTACAGGGTTGGGACCAGGGAAGTACATAATAAATTGGAGAAGAACAGGTGCGTAGAAAGCCAGGGGTTTGATTTATTTATTTATTTTTTAAATTGTAATTTCCCCCCCCCCTTTTTTTTTGGCCTATAGTCTGTCAATATTTGTTTGGCTTTGGTGACTTGTTTGTTTGTTAACAAATAACCTGAACAAAATTCTTAGTGACTTTTAGTGACTCTTGCAGTATTGCTTTGCTTTCTTATAGCTCAATTCTGCATCTCTTCCTTCCCAGTATGTTTTACTTAACTGTGTAATTGCATTACAATAATCCTGCAAAGCCCTGATCCCGCAAAGTAAATCCCCACGTGCATAATGGTGTAACTTCTCTTTTGATATAAAGTAATGAAATAGCCAAGATCAGGGGTCAGTGTACAGTATGAATACAGAATAAAGACCAGTTCCTGATTCAAAACTCTTACAAGTCTAACTAGCTAAAGGTGAAAGTGGAAGCAACAGCACAGGGAGATGAGATTTTTCATTTAAAATTGCACAATGGTGTCCTGACAAAGCTAGGACTAGAATCCAGGCATACAACCCCATAGTCTTTCTGCTGGATTGAGCTGGTTCAGTTTGTAAGCATGCAGGTAGTCTCGGTGACTGCTATGCACATGTGTAAGTGCTTTGCTGGATTAAGGCCCAAATTAAGCTCTAGCCCTCTGCTAAATTGATTTCTGGTGTGTGCTCCCAGGAGCTGATAAACCACCTGTGTTTTCTTTAGACGTGCACATTTGAAAGAATGCTTTGAGACATTAAAACGCAACATCCCCAACGTAGACGACAAGAAGACCTCAAACCTCAGTGTCCTAAGGAGTGCCTTGCGATACATCCAGGTACGTGTAGCGTTCGGATTACTGTTGGCGGTCATTGCATAGCACTTTATCTGCTGAAACCAGAGAATGGTGCTAACTTTGCTTAAACCAAGTTACTTATCTTTTTCCTGTAGTGCAAGGGAAAAAGGGGAGAGATAATCTCCCATTCCTCCTCTTCCTCCCATGCAAGCATAGTCATTTATAAACTCCAGATTTCCAGAACATTTGGATCTTCTAGGAGCACTTGCTTCATGCAGCCTCCTTATACTAGAGGTTCCTAGTTAACCACAAGTCATCCATACCAGCGATGGTGATGCAGTGAACAGGTAATTCAGATGATCTTAAAGAGGAACATCCAGGCTGCATAAACTTAAGCTGCTCCTTTTTGAACTAAGGTGAATTTTAATCCATATGTTTTGGGAAGGCTTTCTGTTTGCTTAACCAAAACAGACAGACTTCCACGAAGGTTTTTGATGTCTCAAATTTTTGATGACGTGGAGATGTAAGTGCAGGTCATTTGCTTGGAGGCAGGGAAAGACTGGAATTTGGGGTTGCAGCGTGAAGCTCTAGGTGGATGGGGTACCAAGAATGAGTCTGGGAGAAAGTAAAGATAAAATTGTGTGTTTGCAGACTGAGTGAAGTAAGTGTTAGTGTTTGCTTATTTAATATTTGTGAAAGTGGTTAATGGTAGCACAAAGGAAATTCTTAGAGATGTCCTCTGTGACTGTGAAATCAATAGCATGTAATGCGATTAAAATTCATCTGGAAAATGGAGGACTTGCTAAAGTTATAGTGCAAATGAAGAGAGCCAATAGACCTCATGCTTTCTGGCTAGAATAAAGGGTGCTGAGGACTATTCACAATGGGCTTTTCCACAGTAAAGTGTCATCTTTTTTCCTCACTTCCCGTTTTACTCAGTCTCTCTCAAATACCATTTCACTCCTGTGTTCAGAAGTACTGGACATTGATTACTTGCATCAGCTTTGCTTTGGAGAGTCGCTAATTACTCACCGCCTTTCAGACTTGACCAGCTCAGCCCTTCTTATTAGTCTTGACCAGTGACTTCCCTTGGAGAGCCTTTGGTTGGGGCAATTTCTAATAGTACCCAGCCACTGGAGGTTGGCAAAAAAAAAAGGGAAAAAAATCTGTTGCTTAAAAAGGTAACTTTTGGAGATGTGGTTGTGTTGCAGCCTAATGGGCATTAGAAAAGAGCCTTTCACTTGATTTCAGGCAGGCTAGTGTCAGTAGAGATGAGCTTCCATTAGCAGTAAGGAGATGGAGCGATCCGATCATCTGCTCTCGCGTTCGGGAAGTTGAGTCCGGAGTCACAGTGTCATGAACAGAGCTGTTTCTGGCGTGGTAGCTGGTGCCCTGTGAATATTGATGCAGGTGCAGACCTGCCCGTGAGCAGACTCTGCTCTCTGGCAGTATTTTTATCCTGTGCTTTTGGAAGACAGTTAAAATTCTCTTTGAGGATGTTGGTGGGGATGGACGATTCTTCCTCTCCCTCTTCTCTAGATCTGTTGTGAAATGTTTTGAGGCTTAGACGCAATGCAGTTTTGTGCTACCTACAAGTGTATGTACCAACACCTCCGTAGATTGCTAGGAGTTAAACTCTTGTCACATCCTCTTAGGAAGCGTAAACTACTTTTATGATGGTCTGGAAGGTATTCACAGATTCAGAACTGCCTTCTGTTTCCTTTAATTTTCTGCCACTCAGAGTCCATTTCAGTGCCGCCTTTGAACTGCTTTTCCCAGCATGGATCCATTCTGCGAATCAGAATGGCTGTGATCAAGTCTGTTGACCTGACTACTCTGGTGTGCCCGTGCTGTTCTGTGTGCCCACCGTCTGGGGCTGAAGGGGGTCTCGGGGTGGTGTAATTGCAGTGTATTTAATCATTCAGTGGAGTGAAAATGCAAAAGTTCTGACAGTTAACGGCACAGTGTTTGCATCCCAGCATCGGGGACCTTCACAGCGTAGGTGGCTGTATCTGCACAGCTCTGGTTTACCTGCTGCGCTGCCCGTGCGCACCACAGATGTCATGGCTTGCGAGAGGAACTGCTGGGGTGACTTGCCTTGGGTGTGTGGTGCTGGTGCCGGCATCTCAGAAACTCCTTCGGCTGTGCACATTCCCTCCGGGCCGGCTGCGGGGAGCGTGCAGGGAGCAGCCCTCTGCTTCTCCCACCAGTTTCAGCGCAGAGAATTGAACTCTCTTGTCCAAATGTTGTCTCTCCAGCTTCCCACTCGCAGGTGGCTTTGAGGGTAATAGAGCTGGTTTTGTGGTAGACACGCAGGGTTGGGGCACGGCAGGACCCCAGCAGTGAGCTGGCCCCACCGGCCGGGGGGCAGGCAGTTGGCAGCCAGCAAGACGCCGGTGGGGTGCGGGAGATGTGTGCAGGAGCAAAACCCAGCTAAAGCCCCGAGGCTGTGGGCTGCAGGCAGAGCCCCAGCTGTCCTGCCAGGAGTCTGCCTGGACCCGGGCGTGCCGCAAAGGAGAGCTGCCTCGTCACCCGTGATGGCCCGAGGGTGGCCGCAGCACTGGGACAGGGCCAGCCTGCGTACTGCTGTGTCTGTCCGTCTGTCCGTCGGTGGGGCAGCATCGGCGGGGCAGCGCTGGGCTGGCGCCGGCAGAGGGGAGGAGGCATGTCGGGCAGCCAGCCTGAGGCCGGGCACTCGCCCATCGTGGCGGCAAAGGTCACGGCGACCTCGGGCTCTTCCGGGCCGCCCACCCTCCCCTCCGGCTGGGAGCTCCTGTGCCAGCGTCCACCTCCACGTGTGCAGCGAGCACATGGCGAGCGCCAGTCCCCGCCTGGCTGGAGTGCCTGTCCGGGGCGGCTGGCGAGCGAGCCGGCGGGTTGCGCGGCCGTGCCTGACCCAGCACCGGCAGCAGGGCCGGCTTGCTGCCCCGCGGGCGGCGGACACGTCAGGGCCGTGCCGCTTGTGTAACCTTCTTGCTGGCACAGCGTCCACTGCTCGCAGTGCCTCGCTTTCTCCTCCTCTCGCGGGGCGGCGAGAGCGTCTCTGGCGGCTGCTCGCTCGAGTTCGCAAGCGGCAGGGAGTATCCCAAAGGCAGAGTGTTTTCCTTGGCAGTGGTTTCGCCGTGGGTCTGCGCCTGGATCATGGGATGCAGTTGCACTAAAAGTTTGAGTGCTCTGTTTATTTGCCTGAAAAAAACAGATCGTTAGAAATCTGATTTGAATTTTCAGAGTTGAAAATTAAAAATGCAGTTAAAAAAAAATAATTTAAATTCAGTTTGAACTTAGCTTTGATCTGTCTCAGTAACAATAACGCGCATCGCTGTGGGGATGGGATGAACTGCCTGCAGATGACACTTGCCTCTCCCCAGGGGTGACAGAGAGCATAGGTGGGACTGTGGACTGGGCTGGGACACCTCTTACCAGCTGAGGCCTGGTGAGGTGAATCCCAGCCTAATCTGCGGACAGGAGGACAGAATTGGTCATGATTACAAGAAAAAACAAAAGAAACACTGCCTTCTGGGCAGCAAATCACAAACCAGACTAGGTGTTTTCACTCAGCAGGCCTGGTGCTTACCTCTCTCCCTTGAAAAGAGAACAGGGGAATTGTACAAAGCAGATTTAAAAGTAAAACCTCTTACTCTCAATACAGCAAAGTAGTTTTTCACTAAAGGGGAAACAAACTGCCAAAAAACCAAATCCAAATGAGTCTTGCAGAGGAGGAGTGCAGTGTGCCAGCCCTGAAGCTCTACTTAGCTGATGATCTATACCCACAAGGAGTATGACAGTGCACTAATAGTTGCAGCCTCTCTCCCTACAAAATCCTTTTTCCCCTATTCCAGCTGGAACTTCTTAGAAACAGGCTGTTTGTTTCCTTGGCTGGATTTAAATATTTGTATCTGCATCAAATCAGATAAGTCAGAAAGTTAAATTCCGAACTTCCCATGGAGCTGTCATTTTAATTTATTCTTAGAGCTGGGCTTGTGCTCTGCAACAGTAAATTAGAATCTCTGCAATTAAACAGACTGTTGCACAAAGGAAATTAGGCTGAACGCAGCTGGAAGTTAATAATCCTTTTAAATGGTGATTCAGTTTTAGGCGGTGTAGGCTGTTGTGCTGTGGCTCTTGGCAGAGGCAGTTGTCCCTGCGGGTCACGGCAGCGGGGTGGGCTCCGGCCCCGAGCGGCAGAGCCTGTGACGAAGCGCATTTGTTACGTGGCCCACCTCGCCCTTCGTTCTTTGCTTTCCTTCCTGCAAAACATGAGTGAAAATGCTGGAGGCCTCTGGAAGGTATCTAAGATGCATGAAGTGACGTGGAAAAAAACGCAGTGGGAAGAAAATGCTGTTTGCTTTGAGAGAGCAGAGCCCTGTCCCCTGGGCTGAGGCAGGCCAGCACCTGCCGCCGAAGCAGTGTCCCCGAGCAGAGACCCGGCAGGACAAGCCTGTCATGTCACCGGACAAGCCTGTCCTCACCGGAGAGCCACGCTGCGAGAGGGAATTGCACCGCGCCTCACTTGTGCTGGGGAGGGTGCTGCTGGGGAAGAAGACGTCAGACACAGTTCATAGCCAGGACGTCCATGCAGCTGGGTGTTTTGATTTGATTCTCTTTGAAGGATTCCTGGGCCCCTAGGAAATGTTGTAATCATCTTAGTTGGAAGCTAATTGAAGCCCTTAAGCAAGACTGTTTTCTCTTCTGTGTTCTCAAACTGTGCCTGTCACTATGGTACCTGAACACCTTCCAGTTTCAGTGTAAGACAACATCCAGGCGATTTGCTCACCAGGTGTCATCGGGACAGCCACAGTGAGACAGCTCGCAAGCCGCACAGCCGCAGCCTGGCAGATTTCAGATCACGCTGCATGTCTTGCTTGTGTGCCAGTTGCCCCAGTACAACTAGAGCAAAATGCTGACAAAATAATAACGTGCTTACAAAATATTAGACAAATGCTGACTAAATAGTGACATGCTTACAAAATACTAGACAAAGCTGAGCTTCCCAGGGTGTGCAAAAGGCAAAGAGTAAAAAAGCCTTTGAAGACTGCAAAGCGGGGTGCCACTGTCATCCAAACTACTGCAGGTGCTGCTCAGATACTGCGAAAGTATTGTGGGGGGAGGGCAGGAATGCTGTGATGAAAGATGTTGGGCCTTAGACCTCCAGAGGAGTATTTGCTCTGTTTAAGAAATGGACTTTGCTTACAAATTCATAGAAGTCATCCACCAGTCCTACTTGCTGCTTGTAGTGTTAGAGACAGAACACAGCTGTGATGAACTTACAATTTATGGTATGACCAGTTTGTCATTTATTGCCTCAGGAAGGGTAGAATTTCTTTCTCCCCGCCGGAGCTCGGGTTGGCACTGTACCCGACATCCCGCTGACTTGATGGGTATTGGAGCAAGACCACTGACTGGTGCTAGCTGAAAACTTGCCTCTTGGGCCCCGCCTGTAGTCTTCCCAGGAATCACCCAGATAAATTTTTGATGCAAACCAGTCTTCCCATTTTTGTGGTTGTATGCACTTAGAGAAATGTATAAATGAGTGACAAAGCCATTTCAAAGTCACAAGACTGCTTGCGTGAACAGGCTGCAGGCCTCTTGCTTTCACTTCAGCTGTAAACTAGCTAGCAGAGAAGTGTTTTGCCAAAGTGAAGTACTCTCCATCTTCATGGTGGAAATCTTCCTTTTCCACACCCAGGTGAGGCTGGGGCAGGTGCCAGGCTGCAGCTCCCTCCCGGCTCCTCGCGGTCAGTGGAAGCAGCACCTTACAGTTTCCGTGATCTGATGCCTTTCTTGGGAGCTAAAAAAGAAATGTTCATGCTGAAAAAAAAAAGTCATGTTGTACTGGACTCAAGGTAATTGACATCTCTTTAGATTCCCAAGTAAATTACTGCATTGTTTGTTTTGAGGGAAGTGTGCCTAATTTCCTCATCTGATTGCAAATGCGGGCTTCCTCAGCTGAACTGGCTTCACATGGCCGTGTTGTGGCCTCAGCCGACTTGCTGACTAGGTCACTGCTGCCCAGATCGATGTTACTGTCCTTTGTCAGATGTAACTGCTTTAGATTGAAGTTAAAGCAAGGACAGAAGTTCATAGGCCTGGGATCATTGTCAGATGGAAAGAAAAATAGTAGTTCAGCAAACTCAAACCAATAAGCATAAAGGGAGAAGTGAATATGCTAGGCGGGAGAATGGACTCTATCCCTTTGTAAACAAAAAACCATAATCCTGCAGTAGAGGATGTGTCAACATCAGTCGTTGTACTTCAATGCAGGAGGCCGGTTCAGTTTTTCACCATTAGCATGTTGGTTGTTTTGACTTCCCCTGTGTCGTCTTCCTCCTTTGTTGCTGCTGTTTGCAGCGTGCCTCTTCTGCCACCTCTCCTGTCCGTGTGGTGTGTTCTCAACAGTCACGGACTAAGCCGAGAGCACAGTATACTGTGTAAGACAAACAATAAATTACAGAGCTGATTCCTGACCTCCTGCCAGGAGTAGAAAACCGTTGTGAACTGACTTACCTGTGCTCATCAGTAGTGCTAATTGCTTATATGAGATATTTAAATTGTTTATACTCACCTAGTCTCTTTTGGCTTTTCAAACTGCCTGAAGCAACGTGCTGTGCACCTAAAAATGGTGCGTTTCCCATCTATGCCAATAGTAAACAACAGAATCGGCTCCCTCAAGGGCAGAATGTATACAAAGTACTGCCCAAGAATGCCTTAAATAGTGCATATTGAAAATCCTTTGTGCTATCTTTTTTTAAGCTGATCTTGTGGACATGTGAACAGACCAGATCCTGTTTTCACATTTGTTAAATTTTCCTGTTGATAACCATAGCATCTCTTCTTCTGGTTTGGTTTTATTTATTGGTCACTTCATCAGTGCCTGAGTGGAATAATTCGTCCCTGTGCAGTGTAGAAGACCAGAACAAGACTGGTGGATTTTGAGAGTCCCATGGTAATGCTTAAGTTAGGGTTTAGGTGTTACATAGGTAAAGGAGGACACTACAAACATGCCAGATCCTGATGCAGGGAGATTCCATACTGCAGACAGAAACCCCACACATCTGATGTTAGCATTTGGTCTTGTATAAAGAATAGAACTCATTTACATTCAAGCACGGTAGTGGCTGGATTATTGATCAAAATACATAAGCCAAGCTGTGATGCTGAATCCAATTAAGTTCCTCACCTTGAAAGGTATAGCTGTAACTGGTGGGTTTTTTTCTTCTGTGCCAGCTACTAGGTGAATATACTTACCTTCTATAAAACTTGCCTAGTAATAACTGCGTCCATTAGTACTTTCAGTGCCTTGTTCATGTGAAAAGCGCTCACATGCCAAGCAGTGCTTCTTCATGTTGTTTACCTGACCTGATGAATCGATTCTATCTTGTCTAATTAGCCTGAATTTCATTGCCAATAATGAAGGCTTCCAGCAACAGTAGGCTGTGGTCATGCATCATGGTGTCATCTGTAGACTTCAGAAAGTGATGAGAAATAAGACCTTTAAAAAAATAGGGTTTAGTAAAGTAAAGCAAGTTGGAACCTGCTTAAAAATATGAAACAGGTAAGAATTAGGATGTAGGGCTCATCTTCCACTGGAGTCAGTGGGAGCTGTTCATGCACAGTAAGTGCAGGGTCTAATTCCTGCCCTTAATGGAGTCATGGAAGAATTGATTTTAGCTTCAGAGGCACGACATCGGGCTGCATCGGTACGGGAGGTGGTGTGCTCAACCTGAGAAGCTGGGAGATGCTCAGAGAGCTTCTAGTCCCTTGGCGCTCAGCATGTTTCCACTGTCAGGCATGTTTTCATAGCTTCCAGCATGTAGCCTGGGACTGTGCTTAGCATGCAGTAGCACTGACATCGTTTTTCCTTTGGATGACTTGCACAGTCATTCAGTAGAAGAAATGTGGGATTCCCATCTTGAATCAGAGAGTTTGGTACTCGAGCTGGCACATCTGCCAAAACTGATGTGGGCTCCCAGGTGGCTGTGGAAGTCTGGAATTAAATCCTGTGCCATCCCTCCCCAGCTGCAGCATGATCTCCCTGAAGGGAGGCTCCATCCAGACAGCAGTCAGTGGATTCTTATTTGCAAGAGTGGCCACAAAATGTGTCATGCAATAGAGTATTTAAAAATGCCCGGTGTCTGAACCTTGTTGAGTGAGTGGAAGCTGTTTCTTAACCTTTGCCAAAAGGGCTGGTGATTTTTTTTTTTTTTTTTAAGTGTCTTGCTTGTGACTCATACAAGGGAGTTTGGAAAGGGTAAACAGAATTATAAATCTTGTATGTGTTTTTTTAATTGTTAGAGAATCTACATCTATCATACTGCTGTCATTTAAGTAGTAGTTTAAAGGAGCGCTCAAGGTTGTAAAAACCAAAACAACCTGTAAGTGAAGCACAGCACGGGGTTTCGAAATGATGGTTGTGTTGTAGCCTGTCTGGGTGCCGTTGCTTGTACTGGTTGTCGTCTGCTGTCAGAGAGCAGGCACGGGAGAGAAGTGGGTGCACGTGACATGACAAAAGCGGTGATAATTACAGCTTGATTGCACAGGCTTTATTTTATGTGTAATATTGCAGAAGTCGCCTACCTTTAAAACGCGGCAAAACCACCAAAGAAACAAAAAACCCCACTGATGTCATAACCGTTGGGTTTGTGTTTTAGCTCTTCCCTGAGAGCCTGATAGCGAAGAGGTCAGGGGCCACGTGGCACGAGTTACAAGGGTAGTTTGGATCCCTGTTCTTGTCAGCAGTAGCAAAGGTGTGTGTTGATACTCTTCAAAATTACAGTTAAGTAGTTAGTGACCGATGAAAATGACAAATGAATAGTTGCAAGAAAACAGTAATCATTGCGTGTGTCTCAGTGCAGCAGAGTTCAGCCCATGTTATACAGAGCTTTGCAGTTGTAGATGTCGGTGGCAACCTTGCTAGGCATTGTCAACTACAAAATAATAAATGAGGGGGATTTTGAAACTGTCTGTCGTACAGCAGCAGGAAGTTGGTATCAGCTTAATCTCCTGTTGTCGTGTTGGTATTACTCTGATGTGATAGAAATACTGATAAAACATGCTTTGGAGGATAGGGAAATATGAGTAAGATTTTCACAAGGCTTCCTGTCTCAGCTGTTATTTATCAAAAATTAATAGTGACTCTGATCCTGCCTGTGCCTTGGACTTGCCCTGCCAATTCTTGTGGTTTTATCCGAACGCTTTTCTGTGTGCAGCTGTGACTTCTTTTTTGTGTCTTTCTCTTCGCTGTCACTGTGGGGAAGATGGGCGCAGGCTGTGGGAAGCTGTGTGACCTGGTGAAACAGTGCAGCTGCTTCTGCACAGCACGTTAACACGTGCGTCAAATAAACAAGCCAGAAAAAATGGGTATTTTTTTTCCCCAGTTTCTTTTTCTTTTAGCTGTCTTACTCATCTTCTACATCACTATGAGTTAAAATGTCAAGTTCACATTTAGAATTTCCCTTTCACCGTGGAATTCTTACTGTTTTCTTAAATCCCTCTTGGTGACATACTGTTCATTCAGGGACAGTCAGTGTAGCACCCATGGGAGAAAATACAGTCCGCAGTCTGATAATGAGGGTGTTGGTCCTGTCATGCTGAGATACATCTTGATCTGAATAAGTAGGCTGCTCAGGTCATCTTGGGACAGCATTTAGGGAAAATTATGTCTTTGAAAATTATGGCTCTGGTCGAAAGAGGAAGGTAGATGGCAAGTGCCCTGTTGTCCTGTACAAAGTGGGTGCGAGTTGGGTGCCGTCTGTTGGGCAGGTACCTGATTACTCGCTATATTCATATTTCAGGAGAACAGGAACTAGCTCCCTGAAGGGTGATTGTGCAGTTTCCTGCGGCATTAGGAAGAACAAGTTTTGTTTTGCTCCTCTTCCCAAAACGCTGAGATCTTTGAGAGGGAAGTGTCTGTAATAGAAGATTGATTTCATTCTGCAAACATTCTGCAGTGATGTTAACGTTGCGCAGGTTGGGTGGGTCTGCAGAAAGCTGGTCGATTCTTGCTGTATTCTGCTCTTTCAGAGTAGTGTGCGTTGTGATTCAGAGCTCATCGTCCCCAGCATCTGGCACCTTCCTATCACCTCATATTTAAGAATTTCATGGGACTTTACCTGCTCTAAGGCAATCTCTCAGCCCAGTGGGGCGTGCTGTAGCATGCAGAGGAGCTTCAGCCCTGGGACCACCTTCATGAGCAGCAGTGGGGAGTCTTGAGTACTGGCGGTGTGCAAGCGTGGTGGGCACCGCAGCCGTTGTGCCAGCTAGCGTTTGCAGCCCCCAGCCCTTCAGCGGGGAGGCAAAGTTTTTCACTCAGGTGCATGGCTTTGATTCATGGCCTTGCAGAGGTGCTGGAGTTGGATTGTATTTTACATCCTCCCACTGCCGCCGTTGGCATGACAATGAGGGAGGTAGGTTTAGAGAAATCCTCTCGTGACCCAGATCTGCTCTGTGGGCCATAGGTGGAGCCATTGGGATGCGAGTAAGTGGCACTGCCCTCCTTACAAGGATGGAGAAAGAGGGAAGAGAGGTGGCGCGGGAGGATGGCATCCTTCTCTGAGTCACCAGGACCTCAGCCTCCCAGACCCACTGCCGCCGTGGGCATGCGGTGGAGTGGTGGTCCTCTTCTGCTGGGGAGGGTGGTTCTGTCAGAGTTCGTGGTTGTTGGGACCGCCATCACCTGCCGGAACTGCGTTCTGGGAGGCGTGCTCTTCTCCCACGAGGAGCCCTCGCCTACCTGCTCTCGCGGGCAGCCCCTTAAAGCCTGGGCAGTGTTTGTTCCGATAGGCAGCTCACTGGTACATCTTGCCCGTTGGCTGAGCCGACGTAGGGATGCAGAAAAAGGGAGCGCCGTACCTGGGACCCATCTAAAACCCCGCTTTGTCTCCCAGCGCCTGCTGTGAGATGCCGCCAAGAAAAATACAAGAATACTGCAGCGAGTAGATGTACTGATAATACATCTCCACAGTAATTTCCTCCTCATCTCTAGCAGTAAGCGATCTGACTGTAGCCCTAAAGCATAACTGCTTGTTGCTCCCCAGAACTGCTGTCCATACATCATCACGTAGGCTCAGGAAAGGCTCGCAAGGCTCCCGCATCCAGCACGTGTCGTTAATAATAATCTCTCCTTGAAATGCACCAGGCTTTGTTTTTGCTTGCAGAAAATTATTACAGTTATACCAGAGACATATTTCCCACACCAAACAAATTAAGATAATTTGTTTGGGATAATTTTCCGAATGAGAAGCACCACAGTATTTTGGGGTCTTTGGGCATCCAGAATCCATTAGCAGCATTAAAAATGTCTCACTTGTTTCGTGAATGACAGACTATTTTAAAAAATGAAAGTAGGAAAACAAAACACACAACCAAACTTATCACCTAGTCTTTGGAAATAATACTTCAATTTTTTTAATGTTGAATTTCTCTTAACCTCGAGAGTCCTATCAAGGAATAAACCAGATCTGCTAAACTGGTAGAAGGCAGCATGGGTTTGGTGATTGGCCCTGGGCATGGCTATGCCTCTCCCTGGTTTGTGTTTGGACCCTGTGTTCCAGTCATTTGTTGCTTTTTGTTTTTTTCTGAATTTATTACTTGTCTTCCTGATTTGGATTCTTCCTACCCGCTACCCTGGTAACTCCAGGGAGTGGTGCTTCAGGAGGCTGGCTCCTCTTGGGTCTGCAGGGCCAGTGCAAATAGCCATGTTTCAGCTGTATTTTTGTTCTAGAGGTTATGGCCCGATGTCTTTTTTTTTAATCAGGAGTCTTAAGTGCTAACTATGCGAATAATACATGTAAATAACAACGCATGTTCTCATTTTCCCGTGATTGTGCTGCTCCAGGCAGATATCCTATTCTGTGAAGTATTTCTATCTAGATATTCACCTCTTCCCTTGCAATGAGATTGAACAGTTGTGGGCGCACAAAAATGCGGTGATGACAAGCTCCTGCTCAGCACAGTTCCCTTGTACTTGCAGAAAAGCCGGTGCAGCCTCTGCAGCAAACGACTTGCTCATTTCCTGAAGTCAGCGTGCTTGCTGCATGCATGTGAGGGTGAAGTCACCTCCCAGAATACAACGGCGCTCTTTGGCTGCCTTCCTTGTCCGGGGGTTAAACACAGGGAAGGGCTGGGTCACGAGGCTGCTGGCAAATGGCCCGTCGGGGTCATTTGCACCCCGGGGTTCACGCCACGCTGCGGATTGCCTCATCTCCTTTGAAGGATCTGCAGGGTGGCAGCTGTGCCCGGGATCGGATCGGCCTGCTGCAGAGTGCTGGTGATTAGGCTGATGGGTAGCACGGGATGGTCTCCGTTTCACCTTGCAAGTGTTATTTTGGTTTTGGTGCTCCTGTAAAGCGTCAGCTTTGAGAACTTAGGAGGCTGCAACCGGTGCTCAGCGGTAGCCTGAAGCCCTTCTGCTCCTCCCCTTCCTCAACACACAAGTTGTCACTTCTCACAATCCGCTGAGAAGTGGTCACTGCAAGACCCCTCCCCACGTTTCCGCCGGCGCTGAGCACTTTGCATTAACGTCTTGGAGCTTTGGGTCGAGCACAGTTGTGATTTTACACTGTCTCTGGGGAAAGTGAGATCGTAATCCTATATTGAGCAAAGGCTCTCAGGAAAACCCGTGGAGAAACTGCTGTAGTACAGCCTGTCTGGGTGTAGCTGCACGCGGGCGATTTTAGCGGGGCGGCACGCGTGGGCGAGCGGAGCGGCAGCTACGTCAGTCGCTGCGTCAGTCGCTGCGGTGGTACTGTTCTGCCGCGACCTGTATTTTCCTGTCGGTGGTACCAGGTTAGCGCATCCGGCAGCGCTGCGGGATTTCATCTCCGAGAGCCAGCCGAATCAAGCAGTTACCATGGAAACCATGGCTTTGGTTCCCGTAGCAACCAGCTGGGGCTTCGCACAAGCAGAAGGAGAGGTGTCACTGTTACCTCTGCTGATGGCCTGATCCTGCCCGGTGCTGCTTTCTGCAGACTGAGGGGTCCCGTTGGCATCGGCAGGAGCTCGGTTCCAGGAGGTGCGGGGTGCAGGAGCGGGTCCTTCGCAGGCAGGCGCCGGCGGGTGCCGTCACCTTTGCTAGTGCGGGCAGCCGCTGCCGGGGTGCAGGCTCGCTGCGGAGGCTGGGGACACCGGCCTGCTGCCGTGGGGGGAACCGGCTCTCAGTTTTCCTGATGTTGTGGGCTCTCCTTCATCGCAGCAGGTTGGGTTGAGTTGGGGCAAGCGATTTTTCCAGATGCTGGGCTTTAAGCAAACTGTTCATTGCACCTGAAGAACTTCACAGAAAATTTAGCACGATTCAAAGTAGGAATGCCCAAAACTGGTATAATGAATGCAAAACCCCAGAGTACTACGGGTGAGTGTGGCACCTCTGCCAGCAGAGTCCTGGGGGCCTGGGCTGCTTGGGGACTGCAGGTTCCTCGGCGTCCCTGTGTCCTCTGATGTCTCTGGTTGTAACATTTGTGGAGACAGTCTGGTGGACTACTACTGCTGTGGATCGGTTGCACCGTGGCAGTCCCTGCAAGGATAAGATCCTTTTCCTAGGATTTAGCTTTTTTTTTTTTTTTTTCACTTTATATGGGAATCAAAACTCCGTACAGCAGTGGGAAGCCTGACTGGCTGGGTCGGGTCTGTGCTGAATGGCGTGGAGGTCCTGCAGGTGGGATTCCTGCTCGGGGACCTCCCCTGGCCCAGCAGCTCCTGGTTTGCTGCAGTGGCTGCGATCCCAGTAGCAAAGAGTTAAAGAATGTGGCTCAAAATTGCAAATCACTTTCATGATTGCTCATTGATGAGGAATTTTTAATCAGTGAATGCCGTGTAATAGAACACAACAGATGAAATACGCTTTTGGAAAAGCTCATAATTGAAAGTGTGTTTTTAAATTGCTAATATAATGTTTATAAGGGGAGCTTTTTAATAAGACCTTTTAAACCTCCCTGATGCCAGCTACAGGGCTAGCATTATTCTTGAGGCAAGCGCAGAGAAAGCATTGGGGACATTATTTTCAATCTTGACATAAGAATAAGCAATTTAATTACAGCCAGCTGTAAAATGGAAAATTCTTTACAGTGACAAATGACTGTTGCTGCATAGTGACAACAGTAGTTTGTGTCTGGTTTGTTTACCAAATAATGGCAAGTGGGATGCACACAAGGACCAAATAGCAGCTCTGAAACAGCGAGAAGAATGGGCACAAAGGAGTGAAATGTTACAACTGGTATTGCATCGGGTGTTTGCTGTCACTGCAGTTTGTGCTGGTCTTGCTTTAATAATCCATGTGGGTAAAGATTGCTTTGAAGCTGACAGCCACGTGTAACGGAGGAAAATCAGATACTCAGTGGGGAGCAAAAGCAAACCCACGTATGGATTTTAATTTGGTCACTGCTGTTTTAAATAAAAGATGAAGGGACTCTTCACCACTGCCCTTGCTTCCTTGTCACCATTTCCACCTGCATACAGCAGCAGCAGCCGCCGCTGCGCACGCTGCGGATGGCGACCGCACTGGCGAGAGAGGGTCGCGGTCAGAGCCGGGTCCTGGGCCCTTGGTCCTCTGCAGGCATTGCTGAGCAAAGGACTTGCTGTCAGCTTCATACTCAGGCGTGTTTTCCGTGGAACCACTCTTGCACTTTATATCGCACACATGCTGAAGTGTGTGGCTACGTGGTTAAAGCACCTTTTAAGTACAGCTTTCACGTTCAGAATTGTTCTTGCAGGGATTTGGATCCCTGCAGCAAATGATTACTGTGAGCTTTATTTGGCCTCAGCTCCCTGTTTTGTGTGTGGTTAGGAGTTAAACTGTGAGACCTGTGAATGTTCTGAGTGAAATGAAGAACTCATTTTCACCAGAGCCAGCAGCTGATTTGCAAAACTTCCCAACCATCAAAAAGCTGTGGATGGATTCACATGAAAATGAGGGAATCCATGATTTTCCTGGGGTAGATCAGCTTCCCCTGCATTAGCATTAGGGTTTACTGGCTCTTCTAAGTGATGCTCTTGTGGAATTTTTTTAAGTGGATAGAAGTGAAAAATAAATCAATTTTAAAGTTGTAGCTTCTGTAGCTTCTTTACACTGTGGAGTAAAAGTTGCCTGGGCAACCAAGGCTTCCAATTTCTTAACATTAAAAAAAGAAATCCTACAATCATCACCGCACAAACATAAGGAGAAGGGTCTGTGCTGAAGTTTGTTGCTTGGAAAAGAGCAGTCTTGGGCGGGGGGGCGTGCATCTGTTGAGCTGGCGGAAGTCACGCTGCCTTCTTTGGTACACGTGGGTTGTGCTCGAGGCAACTCTCGCTGGCTTTGGGTTGTCAGAGCCCCGCTCCTTTGTACAGAACAGAGAACCAAGCCTGCGGATGACTACACCTTGCCTTCTTCAGGGGTTTGCAGCTGCCGCTGCCAGTTGGTCCTTGCCACTCTCTGAGGAAGTGGGAAAACAGGAATACAGGTAACTTCAGCAACTTTTCCGCCATGAAGAAACGGGATCAGTATTTCATGAACCGGCTCAAGCGAAAGAGTTCGCACCGGGGAGCTGCAGGCATCATCCTGTCTGTGCACTGCTTCTCTGGTTAAACACAGACGTGTGGGGTGGCAGCGGTGCTGGCTAGGTGCAGAAGAAGGAAGGGGCACTGGGTCTGCTCCGATGGGCTCCGTGAGGTCGGTGTAGGCTGCCCAAACTGCAGCATCGCACTGCGCGTGGGGAGGGACCTGTGCACGGTCAGAGCCTGGGCAGTGGGAGCGCTTGCCCACGCAGCAGGCTTTCCCTGGATGTGCACAGGTCCTCTTCCTCGCCAGGGACTAAGTCCATGCCATAACGTGAATCTAGGCTAAGCATAAAACTCGTAAAGCACATAAGTGCCTATCAGGAGGAAACTCAGCTGGTTTGTTTGTTTTTTTTAATTGTTTCACATTCAGATAATTCTAAGTCAGATAAACTTAGAAATCGTACAGATTTTTGTCTCTCCTAGCGTCTCCCAGCCCAAAGCCGCAGCGGATAAAGAAGGGAGGCGGGCAGAGAGTTTTAACAACATATGAAGTCTAGTTGCAAGGTCAGTGCGGAAATAGGGATCGCTAGCCATGGGCTTCTGCTAGACCATAGCTGTCCTTGAGCCTGGGTTGTCTCTGCAAGTGCTTGTCCTGTCACCCTGGGTGAAGGGACTGCTGCGATGAGAAAGGAGTCTGCTGGTGGTCCTGCGATGCCCGGGTGCTTGTTGAGCTGCTTGTGTGTGGCAGGAATTTTTGGCCAATAGATCACAATTATGAGGCTGGGATGTTTTGGGGTTTTTTAATACTGTAGTGTTTCAGATTCAACTTAACCTCGGGAGGAGGGACTCCAGCTGCCTCGGTTGCATCTGCTAATATCGGCATTGGCAAAGACTCATTTTGGTGAGCCCTCTCGCCTGCTAGTTGGTTTCCTACTGCAACAGGCAAAGCTGTTCGGTTTGGACTCTCCTCGGGATTTCTCACCTTTTGGTACAACCAGCCTTAAAGTAGTGACTTCCAGGAGTCTGGGGGACTCCAGACCTGTCCGGTGCTGCAGGGACCATGTCCTGGGAGAAACAGCAAGACAGTACGACGGAAAACATCATCTTCTGGGGAGGGAATTCAGGAAAAAGAGTTTGAGTCTTCAGGCCTGGGTCAAACCTGGGGATGTGTATCCTTCAGGATCTTTGTGGACAGCTTAATGGTCATCCCAGGCACCAGCACCTTATCAGAACCCTCTCCAGTGCTGTTCCTGGCGGTGGGGGGAGCGGGTCAGATGGCAGTTACTGACCTGCACCTGTCCCAGACACACATGCCTCTGCCTTAATGACATTTCAGACCTTGAGAGACAGGTGGTAGGGCATTTGTATGAATTCCTTTTATTGAATTTTCATTCTTAATCAGTTATTTTGTTGTATGTAGTTTCAGGGTCCCTTCTGCCCGTTCAGCTCTAGCCTTGTGTGTCTATTCTGTCGGAAGATCCCAAAGGCTTGGGTTTGGTGAAAGGAGTGTCTGTGTGGATGCTTCTTATTTTAAAACTGCTGTGACTTGTTTTGTTTTGTATCGTGTAGGATCCGTTGTGATACTGCTGCTGCTGTAAGAAATTCCCGTTTTAGAAAAAAATGTACTGGAGACCAGCACATGTCTCCGAAGGTGTTTTCAGTGTGGGAGCAGGTAGGCAAGCAAAGTCAGAATGACTAAGGTTTGGCTGTTGCTGTGGGCTTTCTACGGAGTGACAGGAAAACCTGGCACCTGACGTGGGCAGGATGATTTGCCGAAAATAACCTGTCGGCAGGCAGATGCCAGATAGCTGTCTGTCCAAGAGGCTGCTGGTGATGCTGGTCAGAGGGGACACAGGGAGACGTGCTTGCACCCTCTTCCGTACCAGCTGCCAGTGGGAAGAAGTACAAAGGCAGGAGGGTCCCTACTCCATGTCCCCTCTCCAGTAGGTTCCTGCGGCTCCTGCCCAGAGGCCGGCGGGTCGGGGTCCGGTCTGTTCCTGCTCCCTGGCTCACCTTCAAACGCAGGGCACGCACAGAGCCCCTGCAGGGCCTGGGAGGGGGCTGCACCCTGCAAGGCCGGTGCCTGCAGAGAGCAGGGCAGTGCTCGGAGGAGAGCTGCAGGAGAGGGAGGAAGGCTCTGGTTAATCACACCAAGTTCATTATTAGGCCAAGTAGCAGCTCAGCTGGGAGATCCGTCTTTACCAAGTGAGCCACAGTGAATTGCATCCTAGAATAGTTTTTGAAAGATTACTGGTGCCAGCAGAGACTCCAGCCCATCTGCTCCTCCAGCCTCCCCAGCAGCTTCCCTTGGAGAGCACCCAGCCGGCGAGCACGCCATGTGTAGGAGCCCCGGGAGGGGCCTGCGGTTGCGGCGAGTGGCTGCCGGGAGCTGGCACCCCGTCAAGCCGTTTCCCAGCATGGGGAGGGCTGGGGCTGCCGGCAGCGCAGAGGGTGGCAGAGCCCACGGGGCCGGGCTTGGAGCAGCGCCACGTCCCAAAGCCTGTGCTGGAGGAGTGGAGCACCCGGAGAGCGACAGAGCGAGCTCCCTGGCCCTGCTCGCTGGGAGACTCATCCTGGTGCTTGCTAAGGGTTTGCCGGCCTTTTCAGTAATTAAAAGTTTGTAACTAATTACCAGCTGCCCTCCCATACCTCATAGTTGTGCTTTCCCCTGGTGCTGGGAGTCTTCTCTCGCAGCAGGGAAGGAAGCCAAACCTGCTTGAATATGCTTGTGCTGTGCACAGTACGGGTGCTGCGGCTGCGTGCATTTTTCTTACTCTTCCTGGAAAGCTGTGTTACTGTATTCTGTCCTTTTGTTATCGTGCCCTGTGAGTAACTGCACGGAGAATGTGCTTGGAGAGAAATGCTGCAGAGAGGGGCTGGGCTCCTGTCTGTATGCAGTGATTTTAGTCTCAGGCTTTCTCCTCGTTGCTTCTTTCCTGATTAGAGAGTAAAGAGGAAGACACTCAGACGAGTTCTGTTCTTGCATATTTAAACCTGAGCACAGGAGCGTGCACCTTCCTCATTGCCTTAGCTTTGCCCTCTGTGTCCCACCCACATCCCTTCAGCTGCAAGGAAATCAAAGCATACATGCAGCATTACTGTGTTTTCTGGGTCAGGCAAAATGCTTCAGCTGCACTCGGCAGGATAACACACGTTAGAACTAGCATATGGATTTTGGGTTCAGCTACGTATGGATCTAAATGCCGTCTCTGGGCTAGGAGTGAGCGCTGGTGCAGAGCTGGGAGTCCCGGGAGTCCCCATCCCCACTTATCTGCGTCTCCTGCACCGAAAGACCTTCCCTGCTGCGGACACCCCGCAGTCCCAGTTCTGTCCCTCTCGCTGCTGTAGGCTACGGGTCTGGTGGGGTTTCCCAGTATAAAACCTTGGCATTGACGAGTTGGCGTATGTGCTGCCTGCTTACGGTTTGAAAAGCAGCGAGAGGGACAGAACTGCCCCCTTTGCCTGAAAACTGTCCGTTTCGAGAGGCTTTCAGCTGGGTTAAAGCCAGCTGTGCCAGGAGGCAAAGCGTAAGCCTTGTTGAGAGGAGTTGTCTCCATTTACGTATCTGGAATGGTTGTGCCCTGCTAATACGCATTGTTAGGCCATTTTAAACATACTTCCTTTTTTTGTTATTGCCAGGACAAAGGCACCTTTCTTTTCATTTTGCTTTTCTATAAGAAGGCAGGAGCTACCCTTGTCATTGTGTTGGCTTAGGCCAAATTAAAGGCCTGGCTGAACAGGCTTTAAAGTTGTTCCTGACTAGCTTTTGACATAAAAGACCAGCAGAACCATTGAAACGCATGAGGTCAGGTTCTGATTGCAGTTGCCCTGGAGGACTTGAGAGAGAAATAAAGAGCATGTATTCAGAAGATCATGAGTCTGATCCTCTGCTCTGCTAAGTGTAAGGTTTGCTTTTAAATTCAGCGCCTGCCAGCAGTGAGTGGAAAAAGAGCATCCGTGCAGGCTCTGTGGAGGTCTGTGTAGCTGGTATTTTCAGAAGTGCGTGTGTGATTTAGATTCCCAGTGGCAAAACTTGACTTTAGAAAATAGACAGGCTATACGTGGCTCTGCAGATTTCACTTATTTTGTCTCTTTTATGCTTATGGTAGTAGGTACTGACTTGGGCTGGGGGACAGGTTCCCTATCCTGTTACTATTCAGTGCTACACCATTGGCTTAAAATCTCATAAAACGGTACCTTTTGTGAAGATCAGCTGTTGTTTTTCTGCTGCAGTGCTCAATAATTGATCCCCCATCAGATCTGTGTGGTTTATATTTCCCATTAATAGTACTGGATAGTGTTTGCCATTTTTGTGTACCACGCTGACTGATGCAGCATCTCTTCCCTGCTGATGAATGTATCAGATTTCCAGCGCTGAGTGGGTATTAGCAGAAGAGGAGAATATATACTGTTCCTTTGCATTTGACTTCAGGATTTCCCTCATAATGCAGGGTGTTGTTGGCTCTTGGCCATCTCTTCTAGGTCAGGAGCTCTTGGTGTGGTGTGTGTTGCTCAGAAGCTAATTAGTACTTGCGCGTTTCCTTTTCTTCTGGCCATGTAAAAGTTCCCTCTCTCTCCATGACTTATGTGCTGGTTACGGAAACACACCGTGATTTTGTGTAGACCTACTTGGGCTTGTGTGCCCGAAGCTTGTCTTTTTTCCCCAACTACTGTCAGTCGGTTTAGTAAAAGATACTATCTCTTCCTATGCACCTTGTCTTAGAAATAGTTCAATATGTCTGCGGTTTTACCTTCCTGCATAAGAGCAGAGTTTTCTGCACAAGGTTTCTGTCTTTGTGCAAGGATGTGGGGTGTTTTCCACCTTTCTCAAGCCGTGGGCCGGCAGTCTGTTGCTGTGCAGTAGCGCTGCTCTCTGTGTAGGGATGCTTGGGAATAGATGTATGTAGTAAAAACTCCATAGCCCCATTCTCTGAGTGGCTAACTGACGGTGGTCTCGTCCTCTCGCCTGGCGATTAGAGGGAGCTGCACCCATTTCCTTCCCTTTGCACCTTCCCATCAGTCTGTGATAAGCCCTAATCCTCTTCAAATATTTCATAAGGCAGGTGAGGTGAGGCTGATGGTGGGAACTGAGTACTGACCCGTGTCGCTCTGAACTGATTTTGAAGCGCAACAAGGAGCTCCCTTGGACTGAAACAGGAGAGAGGAGTCCCGGGTTATGTTGCTGCACCTCCAGCAAATACCTGTCTGCGACCTCGGAAAGTCTGCTTCATGGTCCACAGGCGCTCTGCATCCATGAGTTGTTTGTTGGTGTCCTTACAGAGGTTCTTTCTTGCCAGTGTTCGCACACACACACTGTTGGTGTCCAGTGTTCAGCTTAGGAAGCCATCAGGGTGGAAGTGCTGTGCTGGGAAGGGTCTGTCTTGCATGTTACAGATATGAGTCGTAGTCATAGTTCCACACTCTTGGTTCTTAATTTTTTAGTTCTGTTGGGGAGGTTAGAGTGAAAGAGGAAGAATGCAGGAAGAAGATTTCATTTTCTGTCTTTAGAGTGGCAGAAATACTTTTTTTCAGAGAGAAAGCCTTACAGCTTTTCCTGAGGAGTTCTAGGCTTTAAACTTTTAAACTTACCCCTGGAGTTGAAGGGACTCACAGCTGCCGTAGTTAAGCGTTTCGTTAAGTTTTGGAGACTCATCAGTTTTCCTTCAGAAGGCAGAAAGCGGTTGGCCAAAGTAACCCTTTAGGTTTTCGTGGCCAGCTCTCATCCTTTCCCTTTCTGCCTGAATTTGAAAGACCTAACTACATCTGAACATGTTTTACACCAGCATAACTGGTAATAACGAGCTGTGGACATGGGAGTGACCAGGTTAGTGTAGATTTTACTCATCTTTGTTCTCCTTATATTTTTTCTTCCCTCTGCCTTTAGACTTTAAAGAGGAAGGAAAAAGAATATGAACATGAGATGGAGCGGCTGGCAAGAGAGAAGATTGCTACCCAGCAGCGACTGGCAGAATTGAAGAACGAGTTGAGCCAGTGGATGGACATCTTGGAGATTGACAGAATTATTCGACAGACAGTTCAGCCAGAGGATGACCAGGCATCTACCTCGACAGCATCAGGTACCCGTGGTTTTTCTCTTCTTGTCGTCATCACTGTACATCACTGACACAGTTATATAGTGGTGGTGGGGATCTTCATTTAGCACCATCAAGGTTTCTTTGCATTCAGAATAAAGTAAAAGGTTTTCAAGTGGTTTGTAATCACTGATGTTGGCCTAATAATACACTGCTGCTTGTGTAAAGTAAACTGAAAATCGTGCATCAGCGTTAGGTAGCTACAAAGTGCAGGTTTGCACACTCAGTCTGCTGGTACCTTACATGGAGATCTCTGCTTTCAAAACTTAGTTTTCCTCTTGCACAACTATGCATCCCTGCTTGTTAGAACTGAGTGGCGTATGAGCATCCTGACATATTGTGCATGGATGTGGGAGGGTGTTCAGCCACGTAGAGAAGAAGGAATTGGTACAGGAAGGATCACCAGAGCATTTGAACAACTTAATGAGCCTTCACGTTGTGTGAAAAGGATTCACAGTGAAGATGAAATGATACTAACGAATATCTGACGTGCTGTTCCCATTAAGAAGGTTTTGTGAGATAGGAGAGTGCATGCTTTTCTCCATACCAGTGATCTGCAGCAGGAAGAATAGGCAGCCCATGGATGTACAGTGCTTTGCTTTCCAGAGATGAGGAGGCTGTAGCAGTCCGTAACCATTTGCAGCAGTTCCTTCAAATCGTGACAGCGTTTGCTCATGGCTCTCCAGGCAGACGATACAGCGGGTTCCAGGAAGGGAAAAATCTGAGTTTTCTGGTTCATTCAGGCTTGTATCAGGCTCATCACCTTTGAACATACTTGCAGACTCCCAGTGTAGGCTGACGGAAGTTGAGAGTAGGAGTGCTTTGTCAATAGGAGCGTCAGCCGTTCACCTCTCCAGCTGGCCTCTGCTGAAAATGATTGCTTCAAGCTACTACTAACCACAGAGCTTGCAAAAGGGAGGTGTCTTCCCTGGTTTTCCTGCTGCTTCTGTATCTTCTGAGATTTTTAATCTCTACTGCATGGCTTTGCTTTAGAGCAGGTAGTGCAAGGTGTCCTGCTCATCTTCCTGATCTCTGCAGGGTCAGCATGTTCCTGCATTGCTTCATTAGTTCCTGGACTGGACATGAGTCCATTTTCCAGAATCAGATGAGGAGCTTGCTGCCACGCTTCTCCATGGCTGTTTCCTTCCTGCTCTGGGAGCAGGAGGGGTGGTACAAATCGGTGGAACAACTGGACAGGAGAGGAAACTGTCTTCCTCTTCCCAGAAGGAGCCCTCTTCAGCCCAGACGGAGTTCAGCCCACGTGCTCTCCGTCTGCCTCTGCTCACGTTGCTTCCCTTGCCTGCCGAGCAAGATCTCTCAGCCCCAAGCGAGATCTCTCAGCCTGTTGTGAGCACCCCTCTCTAGCTGGGGCTTCGAGCTAGTCTCGCCTGCCTGGCTCCCAGTCCTTGGCCCACAAGCAGGGAGGAGAGGGGTGTGCCATCCCGCTGGGGCTCCATGGAGTGTGCCATGCCGTGCCGTGCTGGCTGCCCCCGTAGCTCAGTGACTCCTCCTGCTGTTGTCTCTTCTGCCCATGCTGCCTTTTAGGGAGGCTGGTTAGTCCAGTTTGTGCTCTGCTTTCATTTTTTATGGGAGTTTCTTCCTTTCGTTTTTTCCAGAGGGTGAAGACAACATGGATGAAGACATGGAAGATGACAGGCCAGGGAACTCATTACCAAAACTAACCCAGCGCCAGCACCCAGAGCTCCTGAAAGCCGTCCCTTCAAACGCTGCTTCCCACCACCCGGCAGTTCTGCCTCAGCACCTGTCCATCCAGCAGAAACAAACCCCAGCCCACGCACAGCCTCCCATCCAGACACAAGCACTGGTCCAGCCGCAGGCGATCGTCCCTGCACAGACTCACATCGTGGCGGCTTCAACAGTGCAATCGACTGTTATTGCCCACACCGCCACTACCCACGCTTCGGTCATTCAGACTGTCAACCACGTGATTCAGGGTCCACAGACCAAGCACATTGCTCACATTGCACCTTCCACGTCCAGCCCTGTGCAACTTACCACTGCTGCTCAGCCTATCGGCCACATCACTGTGCACCCAGCCACCATCAACCACATGGCCCACCTCGGCCAGCAGCTGCCCATCTACCCTCAGCCCGTGGCCGTCAGCCAGCCCGTGGTGAGCCATATTGCTCACACGATCTCGCACCAGCAAGTGAATGGAACCACAAACCTTGGCCAGCAAGCGGTGATGGCCAAGCCTGCTGTAGGAACCCAAGTTGTCCATCACCCGCAGTTAGTTGGTCAAACGGTCCTAAACCCGGTGACTATGGTAACCATGCCATCATTCCCAGTGAGCACACTGAAGCTGGCCTAGAGGGGATCGTCCGACGGCGAGGTCTTTGTTGGGAACCTTTCCTAAACTCCATACATTCCAACCACGTCCGACTCCGCAGGAGGGAAGTGCAGAAAATGCCGAGTGGCAGGACGCCGGGCTGGGCTGTCCTCAGCCGCCCAGTAACCAACCTGCCGCTGGCAGCGAGAGACGGGGCCTCTCTGCACTTGAATTTTGCTAATCCGAGAAAACTTCAAAGACAGTTGTTCACGGTGATTTTTTTTCCTTTTATGTGTAATCAGTGAAATATGGATATGATGTTCTTAAGACTTTAATTTTCCCCTTTTATGTGTTGCTTCTTTGTAGAATAAAAGTTGCTGATCTCTTTATTGAGACATTGCGTAGAATGGGAAAAAAATCATAGAAGTCTATATTTATATATATGTGTGTATGTGTGTGTATATATATGTATATACATATATATATAAATATAACATTTGAAGAAGGCCTTTTGTAAGGTTGATTATTTTGCAGGATTATTAGACAAAATTCATTTTTGGAGGAAGAAGACAGAGTGTCCTCTCTAAACAAGAAACTTTTAAGATAGATGGTTTGGTGGACCAGGGTACATATACAGTGACAAAAAAAAAAAAAAGAGTTAAACCGTGTTAAAGGTATTTCCCGTCAGTACATTACATTTCAAAAAACCATCTAAAATCACTGTGACTTGTTACGGCATTTTAAGGAAATTCTCTGTCCTGTCTAATAAAAGGAAAAAGAATACACAACCAGACTTCATTTGTTGCAGTTTTATAAATGACTTGATTTTTATAGCTATGTCAAAAAAATAATGTTTTTTATTATTTTAATGGTTGACAATGTTTTGTTTGGATGGTTTTGGGGGGGGTGGGTGTTGTTTTTTGTTTTGGCTTGGTTTTGCTGATGCAATAATTGATTTTGCAGATCTTTGTGCATGGCACTCCCCCTTTCAGGATTCCTCGTGCCAGTCCCAAGCCCCCAGGATTCTTGGGTTCGTTTTTGTTTTGCAGAGGCAGATATCTTGTGCTGGCAACTTGCAATATGTTTATCTGGCCTGATAGAGCAGAACCTGGGACAAGGAAGACCAACAGAACTTAAGTAGATTATGGGTTACTTTTCTTTGTTAGTTTGTTCCTGAACTGACCACGTTTTAGTGCGGGAGTCAGTGGATTAGAAAAGGGATAAACGTGGATGTGGTTATCTTCCAAAGTTGCAAGCAGTTTTGACATCTTT
>JAVKLA010000084.1:1078197-1145199 GCA_034782735.1 Sagittarius serpentarius
AGTACATCGTGACCTTCAAGTTGCAAAGTGGCAGAACCTGTGTCTTGAGCAAAAAAAGAAAACCAAACAACCTAATTGTTGCAGGTCTGGTAAGGCTGTTAAAAGTGTCACTGAACTGTAGCAAATGTTGGTCCAAGCATGCATCCAAAAAAAAAAAAAAAATCCCCCCCCCAAACCTGGAGTGTGCGTACATGGACGCTCGCTAGCACCAACCTGTTAGGCAAGGCAGAGCGCTCAACTGGTTCGTTGCTGCCCAGTTCATAGCTGGTTTTCTTACGTCCAGAAATTTCAAAAAGAATTAAGATGTGGCGGGGAAATGCTAACTGCAGAAGGGCTTGGCTGTGGCTTGGGGCTTTTAGCATTTTGCCGTGTGTTCCTGCTGATTTGCTCGGGCAGGGGGATGTGCCAGGCCGCTGCTACGAGCCAGATCAAGCCCTGTTGTCTGAGGGACTGAAAGGCGCGGGGGCATTCGAAGGCCAGAGTTCAGAGCCAGACAGATTTGGCCTTGAACATCCCCCCCCCCCCCAGCCTCCCCAAAATATCGGCTTTCTCAGATGGCTCTTTTAGAGCTATTTATGGGGCTGGGGGAACTCCTACACACAGACACACACACGCTGGGGGGAAGCAGCCAGCCCCCCTGCCCCATGCCCAGCCTGACAGCCTCATCTATTGGCAGCTGCCAGCACAGGGTGTCCCCTGCCCGGGGCTCCCCGCAGCCACAGAGGCCCCAGAGTGTTAGAGAATATCCAAAAGGAAAACTGATGCAAAATATTAGTCCAGTGCTGGCACTACAGAGGCGAGGCTTTAGGAAGCCTGGCTCAAAGCTTGGGCGGGGTGAAGCGTTGCCTACCGAACCCAGCGCTGTTTGCATGCTTCCATGGGGTTGGAGTTTTGGTTTTGCTTTGTTTTTTTTATTTGGGAAACTGGAAAGCTTTTCTAGGTGAGCTTCTGAAAATGGAAAGCAGGTCTTGGACTAATTAATAGGATACTGTAAGATGCGGCACACTAAACTGTAAGGGCCAAAGTTGCTGTGTTTGGCAAAACTAGTGGCAGAGTGGAGAAAGCAGCTGGAAGCTCACCAGGCTGCCAGCGCTGGCTCCGGGTTACAGAGAAGGGGCAAGAAACGGTGGAGATTTCTTTTGGGTTGGTTTTTGTCTGGCAGTTGGAAGCAGTGAGACTTTCACGCTGATGAAACTTCATTGGGATGCTGCATCTTGCTGAAATAAATTCCTGTTGCTGCAGGGACTCTGCAGCTTGGGGGGACAACTGTCTAAATATCTGCTTTAAAAGTTTCTGAGGATTTGCAAAGAGAATGCTGGGGGGGAATGACGAAACACAGGTGTAGTAAGAAAGAAGGTCCTGTAGAAAAGAAAGCCAATGTGTAATCCTAGCTGTAGTACCCACCTCCCCCTGCCCACCCCAAGAAGTCCCACCACGCAAACAAGATGAAGGCACGAGGACACAGTGGTGCTGGAAGATTATTTAAGCCAACATGACATTGGATACGCTTCATAAAGGGCTTATCCTCTTTTATAAGGATAAATACACGATTAACAGCTGTAACAGTCACGAGCAATGGCTGAGGGATGGCTGCACCGACCCCAGTACAGAGAGGCGTTTGTTGGGCGTTTTTACAGTCGAATGGGGAAATGCTCCCTTATCCCCCAGGGACCCACCTCTGGGCAGAGCTTTCCAGCCTAAAAACCTGGGAAATCGCTGCAAAAACTGCCAGCAGCAAACCAACCAGCGGGTAAGACGGCAAGTTCTGAAAAAGGGAGCGTCCCTGCTGCAGAACAGAAGTAGCCCGAACATTTTTAAGGAGTCTGAAGGGGAGACTGGGAGCCGCGGAGGAGGATCGCTCCTGGAAGCCCTACAGCTCGGCTAGATTTAATGCTAGCTGCAGCACGATCAGGCTTAAAATTGCAGGATAAAACTTTTATTTTTTAACACTTGTCATAGGGCTGCTTCTGCTCCCACTCCTTCCCCAGGGCTGAACTGGCAACAGGCTTGGCCTGTGAGGATAGCGGCTCATAGGCAGGCACTGCGCGTAACTTAACTTAAACCTACCCTTAAAGTCATCTAAGGGACATTAGCAGTCCATTTGGTGATGACCTACTTACTTACTTAAAAAAATACCGCTTAGTAAGAAATGTTAATTACATATCGCAGGCTCTTCCCAGACAGCCCTGTCCTTAGGACTCCCTGTTCTGTCTCTGAAAATACCTCGGCAGGAGAGAAATAGCTTCCAAAGAGCTTCACAGAATGCCTTGACGATAAGTATTTATTCGTGTGTTACATTTAAACATAAATAAATGAGCAGTAGAGTAGTCTGCTCCCAACAAAAATAAGTCAATACACAATATTCATAAAATACAATTAGACAGAATGTTATAACAAATAACAACAAAGTTCGCAGAGGTTTGTGTTTGGTGGTTTGGTTTTTTTTTTTTGAACAGAGCTGTGTGGTACATTCCCAACATACCAAAGAAAAATAGCGCAGTTTTATTTTTTACATCACCTCCTCAGGCTCCGAGTTGGAGGGTTCTCTCGCTCTTGTCAATTTTTTGAAAAATACTATTTCAGTTTTCAAGTGAACCAACAGACGCACAGACTGAAGCGCTTTTGAGACCTCTCAGCAACCATGCGCTGGCCTATAAAACAGTCGGAGACACAGCTATAAATAATAATGAGCTCAGGCTGCCAGCACGCCCGCAGCACAGCGCCTTGGCTCCCAGTCCTGAGCACACCCGAACTCTTGGAAGGCGCGGGGGCGGGCGGTAGAGCTTAGCATAACTCTTTCCTTCTGTAACTCCCACTGTTGTTATTTTAGCACTGCAATGCGCAGAAAGGGGGTTTCCTTCCCAACAGCCGCCTCCGCAGCACCTCTCTCAGAACTGAGTGGGCTCAGCTGTTCTCACTTCTCTTTCGTGACAGTGATGCTCGTCAGCCCGGAGAACAACAGGCTCGTCCCTGAAGGCATCTGGCGACACCCGCAACGGGGGACTCTTGGTTTGGGTTGGTTTGTTTTTTACCCTCCCCTCCCCTCAAATTTTGAGAGACCAGTTCAAGGGAGGGCTTGGCTATTGAGCTGAGAAGCACTTTGTGTGCATTTTTTCCCTTTTTGGGCTATTTGTTACCATTTTTAGCTTACCGCAATCATAAAGGAAGATCTAAGCACAGATGGTCTTTCTAGACCCAAATCTACCTTCTTGTGCAAGTAACGCTCGGCTCGCGGGGACCCCAAGGCGGCACTCGCCTAGCGCAAACAGCAAGAGTGCCCACGGCTCGGGTAGTAACAAGACCAGAGTTACTAAAGTAAATATCTCCTATCAGTATTTGAATCTTCAGACAGAGTAATTTTGTTCCCTAACGCCTCTTTTTGCTAAAAATCTGATTTTAAAAGCTGACGTGAGCTGATCTAACTCATGTAAACTTCTCTGAGCAACCTGGTCTAGCTGAAGGTGTCCCTGCCCATGGCAGGGGGGTTGGACTAGGAGACCTTTAAAGGTCCCCTCCAACCCAAACCATTCTGTGATTCTGTGAAAAGTACACAGAGTTGTTTTATCTGCAAGGTTCAATGGAAACAAAGCGGTCTGCCCTGAAGCATAACCCCCCCCCCCCCAAAAAAAAAAACCAGAAACACAAAAATTCAGATGCAAACTTTTTTTTTTTCTTCTTTTTAAAAATCACTGAGTTTTTAATGGCAATGGGTGGAATACTTTGGAATACTTGAAGTACTTACACTAAGTCCCTAGGTTTTCTAGGAGCACAGGTCACGAGTATCCATGAAATCTGCGGCTAAACCCCATTAGCAAAAACCTGCTCCCTCTCTCCCTCTCGCTGACATGGAGATGCACTTTACTTAGAAACAACACGCACCCGGGGAAGGTAGGTAGAGTATATGTGATAATTTTATACAGTGTGATGAAGTGCTAGGAGAGCAACAGACCTGTCTGCAGCTCCAGGACCGAAGCCCAGCTAACCCTCGGTCACCTCTGCTCTCTGTACAGGGTGGGGTGAAACATATGCTGCTACTTAAAGCATGCGGCCAAGCAGGAAAAGACGTGGCTCAGAACTTCCACGGGGCGCATCGACGGCTTTACAAACCAGCATGGTGCTGCAGCAAAGTGGATCGGATCCCAGGCAACGACTTCAAGTGCTTCATCAGGCAAGTGCCGATACCTGCCTGAGTAGACGAGCGCCTGGTTTGTGTTCGCAGGATCCCCAGGAAAGTCCTCCCGGAAAGCTCTGCAGAGCGGGGAGGAGGAGGCTGGCAGTATGCAGTGAGTCAGCTGGAGGAGGTGAGGCTCTGCTCTGTCTGCTCTGTAATGTAGGATCTGAACTTCGCGGCGCTCTGCACAGACGCAAAGAGCGCGGGAGCTGCTGACACGAGCAGGGGACCTGTTTCTGGGTGCTGAACTTGCTAACCTGACTACGTTAGGCAGATCCTGTCATCTGGGAATATCTGCAGAGTAAGTTTGCAAAGTAGAACGAAGGCGTGTCTGTGGCATGTGTAGGCCATGAAGACTCAACAGCGTGAGCTTGTCAGCAAAGGCTAACTGATGTTTTTAGCTAACGTTGCTAGATCTTCACCGCTCATATTCACCAGGTTATTTAGTTTAAGGCCATTCTCCCAGCCGGTAACCTTACTTACTTTAATTGCTTCTAACTACCCTGCTAAATAAACACAAACCCCAATCTTCTAGCAACAGGAGCTCATACGCATTCTCTTCCATGTTCAAGGCATAGACAATGAGTCCACGAACGTGCTCCTCCAAGGACCCAATTCAATGCTTGCAACACTTGAGTGAGTATTGGATCCGGCCTTACCGCCGAGGAAGGTTCTGGCAGAGCACACAATGTGCATCCAGGCTTTAAAGGTGCAGTAAGTCAAAATAGAAATGTTCTAGTATGTCAAATCCCCCCCTTTTTAATATCTCAAAGATGTAGCTAGATGGTCTTTGAGAGAGGGAAGTAAGACAATGCAAAAAGATTTCGTCTAGAAATACAAAGTGAGTGTAACAAGGACTATCAAACACAAACCTTATCTGGTGAAGGAAAAGTTCTGGTTTTAAAAGTCTGTTACAAATCTCTTTGATATTTATTACATTACATGGAAGATGCAATTAAAACACCATTTTGAAGTTACAGTGCAAGAAATGCTCCATCCGATAGCTCGCAACAAGGCCCACAATGACAGTCTGTTCATTATCACTTATTTTCAATCAGCGTCTGCACTTTGTAGACAAGGTCTCTTGCTATCCTCAGAATTTCCTCGGCATTGTGATGCTCTGCCATTTCTAAAAGACAGACAAACATTCTTAACTGTCAGCGGTGGGAACTTTTCTGCCCTAGCATTGGTATTAATGTAGCATTAGCATTAATTAATTAGTGTAACTTTAGCAGCAATCCAAAAGCATTGCAGGGGGTCAGGTTTGCAGAATTAAAGACAGAGTAAGTGGATGAATCCCTTAGTGCTGTAGGTCCTGGCATCACGATCTAATCCTTCTGGTGTCAGTTCTCTTGTTGCAGAAATCCCAGTGCCCTGCGACCCAGACCAGGAATGGGAGATCTATACCCCCACGTGCCTGGGAACAGCCCTCCTGGGATCTCAGAAATGTGAAGCTGAACTCAACTTGATCAAGATACCTCTCCAGGCAGGGACTATTGCCGGAGTGCCTGGGATGCAAGTGATAAATACAGTTAAGAAGGGCTTCATGTACACGGAGCGACATGCCCACGTAGTTCCACATACAGATGTTCGCACTCTGCAGCTTCAGGAAAGATCAGGAAGTAGCTCTCGACAGACCCGAATCCTCAGTTCTACAACAAACATTTCATTCAGCTTAGGCAAGTACTGGGCTTTTTTTGTTCGGGTTTTTTGGAGGGTGGGGGTTTTTTGGTTTTTTGTTTTTTTTTTTTTTTTTTGGTAGGGTTTTTTTGCGGGAAGCATTAACGTATAGCTTTGGAGTAAGAGTGGCTGAGGCAAAAACAAAACCAAATTTGGGGCTTCTGCAACAGATGACTGAAAGCCACAGCAGTGATAATTTAGTAAATTACTGTGATTACACAAAATTGTTTCCAAACCTCTTAAAATACCCTAACAGGGAGCACTTGTTTAGGACTAACTTGCATTCTGCAGCCAGGAAGAGACCTAGCTTGCTTTGGCAGAATACGTTTTGCTCTGGCAGTGGATGTTGGCTAGCATCTATGGACCACTGCGGTAAGCAATCAACCACGGAAGCAGTTTGGGATGTTTTGCATGAACAGTTGCTTATATGTTTCAGCCTCAGCAGGGTCAAGCCCTGTAAACAGAAACGACTCTGGCAATCTTAAAACCTGCGAGAGACTTTTGCAAAAAAATTAAGCAACATTTTAGCACCTCCCATTAAATCAAGGGCAAAGAGTCATGGTGGCAAATCTTTTTAACAGAAATGCTGAAGCTTGCTTTGTGGTAAAAATTACCACTGACGCTGAAAAAGCTACCCTCTTCTGTGGTCCATGTAGCTCTCAAAACACTGTTGTTTCTTTCTGTGTGCCAAGTCAGATCTTCAGGAAGCACATGAAAATCTGGGCTTTTTGTTTACATGAAGGCATAAGAGATTCAGAGCTTAAAATGACCAGGGGCTTGTCATGACAGCAAGAACACTGCAAAACTGCAGACAGTCTGAGTAAGGGAGAAGGAGCAAACTCTTGCTTTTTATCAAAATGGCTCTCTTAAAAAAGTCTCTTACCATTAAAAAACTTGATGATATCAGTGAAGTCCATGTTGTTATCACGGATAATCTCTCGATAAACTTCCACAAGTGCTAAGGCAATGAAAAGGACAAAATGTTCTGAAGAGATGTGCTTTGCTGCCCAAATAACTTCCCACACTGTAAATACATCCTCGTACAACAATTCTGAATGGGAATAAACATTACAAGAGCATCTGATTATTCAAACTGACCATTTCCCCCTCTCTAACTAACGTCTTACAGGCCTTACGCAGACATGAACAGTACTTGATGACTCCTCCTTTTCCTCTCCCCCAGCCAACTCCTGTCATTTACTTGTGCAAGTATGGCAACAGAATTGGGTCTAAAGGAAAATTAAGAAAGAACGTAGGTGTGGTGGTGCAGACAACCCCAGGAAGATGTCTAAACTGCAGTAACCACGTGACAGCAGCACAAGGAGACCATTTGTTTGAGGAAGGGCTACATGACAAGCTGCAAATCTGAAAGCGTATCCAGGACCCCCTTCTTGGCTTTGCTGTGGACCTATCAGTGTTAAAGCTCTGCTATTTTTAATTGGCAACAATTAATTGTATAGCAGATGTGCGTAAGCTAGGTCTACATATGATGCAATTCAGATATGACCATGGAAGCTTCATCTTCTTGAACCATACAGACTTGTCTTCTGCTCAGTCTGTGACAGTGAGGTCCAGGGGGCTGGGATGTGGGGGACAGGCAATTCTCTGTGAAGGAGTAGGTAGAGGGTTTACTATTCAGTTAAGAGTCACAGTTCCCCCCCCTCACTGTCAGATAGTTGGTCGTAATAAATAGGTGATGGATGTGTATCGTCTCCCTCTATCACCTTTGTGCCTTAGGGTATTTGAGAGGGACATCTTCTTTTGATTCTTGCAGATCAGTCTGTAACTCAAAGGAGGTACTGACCTACCCGATCGCAAGACGGGTCTCCCTATTATAAGCAACTGCTTCTGTTAGAATGGGGGTGGGTGGGTGGGTGTGCTTGTGCAGGGATCCCGAGATCCTGGGGTGCTCCCACAATAAATGAAGTACCACACTCAACAAAGTACAACAGCTCCTGAGCTACTCTCGAGCTGCTCCTTGTTATCAAATGCGTTACAAAGGAGGTATCAAAGCTTACAAAGGAGCGTGGCAACTTGGGATCACCTTCTTGAGCAAAAAAGGTTTTGCACTGAGCAGAAGCTTGGCTCCAACCACGTTACCAGGAATTTACAATGCTCCTTTCTAACTTTGACTTATTCCAGTGCTAGTTCATCTCAGAATTGCTTTAGCTTTCCTAGCTACAAACTCTCTTGTGAGCTTAGCTGCTACTCGCCATCTAGGCATTTAGACCAAAACACAGAGCTGTTCACAGTTTTGCACAACTAAACTATAGGCACAGAACATTATTACCTCTCTTAAAGTCAAGCAGGAACCAGCGATAGCAGAAGTAGAAGTGAGTGTAATCTCCATTCTGGTGCATCAATTCAAAAAGCTCTGAGTCTAGAATCTGAAATGCAAAACATCGGCTGTCAGTATCTTGTCTGAAAGTAGCCAAGATCAAAGGTGCTGGAGTCTGGTTAAGACTTCCATGCTGCTCTAACCACCCCATGCTGTGGTTAGTCAGAGCGGCTGCTTAGCACAGATACATCCTTTTTACTATGTGTCTGCAAAATGCCTGTGATGTGGGTGCCCCGACACAGACTGATGAGGTGAAGAGTTACTGCTGTGCAGGTATGAGGTGACAACAGTCAGTCTTCACTGTGACTGTAAAGGTCCAAGCAGCAAGTTACAGATCCTACTGATTTTCAACGAGGGGCAAATTTTCATCTTCCCACCCAACTCTACTCTGAGATTGTAACAGAGGAGCTGGGGTGCAAAGACTGAAATCCGTTTACCTGGGGAAAAGAAGGAAGAGAGACTTTTTCATTCCAAGTTCGTAATTCTGATGAGCAGTGGCACAGTTCTACACTGCAACATCTAAGTTCTCTGGAACTGAAGAACTACTTGCCAAACGTCTGGTAGATGTCTTCCACGTGTAAGTACATCTATAGTCATTCCTCAGAGATGTCATCCTCAGGGCTGCTGGGTAAGCAGGGTGGCATCCTCTGACAGTCTTGCTACTCAACAGAAACACCGCAACCATATGTGCGTGTGCTGCCTGCATTTGCCATGCTGGCCATCTTCTTTCTTAACTGACCTCTATTTTCATTACTTTTTAATATGCCACCTATCAAACCAAATAATGGCTTATCCTGATAGTTTTCACCCTTCTTTTTGCTAATCTTGCTCAGATGCCTGGTGCTTTTGGGAGTGGAATGTCTAGGCCTTAAATCTGTCCAAAAAGCCCCATTCAGCAAGCATCCTGTGTGAATACAGATATAGCTGTGGTCTATTTAAACCTGTAAGAAATTAAGTTTGTGCCACAAATATCCGTGTTTTCCAAAAAGCAGTGAAGACTGGATCTTACTGCTGTTTCTCATTGACTTCAGTTGGAGCTGGACTGAGCCATAAATGGGAGTCATTACGTTGTGTAGCTGGCGTACTGGAGGCAGACGTTTGGGGGGTTTCTTTTGTTTGTCAAGACAAACTGACCTGCTCTAATACACACGCTTCAGTGTGACAGCAAATGCTGTCCCCTGAGAAGCAGGAAATCAGTTTGGGGCTGCATAAAACAATTCTTATCCTCCCCAGCTCTGAAGTACCAGATGACTAGGAACACCCGTACTGGAGTTCCTGCCCTTCACCGTGGCATCAAGCTAGTTCTGAGCCTCTGCCACAGCCTCATCTTCTTTCAAATAAGATTAAAAAAGACTTACTTGGATTAGGGACCGCATGTTGGCAAAGTGTGCGTCCATAGCACCTCCATTGGGGAAGTTCTGGCTCATCCTCTTCATCAGGTGGCTGAAGCAGCTGTAAGCCAGCTGATCTGCAGATACAACGCGAATGCTCGGTGTTGCTAATTGTGTGACTTCCTTGAACCAAAATAACAAACTGCAGGGCAAGCGAAAAACAAGGTTTTCCCCTCTGCTGTTCCCTAATCCCATCACCAGTATTTAGATGAAACAGAAGACAGCACCTGACTCTGGACCATTTTTACTAGTTATGTTTTAAAAGAACCCAGCTTGCACTTGACTTTTCACCTTCAGCAAGTGCCAGAACACAGCTGCTTTGAAAATTTAATAAAATTTAATCTGAAAGTCAGTGAGTGAACAGGGAAGCCCCGAGATACTAACGTTAGCCATTTCAGCAACAGCCACGTGTAGAGAAAATACGAATCAAGGGCTGCAGGTTTGATTTTCCTGGTGAGCTAGCCCTGCTTAATGCACACAACTCCTTCTGAAACAGCGTTTCTAAAGAAAGACCTCCCTAGAGATACCAGCGAGTTCCCAAAGAAAACCCTTCCTACCATTGTCAAGTACAACCATCAAAGGAGCCAGGAGGTCACACATGCCTTGAACATAACCAACTTCTAGGTGCTCCCAAACATAACTGCAGAAAGAACAAAACACAAGAGATAATAGGATTAAAAATCCTCTTGCTGCATGGTAGCGTCAAAAATTTGTCTTACACCTAAAATACAACTCCTTTTGGAAGCTTTTAAGTGTCTTAGTCTAGAATGCTGTAAAAGATAGAGCTAGAAGTCCAGAGAACTACCAACAATTCAAATCTTCCAACACACTGGTATAAAATGATGAGTATTTCTGCTAGGTCTTTTTCAGGAAAATTCCTAAAGGCTTTATGAACACTCCACAATGAGGACGGAGCAGCATGTGAGACAGGAACGTCTCTTGTAAGGTGACTCTTGCCGTCGGCTCTTCATGTGTTGTGAAAGGGTAAAAATGTGATCAGTTGTCTACTTACAGGATGAATTAATATTGGAATTTTTCTCTTCCTGTTCCTCAAAAGCTAAATATTGTATTGAAGTCTGGTTTGATTAGGCGAGATCAAATCTCAAGCAGCTGTTGAATGTGTGTGTCTCAGAACTTTTTGACACTTCACATTCCAGAGTATTTCACAGCCCTGTATTGGTTTCTGCTTGGAGAGAGAGTACCCAAACCTTACACACATGGCTTGCATATCAATAGTTTGTGAAAAAACAGCTAACAAAAGCATAACAGTCTATGGAAAAAAGACCAGATTTTTAAAAGGTACCTGGATTTTTTTGGCTTTTTTCTTTTTTCCCCTAGGTGGAATCTTGGTATCTTTTCTGAGTGTTAAAGTCTACGACGCATTCTGCTTTAACTGTGTTTAGCTGAACAGCCTTCCTGGCAATTTGCATTCCTAAAAGCAAAAACTAGCTTTCTATTGATTCCAGCTGGTCTCAGTGGTCAAAGACGCTGTTTTGATTTGAAGATGTAGTCTTTCTGTCTGCTTAGTAGATGTCCCTCAGCACTGTCTGGGCACCTCTCTGTGACTGTCATCTTTATAGCACACCGTTAGAGCATGGATGTATTATCCTGGTAGGTAGGAAACCAAAGCTAATAGTACATTGAGAGAATAGTTCAAGGTGTGACTGATAGGGTCTGTCTCTTGAGGTAGAAAGAGAATCTTCTCAAGCCTGCATTCCGAACTTGGACTGCCTATCATACCCATGCGCTCTAAGCTACCAGCTTACCTGTTCCTTCTTGCAAGTTCAAGTTCATTACTGACAGTTTTTATACAGACTATTATTTTCATATTATTACAGTTTATGGATTATGATATAAAAGTGAAAAGTAGTTCGGTTTACAAGCTGTATTACCTGCACATGACATTTCGGAGTTTCTCCAGGTTATCGGCAGTAAAATACCAGTAATTCCGATCACATCTCTGGACATCTTTATCAATTCTGTGCAAATTTAAGGCAACAGTGTCCAATAACTCTATCTAGAAGAGAAAAGTTTTAGTTAGATCCACTGAGTTTAGAGCATTCCCCGGACTTTGTGCAGACTCGCTCTGAGAATCAACAAACCAGAAATCGTACAATTATATTTTGGGCACATGAGAGCACTGAAATACTCGATTGCTGTCAAAAATCCCAGGTAAAATGCATACACTTTTGCTGGTAAATGTTCCAAGCCTGTCCTGTTTCCAAATGGTTATTTCCAGTTGAACAGCTTCAGCAGAGAGAGGCAAAAACTCAACTACTAATCTGTTGACAGCAACACTAATAGAGGTGGTGGAGTCTTGAATCTAGATGTAGGTTGTGGTTCAGTTTGATTAAACGTGAGTTTTAGCTTGAATTAAATGACACTGAAACCTTTCAAGTCGTCTGTCGTCTACACCCCTACACCTCCCCCCAGCCCCTGGAAATTTTTAGCTGCTAGAACTGTACCACATTGTTTTCCTTGCCCTCCCATTCAAACAAAATTTTTCTTGCTGTCTTATTTCCAATCTAGCTCAAAACCCAGACGAAAAGATTTGGATGCAAAATTCCTCAGTTATCGTCCCACCACCTGTAGTTCTAGTTTGGGATTGTCTTTCATTAAATCCTATCTGAAAAAGTACAAGTCTTTGCTAGAAAAGCAATGCTGTGCAGAGAGACGATGGTACTTATGTTGTGACCTACTGTGTAGGATGCAGCGCAGACAGAAGCAACATCCATTAAATAATCCACCTGGGAACACAGCTGCTCTTCTGATACAGAATCCCGAGACTGCAGTACAACTGACTTGGCTTTCTGCATACGTGATACGTCTGGATCAGTCCTTTCCAAGTCAGTGCTAGCTGCTTCTTCAGCCCCGTCTTCAAAGGAGACGCTCTGCCCATCATCGATACTGGACAGGATGCCTGAGGCCACAGAGTAGTTCCTCGAGGACGGCAGCCCAGAGTCAGGGGAGTCAAACTCCACAGACTGTTGCTCTACAGCAGCTGCTGCTGGCGTGTCGGCAGACACCACGGTGAAGGTGGGGTCGTCCTGACCTGTTGAGTCCCGCTCCGCTGAGTCCGTTTCATCTACAGATATAAAGACCTGGGGGTGGCCAGAGGAGAGAAGATTCAGACAAAGCAGGGGAGACTAGAGAAGCAAGAAATATTAATGTAGCAAACAAACCTCCAGCCACAAGAGAGAAATTACTACGTTACTTCAGCGAACAAGATCACCGATTAACAGAGCTTCCCTGCGTGCAAATAGTTGACAGCTCCTCACTCAGTCTTTACACTGAGACTGTAAGTCTAAAAATAATACCAATTTGTGATCTCATATCCGTCTCCTATAATGATGTCTCCCCCTTTCATAATCTTCAATTAGAAATACCCTGGAAAGCAGTGAAGCTTCCCTACCTGCAACACCAACACTAAAAACTCCTGGTCATTGCGATGTATCTTTGAAGACCACCAGCATACCTCAGGCCTCCAACAATCCAGTTCAGCTACTGCTGTTTGGAGTCAAGACTGGCCTTCAAATTCTTTTCACCATGCAACCACTTTACCTCTTCTCTTGCTAAAAAAGTATTTGTTGAAGTAGTTCAAGTTCGGCTGCCTTACTGAAATCAGTTAGCTAATTGTTTGAAGTCTGCGTAAGTAACAGATGCCCAGAGACACTTGGCTCACACGTGCCAGCTCTCCTGTCCAACAACGTGAAAAGAAACCCTTTTCTTGGTTACTCAAGTTAAAGAGGGGTTAACTCAGTCTGCCTTTTGACTCCTTAGCACCTTACGTTAGACTGACAAAGGTCCCCTCTCCCAAAATAAAATCACACCCAACCTGTCCATCAGTGACATGACAGAATCAAAAATATGCTTTAACAGTAGCGATCTTCTGCTCTATGCTGGATTTGAATAAAGGACCTACAAGTAAAAGATCTAGAAAGCTATTCCTCTACTGAGAGAAGGATCTTCTATAGCAGGTGAACCCTAAAGCCCCTTTGGCAGGTCCTGCGTAACAACAGCTATAGACTACCCAAAATACAGACCTGCTCTTAGCTCTATTTTGGAGGCCCTACAGCTTCAAATTCTGTACAGGATTGAAGCAGCTCCAGACTGATGCAGCTGTGCTAACGTAAGTCTCTGCTTCCCTGGGCTGTACCTCTGCAAATGCCAACCCTCGCACGCTGCCCCTACCACGTGGGTGAACGGGAGGGGAGTACCTACATCGTTGCTGATGGTGGAGTCCCTGTGAATCAGTCGCTGGACGTGGCTGTCAATGCTGCTGCCTGACGAAAACTTTGCCAGCGTGGCAGAATGCGATTCTTTCTCTCGCTGCTTTACAATGACCTCACAGGCCTTCCACTCAGCCATGACCTTCTGATACCGGAGAGCGATATCTTCATCCACCTGCAGACAGACAAACAGATCCTGAAATGCTTGTCCTCCTTGAAGGGCAGCATTAACAATGAGCGGAAGCCAGGAGGGCAAGGTCTAAAGCAAGTGTAATGTCTCAAACCAAAAGCCTGAAGGATCCTGAAGCCCTCTTGCTAGAGCGCACATCCCTGACTGCAAAGCACAATGACTGGAGCAGTAAGATGTTGTGTATTTACTGCAGGGAATAAACTATCACTATAGACGCCAGGAAGGTTTCATATGTGCATGCGTATACACTATCAACGGTGCTTTGACATTGTTCAGGAAAGGACAAAAGACGTCATTGGCTTTCACGTGAAACATCGCATAGAAGTCAGATGCAACCTGATGGTGCAATTGCTGCCTCTAACTGGATTATTACTAATTCCATTACACCTTCTTCCCAACTCCTTCTCTGTTCCAACTCTAACATAGCCCTTGCAATGAATTCCAGGTCACAGGTTTACAGAGATCAGCCAGTACAGCGTTAGATGCTGGAAGAGACTCTTGAACAGTAGAAATCCCAGCTCACGCAGCCCAGTCTTGCGGCTCCATTGCGCATGGCCAGATCCAACCACTCTGGTTCCCATAGTAATAAAACAGATTTTTGCCTCTGCCGGTGTCCTCTGTTGACAGACATAGACACAGAACCCCCCTCCTTGAGCTATTAAGGGACATGTAGTAATTTTACTACTGTCACTTGTCAAGAGCTGAAGAGAAATCGCAATTGTGAGTTGGCTTCAGGCTCTGGACTCCGCTGGCTGGAGTTGCTACCAGAGCATTCATGCTAAGAGCTGCAGGCTATTTGTCACTTGAGGTAGCTGTCAAGCCATAAATCATAAAATACAACAGTTAGTGGAAGGCTGGAGGACAGCCACGTTTGGGAGTGCCCCAGATACTGATGGATGACTGCAAAAATATCATCAGAAGGCAAAGATGATAAATCACCCGCGATGACTTCAGTTACGGACACAGTAAGTTTCCTATACGTGCAAATGTTACGACTGGTTTTGGGTCGTTCATTTAATTGACTCTTACATTCAATGGTAAGCTTTAGGCTCCAACAGCACATTTCTTTGAGGATTCAGTTATTACTGTTATTTACTGCTGGTGTTGAGCAGCTCATTAGAATTGCAGATAAGGTTTGGGGCACCCCAAACTCCTACAGGAGCTTGCATTGTGCAAATCAGTTCTTTTATACCTTGCAACATATCTTTATGAATTTACTGTAATTCATATCATACAAATGGACTCAAGTATTTATCTCTTCTTGGCAAATCTCTTATGTTCTAGCTGTATACATGCACGTGCCCTTTGAAACTGGGGCTAGAATCCATGGCTCAGGATCTCCCATTCTAAAAACGAAGTATCTGGGTCATTTTTTCTCTTCCAGACATACCTTCTATTTCTACACATGGATCATAAATCCGATGGTTCTTATACCTGTGGAGAACAGAGACAGCAAAATGCAATCTACGCAAGAAACCTCCAACATCCTATATCTTTTGAAAATTTAAGTTTAAAAAAAAAAAAAAAAAAAGGAGCACCAAATGCAGATGTAATAAATTCACACTGCATCTGGAAGTGCTGCAGTTTAGCCAGATCACTGCTGCTGAAGCTCTGCACCAAATTCATAGAAGCGTTTGGAAGGGCCCTCCCTTTTTCATCAAGACAGTAAGAGTTAAGGAACCAGCCCACGTGGTGCTCTAGGAGGACTTCTTTTTTAAACTTGTGCTGAATGCAAAAAAGGGGCGATTGAACAAGTCCCCTTGTAGAACAGACGTACTTTCCAGCAGGACTACGGCAATGTATCAGCCTGGGTATCTGGATTTGCTTCTCTTCTGAGGCAGTTTGCGGGGCCTTCAGGAGATAAGGCAACCTGCAGGACTTACTGCCCTCGGTGGTTTCTGACGTACTTCGTCTTCTTCCGATGCTGATGTCATGGGAGGGCAGGAATTTGCCTCAGCAGTGCTCAGCGGAACATTCTTGATATACACACTACAGCCAGAAAATGTAAATATAAATACCTACAAAGATGACTGGATTCAGGGTGAAGAATCTGGATTGTGATCCAGTTTGAACAGTTAAGGGGTATATTTCTCCATCCGTGTTCAGAACCGGTTTATAAAGATTAGTGTGAGGAAAAACAAGTCAAATTGCTGTAGCAATTTTTAGTAAGAAGAACGCTGCTTATAAAGTGCCCGCTGTTTGCAAGATAGCTATATTTTTCCATTGCAAGGCTCTAGGTCAGGCCGCCCTTCCAATCTGCAGGTGCTTACAGGGATATAAACTATCCCTTGGAATATAAAATAATTGGGAGTTAGCAAATGCCAAATGTTTTGATATATAAACCGCTCCTTGTCCATTTAATCCAGAATAGGATCAGCTACTGCACAAGTGCTACCTCCCCGGTAATAACACTAAAGCAGATTAATGTGTTCGTAATATTCCAGGGCAAACCTCGTTACTGTTCTAGACAGTTCAGCAAACATTTGGGTGACTCTTAATGTCAGTTAAAAGCAATGTTTTACCAACATACAAATCCAGACCTTACCCACGGGGCAGTGTCCTGCTATAGTCCTACGGCTCTGCGAAGGAGAACATCCCTTTCCTCAACAGTCAAGGCGTAAGGGTAGCGGCAGCGCTGGCATCTGTAATGGCAGACCGGTGCTCCCACTACACACGAGCCCACGGACTGCAGGAGACCTTTGCAATGGTGGCACTACCCGATCTGCTCATCACAGTACGCCTACATGTCAGTTCTTGCTCCGCACACGAATCGGCTCTACAGCTGCATTATGGTACGAACCTGGGCCTATTATCCATCACCTGAGGGTAACATACTAGCTTTGGCTCCGTACTGCAACAAAAATGCCACACAGCGTTCCTAACAGCAGCGACACTGGGTCAGATAAAGGCTGGTGTAGCCTAGCAGACGCTTACGGAGTGAAGTATTGCTGGGCTTTTCTCAGCACTCGGGCTTAGGACCACATCCAGTTTCTCTTCAGGAACTGTAGCTGCATGAAGGCGTGACTGTCTGCCACATTGCCCAGCTCTATCTGTTTGTTACCAGCCTGGTTTATTACCGAGGCACTTGCCTAGTAATTGCAACAAATGCAAGCACCCAGCGAGGTAAAAAGCTGGTATTGCTATAAACAGATTAGCAAAGGGAGATGGTATAACTAAGAGATGGGCAAATTGTAGTTTCATTAATGGAAACTATATACTTAATGCCAAATTTCAGACTGCGAAACAAGGCTGTGACATAACCTAGGCAATTATTCACTGATCGATGTTAGCAGCAGCATGCGAGATATTAAGAGGAATAATACCTCATCTGAAATTGCACCTTGTGTTTTACAGAGGCACATCTTATTTGAGTCTAGCAAAAGCATAATGAACTTACAAACCAAAGCTTCCTCTGGGTATTTTTAGCCTCTAGACAGTAATGCCAAGTGCACTCCAGAAGGTACATCTGGGCTGTTCAGAGCTCCAGTAGAAATCCACATATGCAGATGCAGTATCATGTCGATAAAAGTAGTTATTTCAAAGAGCAATTTGAAGTATAACTCCGCTAACACACCATATAAAAGAGGGATGACTCAAATTACTATCCAAATGTCAGCGTCTCCCCATGTTATAAATGACGAATTTGTGAAAACGGGATTTACTCAGGGCAAGTGCATGTCACAAGCAGAGGCTGAATGCAGGTTTCCCGACTTCAATAAAGAACTCCCCTTTAGCGATTTTCAGACATGGTAACGTGATATCATAATCCTTCTACTAACGTGTCACTCATGTTTCGGTAGCATTTTTCCCCTAGGAATATTAAGCAATAATAAAGGCGTAACACTTGCTATTAAGAAAACAAAACTTATTCTGCAAATGTAATTCAGATCCCTGGAAAGCTGTGCTTACCTGGTCCATTTCCTTTTTGGCCATGCCAAATTTATAGTGACCTAACAAGAATGGCCATACTTCCTTTCGAATCTCATGCTGCACCCCGCCGTAGTAAACTCTTCTTAGTAATTCCAGTTCCTTGTAATTCTACAGCAGTCAGGAGAAAGAGGTGTTGAAGGTAACACATCTTTATTTTCCTCAGGCATGCTCATATACACACTTAATACCAAGTATAAAGGCAGTGAAACACACGCACAGCACGAGATAAATTTTGCAACTTGCTTCAAGCCTTTAGGGCCCTAGCTCAAATCCAGTCTACTACAGGTTGTCATGCCTCCCATAAAACTAACTTTTAATAGACTAGAGTCATCATGAGATCGGTTGCTTTGATGTTAATTGGTATCTTTGCCATCAGAGAAGCAAAGGATAAAAGAGACTGTAAGAATCAACTCACTCTTACTAGAAAGAGAAGTGATCCTGTGAAGGCTAGAAAACGCCTTTAATACTTCCTGGCGTCCATTCGAAGGGATACCACGCTCAGCGCAGCAGCGTATGGGAGCTAGTGTGATGATCATAAAGGTCTTCTGTTACTTACCTTCTTGTCCTTCTGGTACTTGCTCCAGACCTCTTTAGTCAGGCCTCCTGCAGCACTGGACGGTTTGTCAGGCGGGATAATCGTGTGGTTCACGAGGGCAGACAGATGCGTTCGCACCGTTGACAAATGGCGGCAGTAGGCAAGCCCTGTGGTTGGGGCAGGGGGTAAACTTTTATAAATGAGCAATCTACCTAATATCAGCAGCCTCTTTTTGAAGATGAAGCTGTGACATTTTAAACCTGCCACTAGTAAACCTATATGAACTAAACTTGCACTGTACCGTATAAGAATGAAGAATTGCAACACAGCCTAAGATTAAATAACTCTTACACAGACTAGTAAAATCCAAGTAGAGTATTACACTGCAACATAAAACTGCATTCTGTCTTCACTAAGCATCAGTTCGCCCATCACTATATGCAAAACCCACAAATAATGGAATTAGGAAGCTATGATGCTTCAGTCACGTCCACCCGACTGCCCTGAGGTGATCTGACTCACAACGATAAATTTGGGGTTGGACTACTTTCTAAAACAAGCATCACATGTTTTTTAGATAAGCATATGGATACCACAACGACTGGATATAAGCAGCTCCACTTACATCCATAAAAGGCTCTGGAAACTATTTGCTTCTTCATGCTTTCACACAACATCTTTAATGGAGTTCTGTGGAGACACATTAACAGGAACACGATAGGTCACGAGGACAGAGATCATCATGAATTTTATGCTGATCCATATGACCTACATATAGCAATTCTTTTTCTGCACCAAGATTTATTTAGCTAAAGGACAACACTAATGACAAATTACACTTTTCAAAGCATTTTCCCCAGCAGCATTTTGGCTCCAGACAGATTCACCTGGCACATTTAGGTACAACTGCTGCAGGTGCATTGTAAAGGTCCTTGTCAAATTAGATGAACTGTTGTCCTTCGTTGTAATTGTTAGTGACTTGTTAAAAAAAACACTTCCAGAGCTTAATTATATTAAACTAGACAAAAGAACTAGCTGCAGTTTTTCTATCAAAATGTGACTTGAGACTAGTTTAATAGGTTAGTTTTAATAAACTAAATTCCTTGCTGTATAACTCCATCTTTTTACATTAGATACTACTTGAAAGTTGTTACTCTTTGTCTCTGGCGCTGCAACCGATAAAACCTCCCTGCTTTTAACTGTGGCACGCACGAAGTCTCCCAGGTAAGCCCTCTGCACAACTTGCTTACCTATCATGGATGCAGTTGCAGCAGCCGGGTATATCATAGGGAGAGCTGCCCGTTGAACAGGAGACACACGAGGAGCCTTGGCTGCAGTGCTCCAGCTGCCACGAAAGCAAGTTTGCCCCAAAGCCTTGCATCTCTATCATTTCGCTGGTGTCTAGGGAAAAAACCAAAACAGCAGGCCGTCAACCTTTTTCTTCTTTCCCCCTCTTCCTTCTGTGCATCCTGATGGCTTCATGCTTTACTTCTCAGCAGGCTCTGAACCTTGATTCCAAAAAGGGGAGAGCACCATCCTAGTGACCTCAGAAACACTGCTCTCGGCACATCTAAATCGGCTGCATGCTGTGCAAGGTCACTTCCCATGAAGTCAAATCCCTTCACCGTTTCCCCCTTTCTTGCCCATGCACATCCCAGTTCGTGTTTCAAGAGAACAGAGAAAAGGGTGCTGCAGTAACAACTAAAACTGGTTCTTGTGTAATGCTATGGTAATGTTATTTATGGCCAGAAGAGATCATCTAACCTGACCTTCTGTTTAATTCAGGTCTCAGAATTTCATTTTGCAGTTCCTGGAATCAGCCATGTAGCTGCTAGTCCAGCTAGAGTGAAAGTTTGAACATAAATTACGACAAACTGATTCAGTTATTTTCAGAAGATGCTTCTTTCCCCCTCAGAACTAGATCCTAAAATATTTAGCGCAGAAGGATAGTTCAGGTCCTACTAATGTCAACACTATGTTTATAAAAGTAGGATACTCTGTAAGAAAATGTGATCCAACAGTACAGTGCAGCTTCTTGAGTTATCCCTGCTCCACCAAATCTCTCTGCCTTTTTAACCAGCTTCAGGAAGGCAACCCCCCCAAATAATCACCAGTTGCCTTCAGAAAGCTTGGCTTCAGCTCTTCAACTTTCCCAGCTGGCATTTGAGCTTGTGGGTTTTTTGTTTTATAATAAATAACTGGCCTTTCAGCTCACCCATGATTAAAATTAAGGCAAACGCCATAGTACTGTATGTCACTAAATTAACATTTGTAAGCAAAATCCAGTCCCCTGGGCCGTGCTTTTACAACATACATTTGTTGGGTGGTGGTAGGGGCAGTTCCAAACCATCTCATGCATTTTAAATCAAGGCAGCATAAAGCGTTTTAGTAGTGCCTATTAGAAAGTGGGCATAGGTGAGGAAGGAGTGGAGTAAAAACATTTGTTAACAGAAAAAGCACAGGCTCATGCGGAAGCAGTCACGTGTATTTCATTTCACAAAACAAAGTGTGATGCAAAAATGCTCTTCACCTTAATTCTTCAGGAAGGAGCTGAATGACCCAGTATTTATTGCAGCTTCTTATTGGGTTCAAATAAAAACCACTGGACAAACATTTTTAGATCATTATTTTTTGCCTCCCCGCTACAGACAAGAAAAGTGGGTTTTTCAGTTTTGGGTTTTTATTTTATTTTTTAGAGAAACAAGGAAAGAACCCCACAGAACCTAAAGATTCAGATGAAAGGTACCTGAATTAGTGAAGAATTAGAGTGAACAGCATCTTTTCTTTAATTGTAGTGGTGTTATCTGTAACTTCAGCTACATGCAAAAGTCGAGCATGTTGCAAAATGTAGAAGCAAATGGCTAGCAAACCTGCTACAACAGTGTTGTCATTATTTAAAAGGGATGCTGCTGGAGCGACAACAGCCAATCCAGTCTAGTTCAGCAAGAATCACTACTCAAGCAGCAGACATATTCCTAACTTCAAGATTCAATAAGCAAAAGCAGATACCTGACAGCTGTTCTAGTGGGATAACTTAAAATTCCCATCACCTGACTAAAGACTAAGTTGTGTTTCTTACACCGTCGATCACAGTGTTAGCCTCTTCACATGCGTATGCGGCAGTGTCAGACCACCTTCCTTTCCGTTATGGCCCGTATCCAGACGTGATCAATTAAGACACACAGAAACTTCCTGAAACAGTATCTTTTTTTCAAGGGAACGCTGTACTTCCAGAGTTTCTTTCCATCCATACCTTCCAAGAACTCTTTATTAACTTGGGCTGGGCTTTACCAGTTTCTAGGGGCTACTACCTTGGGATAAGTGTGTGGGCAGCCTACAAGAAATGAGGAGGATCTCCTTGAACACATGTTCATACCCTATCTAAACAGAACTTAAGCACTATACAGAGAGGCAGGGCCGTTACTGTCTCCTACAGTCAGTCCCACCAGACCAGGGCTAACATCCATTTGGAACCCAAATCATTGCTCCGCTATTTAAAGGTACGACGAGTGACTCATCTGGAGTCAAAATACATTGTTTTTCTTAGGAAACAGAAATACCAGAAAGGGCATGTTCATTCTAACATGACAAATGAGAAATACAGACAAGAGCCAGACTTGGAAGCAGTTGCTCTCCTTCCTACTTCCTCTGCAGACGTCAGACTTCTGACAGCTACTTTACAGCCTGATAACAGAGACGATTCTGTTCTTGCTGTTACACTCCATTTATTAGGAAGAGGCGGAGGCTGTTCTTTTGATTATAACTCAAGAGGTAGGTATCAAGGCCAAAAGACCGCACAGCTTCCATACCGCCAGGAACTGGTAAGCCTAGAAGGGGGAGAGATTCCACAACTAGTGGAGAGGCCTGGACAACACCTACCTGTCTTCTGGACAACTGCAAGCCTTAGAATCCAAGCTGTGCAGGAGGGGCTGGCCTGGGGAGTGGATTATTTTGTACACCATTCAGCTTCCTCCTCTGAGGAAGGAAGGACTTCTCAGTCTCCAGAGCTACACTACTAGATCCTGAATGCGTGTCATACATACGCTTACTTGAGAATACCAACTTAATACGTATGTTATGAATTGCTTTAGGAAAAGAATGAGATGACAAATTTTGGGAAGGTGGAGAGTCTTGCAGCTGATAATCTGAAACCCACCTAGCCTATGAATGCAAGAAGTGGAATGGAAGCACCTGACCACAGAAAGGTTTTGCATCTCCGTAGAATCTTCTCTGCACACTTCTGCTACCTTATAGTGGTATCCAAAGCGTGGGAGCACGCATACGAGCACCATCCCTGGGCTCAAATTGTAACTCACTACACTTCTGCCCTATTCCGTCTACACAGGCACGCTCCATTTCTGACTTTGCCCAGCACATCACTACTATCGCTGTAATGGTTTACCTCTGATGCTTCCTACGCAAGGCTGCCCTCCCCAGTCTGTTACGCTGTATACGACTAACTCACGGAGGAAGAACACAAAGACTTGTTCCACTCCCTCCTTCTCCTGTGAGAACATGCTCTAGTATCCGGTTTTTATGAGGGTGAGGCAGGAAGCCTCTGGAAGGAGAGAAGGTTTGTCTGTTCAGCAGCACACACGCTCAAAGGAGAGGGAAGATGCTGTTGTCTCCACTCCCCATAGGTTGTGAGCATATTCCCAGCCTCTCTGCACAGTCAACTTCAACTCCAGATCTCACGGCGTGAGTGAAATGCTTTTCCCTGTAATAATGCCAACACTGTTGTATGCATCAGTGGAACGAGCTGCAATAGAGCTCGGGGACGCAGGGGGAGGAGGATAAAAACCTTTCATCCTATTAGGAGCTGTGAGGTTCCGAGAGCAGATCATTGATAGCATTGCGTGTAGCTTATCTTCCTCCTCCTCATCATCGTCAACAGAGGTAGAGCGGCTGGCAGCTAAGTGGTGGTAGTTAATAGTTACTGCTCAAAGAAAATAGTGAAAGAGGAGCATAAGAAGAGAGAACTCGATTCTGCGGGAAAACTCAAAAGGACATGTTCAGCAAAGACAAAGGACTCGAATCCTGCCCTCTTCTCGAAGGCACCAGCTCCTGTAAATGGGTATGAAAAATTTGTTTCTTACAGAAAGAAAGCATGCTCCACCAAACACAGGCCAGCTTTTGATTGTGCACAGGCTGTATTCCCAGAGCGCACATGTCACATCGTGGCAATGGAGAAAGGTCCCAGTGCCAGCCTGCAGTAGGTGAGTATGCTTTTTAGCAAAACTGCATGGGAACTCCAGGCTCCAGCTAGCTTCTGTCCTTCACCATGCCCTTAGGAATGCTGTGGCCTCTTTTCCTCTCCGAAACCTGTGCCAGATACCTCTGGACAGCAAACAGTCTGCTCCCCAGCTCGCTCTGGCACTGCAAGCGCACGAGGTACAGGCCTCCTCCTAAGGAGTGCTCCTGCACTCAACAGGCAGGCCTGTGCTGAATGTGCCCACAGAATCTGCAGTCCCCTTGATTCAGGCAAAGGCAGAACATGCTTTTGCTGGTGTGTGCATGAACTTACCTGTGCAAATCCAGAAGCCCTAATAAAGCATGGCCACCACTGTGGTTCAGTCCCCTGGGGTAAGGAGGGTTCAGTTGAGATTTCTGCTTTTTCAGCTGCAGTAAGACCCAATATGAGCAGTAAATCCAAATCCCCTGTAAACTTTAGGGTCTGATCTTCCTGGGAAATTCTTGCTTCTTTGCCAAGGGGAATAAAATGGAACATGCTGTTCAAGAACTAACTCAAATGCCTTCTTGCACGTAAGGAATTTGTATTCACTGATGACATGAGGTGGTTTGGTGCTTGGGAATTCATTTAGTTTCCTTGGAAGGGCCTTTATTATCCATTGTTAAGTTCTTGCTTCCAAGCCAGGAAAACTTAGCCCAGGGAGTTCTTGGGGTACTTTAAGAGTTGAGTTTATGGTGGTTGTTTTTTTTTTTCTAATAACAACATTATGAGCAAGCAGTGTGGCCAATAAAAATATCCTCGCTTCGGGAGCAAAACTGCTCTTCGCTAGTCAAGCAATCTTTTTGCTTTTAGTCTCAGTTTGCAAGCCCAGGGGAGTATTTTGAAAACTTCCTCTGCAAAACACAGAGTAAATATAAACAAGATTCCCCACCTCAATTCCATTTCCACTAAGATAACAAGTTTCACTGAATTAAGGAAACCTACAGTAAGCTGTACCTGTTGATCACGATTATCACACAATGAAATTTTGTTTTGATCAATGAATCAATGATCAATGAAAGTGATTTAAGTTTTTTCTTCCCCCACAAAAACCTGGCTTGTCTGTTACCTTCAGTTACTTCCCAGGATATTACTTCAAGGTTTTCTTAGAGCTTTGGTTTTTTTTTTGTTTGGGTTTTAACAAAGCAGAACAAAGGCACTTACTGTTATCGTGCTTGTGTCCTGGATAGATAATTCTGAACACATAGTCTGTAGAAGTATCTTCAGCTGGCATTTCCTCTAGGTCTACTGATCTGTTGCTGTTCCGTTTTCGAAGTTTTGGAAATACCTTACCCTAGAGAAAATAATGATTCCATACATTCAGCTACAAACGACTAACAGAGCACAACAAACTAAGTACTTCAGACCTTTGGCATCTTAAAACTAAACTTTCAATGTTGGGAGGAGGTGAGGGAGAAAACAACAGTAGAATCATATATAGCAGGTAGTTTAGGGGTACTTAATACAACTTTTCTGTGTGCTTAAAACACAGCTTTTTCTTGTAATCCATAGGAGTTTGGCACCAGCTTCTTCAATAATCCAAGCCTCTGGCAGAAAGTACGTCCCAGTCCATTTGAGTCTAGGTCCCTATCGTTTGGGTTCATATTTTGATACAACAGCAGATTCCAGTTCATTGCTCAATGGGGTAATGAAGGTATGAACAATTTCTATAGACTATAAGAATCAAATTGGACTAAATGGAGTTATTTTGCCTCCCACTTTACTATAAAGCAGCTGGTGATCAATGCCCAGACTCTGTGGAGCAGGATGCTGGTTGAACAAAGACATTAAGATCAGCCCCACCTACTACAAGCAGCTCATCCGAAAAGGCAGTACCTTGCCCTGTTGGGACCAAAGTGGTGGTTCCAGCTGACCACGAGGCAGAAGACCATTTTCCAGACAGGAAAGAAACGCGAGGAGGTGACCTCCTTGGGGGAAGTGCAGCGGAGGTCTCTGAGTTCCATCCTGACTCACCAAGACTAATGTCCATCTGCTTTCTGCTGCAAAGGAGGACAAGGGGAGTCCACGCTGTTACACTGGAACCTCTATTTTTTGCTCTTACCTTCTAAGTAAATTTTATTTGTGATCATCTCTAAGTAGATAAATAAACCCCTGTAAGTCATAGTGTGATCTAGGGATGATCTCAGTCCTTAAATCCTAACGAAGCTCAAGATACAAGCAAACTATGACAGGCCTCATGCAGAAACATTTAAAGTGATTCTGAACACTAATATAATAAATAATAAAGGAATAACTAAACTAAGTCTCTGGTGTACGACATAACTTGACAAAGGACACACAATTTAGAACGAAAACCAACCTACTGGATATAACCAGAGGCTATCAGCTTTATTCTTGTGAGAACTAGCAAGTCATATTCCCTGCTGTAAATTTTTCTCATCTGTCTTCACTGTCACTAGAAATTTAGCACAAATAAGGAAAACCACCCTGGGTTCTGGATACTCTGTTAAGCATAATGATCCGCATTTTGTACAACTTTCAAAAGAATGTAAGTGAATTAGGTTCTTAATTTCCTTTTCCAAAACTGAATGAATGAGGCACCTGGAGCCACCTGGATAAAGGGGGGATCTCCAAGAGCGAGATGTGTTCTGCAGCATGGCTGTGCAAGTTCCAGGCTGGTAGCTAGGTGCTGTGGCAGGACCGCCAAGCGTCTGTCATCTTGTGCAAATAACAAAAATCATGTTGCGTATATATGCCTGGCACCTAGTACTGAAACAGCTTTCTCAGGGAAGAACAACAAAGGGTGTCATGTTTCATGTCTGTCATTTAATTCCCCTTTTCCTAAGCAACTGCCACAAAGCAGAGTGGTAACGCACCTGACCAGTCAGTGAAATACTGGACAGGCAAAAAGTGTCCTGGGGAAGCTGATCAGAGTGAGGCAAAGGGACCTGAACTAACGTTGCAAGTTAGTCCTCTAGCAGCTAGGATTCTAGATTTTAACACTCATCCCCATACGTCCATAACTAGTTAGAAGTGTTAGTGGCACTGAGGGGGGGAAAGCAATCATTCAAGTGGCTCTTCTGTTGATGTATTTTAAAGCAATATACATAAACTGTCTTCTAAAACAGGCTCTTAGCTCAAAAGGTCCTTTAGTCCAACTGTAACTCAAATCTGATTCCAAATAAAATTTCTAAATGTTGTCTTTGCTCTGTGATTTTGACTTAAGGCTTGTGGTAAGGAAAGCAGTGGGAGAGACGCTTCGCTCCAGATTCCTCTCCCTACGTTGAGCAGAATGGGCTGCTGAGAACTGGGCGGTCAGAGGGTGACAGAGGGTGGCTCTGGTTACACGCACTCCCTTTCTGCAGGTTGATGATCCCACTATAGACACAGCTGACAGACCTGCCTTTTTTCCCCTTCTCCTTTTTTGTAATGGTCAGTGGAGGGAGGCGCATGCTCATGAAGCCAAAGGTTCTATGTTTAATGCCTGCTGCTGACAGTTTCCCATGAGCGCTGTCTGCACAGATGCTCAAAAAACCAAAAGCACGCAGAAAAAACAAAGAACACTGAAAGCAACTGACAACTGGAGCAGCGTTAGGCAGAGGAGTTCTTACCAGGCCTTTCAGTGAAGACATCTGAAGAAGAAAAATGGTTTGCTTCCTTTTGCAATAAACCCCTAACAGGCACCATATAAAATGGCAGGAGCATTAGCAGCATTAACATCCCCCTGGCAAAAGGGGCTTTGGGAGCACCCCCACGAGAAGAAGGTTTATGCTTACGTTGCTGATGGCAGTGAATGCAGACGATCTGGCTGAGTGGCACTATTAATGCGTAGTCCCAGTAAACACTAATAGGGAAGGAAAAAGTGCAGGAAACATTTTTTTTTTCCCCCTCATATTCAGGAACGCTTGCGGTTCCAAGCACCCCATAAAAAGACTGCTAAGTTAATGACTGCTTATTAAAATTGCTCAATTAAGGTATATTAATAGTCAAGTAAAAGGCAAAGGAACTAGTTCCCACAGTGGATACATCTGGCACCAGCCGTTCCACAAGCTCTCTTTCCCTCTTCACCTCCCCTTCACCCCCCACTGCCCCATACCAGGTTACAACAATGCTCTGGCTAAGATTAAAATGCCTGCGGCACAGACTTCGTGATGGCCTTGTAGCTGGGTTTCAGGACAGCCGGGTTCAGTTCTGTCTTGCACATGTGATTTATGGGCAGCAGCATGTAAATCCACTGGGGCTCAAGCTTACAGATTAAACACTGGAAACGGCTCCGAACCCTTCTGAGAACAGCCTTGACAGAGCTTAGCGATAAAAGCAAGGGCAGGGGCCTTCGTTAATGTTCTATTAAAAAATACACATGAAGTTTTAGAAAAAGAATGGTGTGGATTAAGCATTTGAGAGCACTGTTCTGGGGCTGAAGGAAGCATTCCCTGAGGAGACGTACCTGCCTGGTTCAAGACTTTACCTGTCTTTCTACAGAAGCAGAATGCCAAATTAGATGAATAACTGATCTAACAAAAGACAATGACATTGCAGGTCTCTTTTGAGGCTGAAATTAGCCATGCTTGCCAAGTGATCTGTGACCCTCTGAAGGGAGGTACTAGAATTGTAATGATGGAAGGTAGTGTTGAGCCTTTTCTCCCAAACACCTGGAAAAGCGGGCTTTTGTTTTCCTTTTGAAACGGCCTTATATCCAAGTGCATTACAGGACCGTTGGAAAGTTGCTTAATCTGTGGCAAAACAGGAGCAGAACCCAAGCCGTCTGACACCTCAACTTATGCACGATTCAGAAGCCCTTCAGTTAAATCAGCCTTGTTACACGTATGTCATATTGCCAAGTATACAAGAAATAAACACCGTGAATGCTTCCGATCTTCTCCTGAATGCAATGACTACCTTTTCTCCAACTCTGAATCTCCAAGGGTTCCATTCATCAGCTGATTTGGAGTCCATTTTAACGTCAAACTATCTGCTGACTGATGAAGGGAAAGATACCCAGGAATTGCCTCCAAGTCATCTTTCTGTTCACAGAAGCAACAAACAGACAGTCCAGGTGACTCAAGTGCACATCTGTAATCGTCATGTTCCAGTCTTCCTGTGCCCCACAAGTTCTAGAGCAGTGCATTATCTAGGAACTGCTGAGGGAAACCTTAACACCAAAAGTACTGGTATTTAATATTGCTATTAGAAAGAGGGGAGAAAACACAGTACGGTCATTGGGTTTATGAAATACAGTCCAGTATGTTTGCTCCTACCTATAGGCCCACTTCACAGTTCACGCTGGTCAGGCAGTGAAAGCGTTTGTCATGTCCTAATCTACCTCAGCATAATAGCGTCAAGTGGAAAGGCAGTGCTGTCCTGGGGACAAGACATTGAGCAAGTACTTGACAAGCCTGTTCTTACCTACACTACCTTCTCAAGTCACAGCCAGGCAGCAGCTGTGTGTATTGGCCCCAAAACTCAATGTACTCACCGGCTGGACTAAGACATTGTTTTTCCCATACAAAAGGTGCGTTCGGGAATTCTGGTGCAAAGACTCCACGTATTCTCTTGCTGAAGCAGCAAAGCGATCTTCTGACGTGCTCCCACTTGAATGTCGTTTCCGGATCTAGCACACACACAAACACAGTCAAGGCAGATCAGGCAGGACAGGAATGACTGTACCGGCAGGCCAATAAAACAGGAACAGTTCCATTTAGACCAATCTCTGTAGAGTGAAACTTCTTCTGGAGCCAGGAGACCTTGCAGAGAAATGACCTAGACTCTTACTCACTCCTCACCAAGGCAGCTCGTAATTTCTTGTGAACTACCTGGTCAGATCACAAGTGTCAAAAGCCACAGAATTTAGTCCTGAATCTCAGACTTTCTACATACAGATAAAGACGACATCTGGGCCCAAATGGACTTCTAATCTGTGATAACAGTTCCATTACAGAAGAGAGAAAAAAAGGTTGTTCTGGATTCAGATCTCTCCCTCCTGGGGTTGTTTTTATTATCAACCTGTCCCTTAACTCAGAAATAGCTCCACAGTAAATACCTACTCCCAGGGCTGGGCGCTTCGAAGGAGAGTCTTGGCGGCCATGTACTCCATGAATCCGGTGTCGTTGAACAAGCTCATCTGCTGAAGGGTCTGTCCAATAGTGATCTGCTGTTTTTAACTTGGTGTACTCCAGAGCACATGGTCCAACTAAGAAAACAGCCCAAGAGAGAAACCTTCTGAGCCTGTTCAGAAACATACTTTGTCTTATCCTGCTGGCCAAGTACTGAAAGTGAGATTGCCTTCTCAAGCCATGCGAATATTAATGACCACTTAATCCTACAGGATCAGTGCATAATATAGACAACACATATAATAACGTGTCAGGTCCTATTATCTAGGGATGTATAAAAATATTTCTGTAGGACACAATACCCTGCCATAGCAGCATTAGTAGTTACAATCTGCTAGCAAGCAGTCAGTAAAAAGCCATTCCCATTCTTTTCTCTGATCCAACCAATAATTAACAATAAGAACAGATGAACAGTCTCTACTGGTCTCCTAAGCAACAAAACAATATCATCTGTGTTGCTCTATTATAAATAAACTACATGCTAGAGACAAAAATCACATTTTGTAACACTGTCATAATACAAGATGTTTTAAGAAACAATTTATTTTCTTTAGCATAAGAAGAAGTAACTTTGCCAGAACTCACCTAGAAGAGAAGCCAGTATCGGGCCACAAACAGGATCTGCCAGTAAAGCTTCTTTTTCGTAATACTTACTAGGAATAAAAGATCAGAGCCCAGTTAAAAACACTGGCTGTTATTTTTAAAAGCTCTTACACCTCCTAGTAGCATGAGTCCATTGACTTTAAAAATACCACGTTACCACTTACCAGAAAGCACGCCAAAGGAAGCAAAAGAGAGACGGACAGAGAAGCCAAGCGCGCTGCTATTAACCTGACAATTCCTTCAGCGTTTGCTGTGGCCCCCCAGTAGTCCAGTGGAAGTGGACTGCATGTGCAGGGGGAAGCATGACTACTGAAGTCACATTCCAGGTCAGACTTCATACTTAATAAAAACTGAGGTCAAACACTCATTTCAAGTGCAAATTCAGACAACTGAATTACCTACATAAAAGGGAAGATTTAACAGTTTAGAGTTCTAAGAGTTTTACCAAGGCTGAAAACGGGATCGGCTGCACATCTGGAGTGCTGTGCACATACTGCAGCAGAACACATTTTCCAACTTGGCGTTAGTTACAGTTCTAACAAAAATTCCAGCAACAGAATTTTGCTGTGATTATCAAATACACTCTCCCACACAATGGGACGGTAAGAAAACTGTGTATCTCAACAGCCAGAGACAGAGGCAAAGGGATCCAAACCCTATCTATTTCCTAAATTTAACAGGTAGAGGAAAAGCAGTTGCTAGGATTACCTAGAAATCACCAATGCATGCATCTCCTTTAAAAGCTCTAATGGAGCTTGACTGGCTCGTCTACTCATCTTGCAAAGAAGAAATGTTGCGTTGGGTTTGCAGGCAAAGGTGGATTTTACAACATGGTGTGTCCTGAACTATTTTTAAAGATCATTAAAATATATTGTAAGAAAATTAATTTAGCCTATTGTAGACACCTGCTTTAGAATTAGATCATTTCCTAAACTGTATCAGTAACGTTGACTAGATCTCCATGGAGCATACAAGGAGCGCAGAACAACCAGTTCAATACACCTACACGCCAGACTTCTATATTTAACAAGACGACCACCACCCCTACTTTGGATCCATATTCTGCCCTTGATCAGCTGTGTAATCTCAGGCAAGTCACTTCCTCTCAGTATGCTCATTCTGCCTCATCTATTTTTGAACTGAGCTCTTGAGAGGCAGGAGCTTGCCTTTTGCTAAATGTGTTTACCCAGTATATTTGATCTGGGGCTTTGGCCACTAATGCAATATGGAGACAAACAATAACTCTCTGCAAGCAATTTTGTCAGTTTTCCACAGAGACCGAGATCCACGTTCTTAAACATCACTTCCATCTGTGAGGAATAATCTTGAAACACTGTCAAGAACAATGACCTACTACAAATAGTAGCTCTTGCAATGACCCCAAAGTCTTCCCATCACAGCAGGCAAAGCTGACTTACAAAATCACATAGCCAAAAAAATCAAACCAACCAAATTTCTTGAACTGTCATTATCCTCCACTGTCTCTCCCACTAGATGGGGCTCAAACTCTAAACCACCTCCACTTCCTCAAGAACAGGAGAGCTGAAGGACTTAAACATGGAGCATTTGAGCAGTGATGTAAAAAAATGCATGAGAACAAGCCTTACAAAGAGGTTTGTTTTATTCCCTAAGTCAGTTCTCAAAATCTCACACCTGCAAACAAGGACCTGATCCTAACTCACCTGAATGGACGGAGAAGGCAGTAAGGTGAAGATCTACAATACACAGTAATGGAACAATTGAGACCAAACTCTCGACACGTCTCCACGTGAATCATGTGGAAAAAGAAATTTAAAAATCCTGGTATCCATGTATCAGCAGACATATTGATACAAGGGACTAAAACGCTTTCATTAACTATGTCTCTGGGACACAGCCAGTCCTCCCACTGTCTCTTAAAAAAACTGGCATCAGGTATCCCAGAGCAACAGTTTTCTTTGAACAGCAAAAAGACCTTTCTTCCATCCTCTTTCTTTTTCGTGGCAAGATAGATCATAAAAATAAAGCTGATGGCAAGGAAAACAGTAATGCAAGCTTGGAAAATACTGTGAAAATAAGTTCCTCTGCTCTAGCTCTCTGCCTTGTTCAGACCCACGGGCTTTGGACAGCCAAGAATGTGTCCCCCCAGTGCAGAATTACAAGGGCACCACTGGAAACAAACTGCAATGGCAGTGGGTACAGACGCACCTTTCTGGGACCACATCAAGCTTTAGGGTTCCTACCTTTCTCTTCTTATGGGAAATTGTCCCCAGCGTGCCCCATAATTATTCTTTATCAGTTATGGGAGGGTAGGAACGGTAAGAGTTAAGAACCACCTGTTCGGAAACCAAAGCTAATGCTGGACAGTTGGAAGCAATGATAAAATAGAGAGGACTTGTCTTTTCCTCTTACAGAGTCCCTGTGGATTACATACATAAAGCATTGATGCTCTTTTCTGGTTTTGCAAGGGAAGATTCACTTTACACAAAGCTTTACTTTTCTAAAAAGAACTTGTTTTCACAACCCTAAGGTTTTATGTCATTAACTCCTCCTATTCTAAACTAATTTCCCCTTCTTTCATCTACAAAGGGCATTCTCCTCCCTGACACCCTACAGTTCCAAAGGATTATTTTCAATGAATGTAAGTGAATTAAGCACTCCTGACCTGTTAGAAGACACTTCTATGCTGCTAAGGTCTAGGTCCCATTGCAATCTGGGCACCTATATACTTCAAGTTAGTTTTTTAGCTGATTTCTGGAAAGCTGTATGGCTGTTAACATTTTTTGTAAGCCTGAAACACTGTCAATGATTCGAAAGTACATTTTTTTTCTAAATGCCTGTGCAACTGGTTTTCTTCTTACCAGAAGTCTGCATCACAGAAGTTTGCAGAAGACTTTTGATGAAATCCCTTGTTGCAGATACTTAAACACCTCAGTCCAACAAATCCCTGTGCTTCTGATTCTTTCCTTACCTGCAGTTATCGACAATATACTGCACGATCTTGTCGAGCACTTTCTCAATCAATGCTGTCCGAACCCAGATGTGTTTGATGGCCTGAGGTGTCAGGACAGGTGTTTTGCTTGTGGTTGATCCCTGCCTCTTGAGGGGTTCCTGCCCATTTGGCTGATTTTTCCTGCAAAACGAGTTAAAGTAAAAGTAGTCAGAATTCAGATGACTCTTCTCACAGAAAGCTCTCCAGTGAAAGACTGCGTGGAGAGGTGTTGGAATACACAGCACGTATCTGACAGATGTGTATCTGTATACTTGCTGTCTACATTACTGTGTCAGTACTCACTACCACTGGGGTGCGGAGTTTTAGTCAGTCCATCATCAGGGATTTTCTGAAAATCATGGCTCCAATGATTTAGGATGCCTCAGCTCCGAGTTATGAATAGGTGAAGTCTGTAAAGATAATCTAATTCACAGATAGATGCTAAACAAACTCTAAAAAAAAGCCCCTAAACAGGCCTGTATTAGGTATCTTGGGCTAGGTAGTCACCTACTAAAAATATCCTTTCCACTTCTGGAGCTTTAGGAAAAGCCCAGCATTTGAGCTCCTCCAAAACTCCCACACACTAGGCTGAAATGAACAGGCTGTAAATTCATTGCAGACCATACACTCCAAAAGAATGAAAAAAAACAACAAAATGCAAAGTGTAGCAGAAAATAAGCAGCACCCGATGAACAGAAGTTTGCTTCTTATCAAACAAAGCTTCACACTTATTTGGGAAAGCCCAAGAGAGGACAGTAAAAAGAAGATTCTTGCCTCCCAGCTTTGTCTGGTACCTTCAGGCTGAATCTAGCCACGACCCCAACAAGGCACAGAGCCCTTTCAGCATGAGATAGTCCCACTGAGACCAGAAGCACGGAGTAGGATTTGAGATAACACAGGCAGAGCTTTTCCAGGGACCTCCTGCCATGCCATCATCAGGCAATCCTTGGGCACAGGCCCATCTTTTCATTCTCTCTGTAAAGCACCATATATAGCTATAGCACAGTCTGTGCTAACGTCTTGGCAGTGAGATCCTATCTCCTACCACCTACAGAATGACAACAAGACAACTAAGAGATAAGCAACATCAAACCGAGAAGCTAGAACTATAGCAAATGAGCATCCAAAGCCAGCTGGGAGCTTGCTTACAGCCAAGACCCCCTGCTTGTTCCTACAGCGTACGTCAGCAGAGCAACAGGTCCACCTCAGAAATGAGGATCTTAACGCTGCCTTTTAGTGGCAGGACGGCTATACAAAGCAGAATCACTTCTCAAGTGCAGCTGTAAACAAGAACGCGAGGGCTGCTCAGCACAGTGGTCCCTGAACCACGCAGGAAGTTGCCGTTCCTCTCTGTGGAGTTACCCGCTGCCCAGAAAATCTACTTGACCCCAAGTCCAGTGAGGGACAGTGGCACGTTGTGCCCCAGGCATGCTGTGGGAAGGTGTTTTGCTGCATGTACTTGTCTCAGTAGACCCCGGTATGCCATGCTTCCTGCCACGCCACTGCACAGCTTCACGTGGTTGGAGCCGCAATTTGTATCATGCCAAGGAGCAGTTTTGTGCCATCTCAGCACAACACACGTGCTTTTATCCATGCTGAGTGTCCTGCCACAGTGAGCATCCACCTCTCACCCATTGAGTACTGGTGTCCAAAATACATTTTCGTATTGACAACAATGCTCCCTTCACTTCTTCGGTGGCACTGACACAAATTATCACTTGTCACTGTTGAGATAATTAATGGCCCGAATAGATTTGGAACCAGAGACTGATTTTTGAAGCTGAATGTGCTGTCTACAGCTTTCCAGTTTCTAAAAGGGGACCCAGAAAAAAGAAAATAGGTTTGTTCTCTCCGTTTCTCTTTCCTGCTGCCTAACAAAGTAGCTGAAACGTGAGTTTGTGTTCCCTTCCTCCCTGCCCGCTAGCTTTGCCTGCGGCATCAGTTATGTAAGACGAGATGACAACACTGCTCCATACTGAATACCTAATGTGCAGCAACAAGTCACAACGCACAATTTTATAAGGCGGTACTAGCCACACACGAGTCTCCCATGACAGTACTAGTGGGGCACTGCCCCAAATCCTCTCCCCCCAAAATACGTAACGCACTAAGCCATGCATCCATCGCGTAGCTGGTGGCGAAGCTGTGCCAGCCCTGCCACAGCATGTGATGCCATCTTGTCATGGGTCCATTCTCCTGCATCAGGTAATATAATGCAGTTGCAGGAGAAAGGCAGGCTACAAAGCTGAGCGCTGGGAGAACTTCCTACATCTGCACAGTACTGCAGGTTTGCCTTGGCTCTCCATATACTGCATAGGGCTGACAGGGGAAGACTAACCCTCTTAATCTCTTTCCCAGAAAATTTTCTCCTTAAAATAGCAGAAAAAGAAGGTTCAGTTTTGTCCTAATGAGAAGAGAAACCCTGACGGCTTCAACAATCTGCAGTAGAAAATCCACGTTCTCAAATGATCCTGCGCTTTGGCAGCACTCAGGTCCCCTTTCAGGAAAGTGTTCCGTTACAAAGAGTGCAGACATTGGCTGGGTGCTGTTTTGAGTGAGATCCGTAATGCCTCTCTGCGTTTGCAGAGCTCCTAGTCCTCCATTAGGCCATGACAGCACCTCTACAAGGCAACACACACGCAGTGACAATCCCAAGTCAAGAAACACACAGGACACCACTGACATCAGAGGAATTCAAATGTGTTTAACTGCATCCTAAAGAGGGGCTTCCTTAAGCCACAGCCTCAGGAGCAACTGGACTCCTAGAGCACTTCTGTCTCATTTTATACGTCCAATGAAGTGAGTCCACCCCCTGCAGTACTTCCTAATAAAGTCTCTTTGCTGTGCGGATTTTCTACAGCACTTCAAATCTGTGGTTGTTAATAGCTAAAACACACACAAAGTTTTTCCAAGAGAAACCACAGATTTAAGTTCGTTTGCTCCTTTCTGTCAGAGGACACAGCCAAAGGTCTCTGGTGGTTACTGTAGGGTTCATGCAGGCTCTTAACCAAGAAGCAAGACTGGTGAATTTTCAGGAGAAAGCATCCTTATTCCCAACATTTAAAAACCTAAAATTAATAAAATCCCAGTCTGTATCAGTAGGTACACAATTAAAAAAAAAATCCCGAAAATAGGTACCAACCTGTTAAAAAGTACATAACAGAGTCTGATAATTTTAAGTCTAATAAAGATAAATGCCAGAAAATTAAACAGAAATCTAAGTATAAGTGCTAATTTAAACAACTGTCGATAACTGAAGACTTCAATGCAACACAAATTGAAGTTAAGCTCTCTTGCCAAAGCCCTTCATACAGCTAGTTGATCAAGAGGCTAAAAGTTCCTACAATGTACAAAGACGTCTTAAGGCTCAGCAGTGCCACTGCACTACCGTCTACAACAGAAGAAAAAAGGCACTGTGAGTACTCTCTAAAAACACCAGTTATTATTCACTTCTGTTGCTTTGTTTGGGCTGGACGTGCTGATCCGCTATACTAAGAAGCAAAACGGAACAGCAAAGACCCAGTTCCCTAGCTCTGTCCCTTTGCTAGCTGTCAGCTTGATCAAACAAAAACATTTGCCTTACAGTTACAGACACTAAAGAGACAAAGGTTTAACAAACGCAGCCAAGGAAGACTCCTTTGCATTTACCAAGCAGTCTCTGTATCCTCTCTGTGCTGCACGCACATCATACGAATTTTGCTGATAAACAGACCTCAGCCTCACCTGCTTTCTACCTGCTGCTGCAGTTCCTGCACTTTCTTGCAGATGTCGCCAGCTATTGCATACGTCTTGCCAACTTTGGTGAACAGCGCAGCCACCTTGTCAGTCCGCAGGAAGCCGGCAGCCCTGCGCTTCAGCATGTGCAGGAGACATGCTTCCACAACACCTGCAAGAAAGGGAAGGAGATAAAGTTATGGGTACTGCTGTCCTTCAGTCTTCTCTTCGGTGAATGCCATCTGCTAATGGTCAGGTGTGGATTCAAGAGAAGAGAGAAGGGAGGGGAAGAGACAGACAGAAAGACAGACTAGATCTCAAAATCAGATGATGCAAGCATGTCTCTAATCTGCAACAATAAGCACCTTCTAAGTTACAGATAATGTCAGTACATAAGTGAACCAAGGACTGAAATATCTCCCAGTATTTTCACCCCATTTTACGCGTGTCACTGTGAAAGAACTCCCGATTCTACCAAAAATGAAGCCAAAGGCAAAACCTCTTCTGAGCTCCTCATAGCAGAACCAGGTCCCCCAACGCAAGATATAACGAGCTAGAAATCTGCTTTTACTGGTGATCTCTGCTTGGAGCAGAGGCTCCTATTTATCTTTGTGAGCTGCTGCATCCATTTCTCCATATGGTCCAGTGTTTGCAATGAAGAGGACTAACTGGAGGTCATACTTCCCTGTTACTTGCTACTAATTTTAAAATCATGTTGTAGGAATTTTAGCACTGGCCTATGAAGAATGATACTGGCAATAAGGCATCGCACGTAAGTGATACAGAGGTCGGGTTCAAACCTGAACTGATCTCTGAATGCAGAACGTGAGAAATTGCTGCATTTAACCAACTACTGGCATGCAGTCGATTGCTGTGTATCATTTAATCTGTCTAGTGACCACATAGCTTTCCTTGCCACAGGATCTTGATTTGCAGAAGCGCGGTAGAACAAATCATTCTTTCATTTCTGGTTATTAAAATGTTAACTCTTCATGTCCCAAATGGAAGTGAGATACTTTCATTATGCCACCTCTCATTGGAAATAGGTATGAAAATAACAAAAAAAGTCTACCAACCCCCTCCCCCTCAACTGCCTCATGTATTCCATTCTCCTCTGGCAAAGGGAAGACTATGAAAAAAGCACGAGGCACATGCAAACATTACTATCGCATTGGTTAACACGACTGGGAAGGAACTCGGATGCAATGAGACTACAGTGTACAGGGAAACCTACGGGACAGGTAAGGCTATGTATCCGGAGAGTTAAAGCCGCTTTTGTGTTCCACTGTTTAAACTGGCATATTCAAGACAAAACCACAAACTGCTCCTAGAGTACTGCTGCCTGCAGATCTCTCATTACATGGCGACTAATACAAAACCTAGAGAAACGAGGAGGCTGAGTCAGGAGAGACATACAAGAACCAAAGCCAGAGCTACACTTTCTTCAGAACACACACAAGCCACAAGCATCAGAGTCCAGCTAGGTCACAGCTGAGCTGTGCTGGGGTTTGCTGGGTATTTGTGTGTGGTTTATTTTCTTTTAATATTCCTGAACTCTGAAACAAGCCTCACTGACGGAAGCGGACTTTTGAGTTGGCTGGGTGGAGAAGAGAAGCTTGGTTGTTTTACTGTGTTAAGAGAAGGGAACATGCATCAAACACAGCAGCATGATGGCTGGCTGGAAACAAGCTCTGCTGGGAAGTGGTACAATGGTGATGCCTTCCACTCACCTAGATTACAGGAAAGACATTTTCTTTCTGGTGAAAACAGCAAAGATAGGAGACTTCTAACATCAGCCCACTCAGTCCTCCCTCTCTTCCTTCACCTTAGGAACAAATGGATTAGTAACAGTGAACTTCAGCATCACCACCGGACGTTTCAGTTCACGCTGCACTGATGAGTGGACCACAGCTTGCAGCTGCTCCAGGCACTCCGCATGTTCACACTGATCTCATACGCTTGGTTTGTCACCTCAAACACAATTACAAATAGCTAGGCCTGTAACGAGCTTCCACCACCACCACTCGGATAGACTCTCTGATTTAAAATGCTTAACACGCCTTAATCGAGTTACGCTGTGGGCATTCGTGTTCCAGCCTAGAAAATTCTCCAAGCGCCAGGGGCAAGCTCACAGAAGAATGACTCGTTCAAGTCTTTGCATCATTAACAAAGGTCTCCAGTGTAAGATGCCCATGTACCCAGCAACCATGCATCTTGACCTGGTAGGATGTACAGCCTGGAGAAGCAATAGTCATTGGCTACTAGATCTTTTAAGGAATCAACTGCAACTCAGACATCACTTGTTTAGGAGCTAGAGAACAGAGTGACAGACCTCAGGAAAAGACAGCATCACCTGTGCGTGGTATGAAGTTACTCTGCAATCACAGAAGATGAACCAGCTGTTAGGACACTTGCTAGACTAAAATCATAGGGGCTACTGGAAAACAAATAGGAAACTGAACAACTATGCTGGGGAAGATAAAGCCCTCCCAAAGCACTGGAGATCACTGCAAGACAATAAAGCCATAAAACCTGGTAAAACAGGCTCACCTTCCAAGAGAGCCCATCATCTAGCTTTGGACAGAAAGATTAAAAGGCCTATGAACTCAGAAGAAAATGTAATACTACTACAGCCTGAGAAGGAATAGAGATGCAGCCAGACCTACAACTACAACAGATCCCTCAGTGAGGTTCCTTTTGCAAACCTTACTGTAGCACGCTCTGATGGTCATCAGTAAAAGACCACGTTGCACTATTTCAGCCTCGCAAGACTGTGCATCAGAAATCTAACCAGCTCTCATTTAAACTGCTGCAGGAAAAAGAAACAAGATAAATACCAATAAAAATCAAAATTAAAAAAAAAGCCTTCCCTATCAGCTTTTAAACCGAGACTGCAGATGACTCATCCAGTCAACACTGTCCATAAAAAGGTATGAAGCAGAACAGACCAATTCATTCATAGGGAGGGGAAAAATCCCAACTTTCTCTGCAAGGTGTGCGTGCACTCAGTGAAACCCAGGCAGGCATGCCAGCCCTTACAGAGGGGTTCGGGTTCAGCATCTGAGCCACGCTCTCCTGTGTTTAATGACAGCAGGCAGTCCTGTGGTAAACCGCAGTTACAAGTGCCACATTAAATTTTCGTTACGACTCACAAATGGTACTCCATCTGCTCTGATACACATTGCATCTCTCCCAGGATTCGGCAGCTGATTTTGAAAGGCGGCAGTACTTTGTTACGCTTTAAGCCCAGTACTGTCAGGTGCTGAGCATTTCCTGAAGACTCCCCTTCCTTACTGTGCTTAATGGCCTCCAAATCCCGTAATACCTGGAAGCCTGCCTCTGAAAAAGACCTCTCCTCACTGCTCAGTCCCTGAAAACTAACCTAAGTCCCAGGCAAGACTGAATGGCATGCAGAAACACCTCCTGTGTTTAGTTAGCCTAGAAGTTACGGCAGTCGGGGGAACACAGGATGTTGTCTGTATTGAACAGTGCTAGTAAAAACATCCCCTTCATCTCCAACACTGATACTGTATTTCTTCGCTTTGCAGGATTGAAGAACGACCCGCTAAATGAACAAAAAAATTAAGAGAAGCATTTATGAAGTATTGACTTCACATTTTGTGTCTTATCACACTGGAAAAAAGAAAACTAATTGGCTTCCTGCTATCACTCACTACATAAATTAACCTAATGCGTGTTCAGAAAGCACAACCGTTTGCTCTTGAGTGCAGAAAACAGCACTAGAAAAACAAATTGGAAATGCGCTGTGGGATAACCATGCCACTATTTTGCTTTCAACTGTGAAGGCAGATACGTTTTTAAGCTAAGTAGCATTGGATAAAATCTGACAAAAGATAAAATTTACACAGAAAGCCCTAATTTCCTAGCCAGCAGAATTAAATACTGATGGCTTGGGGATCTGGGATTGTTCCTTTTTAAATATTTTTATCAAGATACAACTAACCTGAGTTAGCAAAGCCAAGTCTTCTAATTGTATACCCTGAATTCATTCTCTGTAAAACAGAGAAGTCAACATTCCTTTTTCTTCTCCTTCCTAGTCCTAAATTTTGGATTGCAAAATTCCTCAGAATAAATTTGATATATTCCCTTATTGCACAAACTATATGAGAACGACTGGAACCAAAACTCCAATTCCATCTTAAAATGAAACATGTACTGTCTTAGTAAGTCTCTCCTTGAGCTGCCTAATCTGAAACATGTCACATAAATGCTGTTGGCGAGCATGCCAAAAGCACAGGATCATGATGCACTGTGCAGTGACCAGCTTCTTCCAACACTCGAACAAGAGGGACAATTCAAATCAACACAGGAAAACCCTACACACGCATAGCCATCCTCCACCAAATGAGTAACTCGGGAGATTGGCAAGCCCTGTGGAAAGCAGTACAGCTAGCATAAAAGAAATAGCATGTATCATAAGCTTACTGATAATGAAGGACTTGTTTTTTTCTTTTGTTTTGTTGCTGGGTTTTCTCTTTTTTTTTTTTTAATAAATAAGAGCATTTGAGCATTCACAGCATTCAATTGATGTCTTCAGCCTAAATGCTCATGCTATGAGTATCCACACCCTCTTCTGTGTTCAGGGCAAATGGACAAAGTTGCTGTTGTGTTAGAAAAGTGGACAAAAGAAATACTGGCCCATCCATGTTATTTCCATGTCGCTGTAACCTTTCTGAGTGGTACAACAAGGTATTCATACACTTTTACACCCACTATCTCTCTGAAAAAAATAGTGTGATTCACCCTTCTTTGTGATCCCTCATTTAATTGCTTATTACCTTCCAGTTTCACTTTAAACAGCACCAACAAACTGCTGTTCAGATGGATAGAGTATCCTAAATTTTAAAAAAACTAGTTATTACTTTCTGTATGGCACTATGGTCCCATTGCATCAAGCACTGTATAAACACATACTGAGAGACAGTCAAACACACATAGGTAAGACTGATAAAAAGTAGAAGAAAATATGTATAAATTTATCCCACTTTTTGCAGTGAGAGAACAGCATTCTTGAACACTTAAAAGACTTATCAGGAACTGAGGGTCAAGTCACTTATAAGCGTTTTATCTGTAAGTAGATTTATCTGGATGCGGAGAAGAAAGATTATTCAGCCTTGTCCCCTTGTGAGATGGACAGTAAGTCATGTTTCTCCACTCATCTCACTGTGTTTCTCCTCTGCATCATATCCCACAGAAAAGAACATCTGTAACCTCTCTGTGATTAGGGCTTTGTTGCAGCTGGCCCTGGGCTACATTGGAATAACTGTGCCAGCATTTCTTACCGCTGTTTGCAAAGAGGGTCCTGCCTGGGCTGAACGCAGAGAAGACCTAGCCCGGGAGAAGCAAAAACCAGGCTCGCTGACATGTTGTACGGCAACAATGGAACAGTGCCAACGGCCTCAGCTTTTGCAGACTCCTGTTCTCTTAGGTCGTGAGCTTGACTGCATCAAACAAGGCTACAGAGCAGCAAGTCTGACACTGCTTCCCACCCTGGTATACTTCCCAACCAGAACTGCTGCCTCAGAAGACAACCACTCCCTTGCTTTTTCACCCACATTATGCACAGAAGCGTAAGCATGGCACTATTCCCTGAAAGGAGGACCAGGACACACAGGCGTGTCCCTGCTTGACCCCTCTTAGCAATCAGCTTATACCAGGAAACATCCACTGCAATCAAAGGACATCTGGAGGTGGCAAAGGCAATGCCGGTGGTCTTACACAAATGGGAGCCCAGCGCTGATGACATCTCTGCACGCAAGGCTGTTTCTACTCAAAGGAAGAGGGAGCATCTGTGCATCTAATACAGAAGCAGCAGCGGGGGCGAGCACTGTTTGGTTGCCCACGGGGTTTTACAAGGCCAGGTAGAGCGGCATGGGAAGAACAAAGAGCGACGACAGCATGGGGATGTTCTTCACATCACAGTCATAGCTCCTGTCTAGCAACCATCACAACAACTCTTAACCCAGCTACTGTTTTGCTCTGTCTTTCAATTAGAAATAAAGAAAATTAAAAAAGAAAAGCAGCTTTCCGGATGCCTGAAGCAATGCAGCAATAATTGGTTCCAAATCTTAAATGAAGCAACCTGCCTTTAAAAATAACTGCAAAGTGCATTGCTGTTGCTTAGGAAACAGGCTCTCTTTCCACCTTTACTGTTGTTTTTTTTTTCTTTCTTTAAAACAATCAAATATTAATGAAACAAATTTAGTGAAAAGCACAGCAGGCTCAGCTTTAATTATTAATACATGTTGCAGCTGCCATGGAGGGCAATTTCCACAGTGACTGTCCCCAAAGCCCCAGTATTTAATTTTTCCATTGTGACATTTCTCATCACAAGGACTTGGCATAACATCAGTCCCCAACTGACGGTAATACACACGTAGTGGTTATTTGCAAGGGGAGAGACACTGGCAGTCGCTGCTGGATTGCCTCAAAATGTATGTTCCATGGGATGAGAGATTAATGCACCATTGTCCAGTTCTATGCGTAAGGCACCCTCAGGTCTGGGCTCAGGACACAGTCCCAGCCTGTGAGACCTTCAAGTCACTTCATGCTTCTCTACTTCACCCACAGACTGAGGCTAACCGTACTACCTGTCTCCAACTTTTCTCTCCAGGCTCCTTTATACAAGGGAATTATTCCGGAACAGCTAACTGACTTTACATTCACATCTGACCTAATCTGAATTAGCTTTCAAACACACAGTGGCTTTTACCCAGTTAAACTATGAAACATCCAAGGAGGGCAGTACATCTTTCAACACAGATGCCCTCCTGTTCCAACCCAGGGGACCGTACAGATGTCACCTCTGTAGCATACGACAGCAGGAAGGCACCTCTCCAACGCAGCAAGGGGCACAAGAGCTACACAGCACATTAGTTAAAGAGGTCAGCTGCCTGCAAGAGACAAGGAGGGCTTTTTGTTTACTGTGTGGTCCAAAGGCAGACACTGATCTCATCGCACCTTGTCAGCATCACCCACAACCACCGTCTCCTGCAAGTGCACACACAGCCAAGCCCATCAAAAAGGAAACTTTAACAGATCCTGAACAGACTTGCAGAAGAATCACCTCAAGCTGCAGAATCTTTTAAAAGACATGAGAGGACTTTGACAGTGGTGCTCAAATGGCTTTACAGAGAGAAAATACAAGCTATTTAAGGACATCTCCTTAGCTCCACTTACCTTTTCTCTTTTTGTTTCTGTTTTATACCAACCACAAAAGTTAGGTTTCTATTTTCTAAGCATTGGATTGAAACAGTAAAAGCACACTTCTTACAGTGAAATAAACCAGCATTTACAAACTCTTCTTCCTGAAAAACTCCAAGTCTCCCCAGGAAAGTCTCTCCTTTTCTGTGCAGGAAGGCCTCCACAAACCCATCGCTTTGCGGTTAGGCTGCTTACGCTTCTTGCATTCTGGTAATCTGCAAGGGAATTAGCATTGTTTCTTAGCCAGCTCTTGGATTTACATCAGTTCTCCATGGCAGGCTCTTGGCATTCATCTTGTAGGCTTGTGGGAATAGGTGAAAACAAAACTGAACTCACTCATTTACCGTGAATATAATATACCCCCCTCCTATTTTTCTGCCAGATGGTGTCAGAAACGACAAGAAATTTTAACTGCACACACAAAAGGGTATGGTGTGCACAAACATTCCCCTTCCCCATTTCCATAGTGCATCATTTTCGAACAGTTGAAATCAATACAGATTATGTAAAACCCAACCAGAATGCAATGAAGACATCAAGAATACATGGTAGAGCTGGGGGGTGGGAAAAAATAATCTTGACAGAGAACTATTTTGGGGGAAGAAAGCCGGAGGGTTAGGTAAATCAGGTGTATACAAACCCACTTTTCTTTATTTTTGAGAAACCAAAAATAGGTAATCCCCCTGGAGTTGCAAACTGCAAAATGCAGAGCTCAGATTGCTGCCTAAAAAGATAACACACAAAACATTTTAGGGGTTATAGTTAGAAGAACCTTTGGGACAGGAAAATGAAGTTATTTACCTATTTTAAAAGAAACTGAATGATTTTTCCTGTTTTGGAATCTGACACTCTAAAAAGACATAAAAAGAGATGAAGATTTAGCTTCATCTGGAGGAACTGATAACATCAGAAAGACATCAACAGGTAGTTTTGTGTACAAACAGGTAGTTTATACACACATACACATGCTGTTATTTATATGTATGCATGCACGTGGGTAAATAACTACTGTAAGCTTTCTGAGCATAGTACAATGTGATCCTGAGCCTGCCTACTGTCACTAGACTTACAACAATAAATACATATACTGACTACAGAAAAATGCAATTATTCGTTACACATAGGTTGGAAGATCACCACTGTACTTGGAATAAATCAACACAGCTCAGGTAATTCCCTTGTATGGTTCAGCTAACAGCAGCCATCTAAAAATTCATTAACTCCAGCCAGTTTTGAGGAACATCCCCTGCAGTATCCACCACTGAATTTAATGAAGTGCAGATATGTTATTGATTTACAGTCCAAATAATCATGGTCCCAAACAAGCTTTGGAAAATGTCACTTTTTTATGACTTCAATGAGGCTACTTCTTGCAGGGTCTGGTGAACAAGTTCAGTTTTCTCCTTTTTTGCCTTTACGAATATCTTGACATGACTTAATGGAGTGTGAAATAAGAGAGCTCCAGGGATGGGGCTGGAAGGGTGGTAAGCAGAGAAAAGGCCTGCGGAATGATTATTTATGGGGTTTATTTAGCAGACAAGATTTTCCTTAGACAGGAAGAAATACCGCAGCTAAATACCTTGTTTTCATGGAAACTATGCACAGGGAATTGAATTCATGAGGCTGAAGACAGTAAGAACAAGTGAAAAGAGGAGGATGATAAAGAAGCAATCAGATGCTCACGATCTCCAGCTGCTGTTGCTTTACCTAGCTAATCACAGACCTGCCCAGTTTGAAACCAGTTTTATTACCAAGTTATAGCATGCTATGTCATTGAGAAATGCATACTGAGTAGATGAGATACCCAGCTGTACCGGCATACTAGCTAAAAAGCAAATGACTGCAGAGGAGAGATCCAAATTTGGTCCTTTGTCCAAGGGGTACTGCTTTGTGCATTTTATGGAAGAGGGAAAAACTGAGCATCAAGCATGTGTTTAAGTCTCAATCCCCATTTGACATTCTGTCAAGGATCACAGACACTCCAGATACAGCTGCACTGCAAATAAGGGACTTCCTGTGGCAAATCCAAGTACACTCATGGGACACTAGGCAAGGATAATAAGGAGAGCGCCAAGCTCTCACTCCCACCTGCCTCACCTGGTCTTCAGTACATCATTCATCAAACCCAAGCACACAACAACCACTGCAATTGAGATGGAAGGATTCCCTTGCCTATCAGAACAAAAAGCACTAAAAAAAAAAAAAGTGGTTCATTTTGAATTAGCATCTTCCTCAGACCTCTGGTGCTGTGATTTAAATATCATAGCATGGGGTATGAATGATATAAAAACATCTGCAATCACTTCTTAATTTTCAGGGTTAATCACACAAACCTCCGCAATGGAAGAGTTCATATGTCACCGAGACAGAGGAAGCACCCTTAGGACAAAGAAACAAAACAAATTGATTCATAGAACAGAAGAGCAGAAACCAAGAGTATAGGACATAAAGTCCAATTAAGTATTTTCTTTATAATCACAACCTCAAGCTAATGCCTGAGTAGTTAAGTACAACTCATGCTTTGTAACGGGACATCCCTTAACAGCTACACGTATCAAAGTTATCTGTGCTGATGTGTCTCTTCCATTGCTGATACATGACTTCAGTACTTTCTTTTAGCATATACTCATTTTTCATTTCACCACAAGGCTGTGGACATCTGAAGCTTGCAGCTTCACTGCAAGTCTGGTATATTTATTACACATTCTTATTTACAGCAGCCCTACCATGGTTATATTAGAACAACATTGGCACTGCTAAGAGATAGGTATCTTAGGGAGTCAAAAGGCACTGTATTTCTGCTGTAGCTCTTATTCTGACTGGTCAGCTGAGAAGTCAAGATGCCCAATGTTGGATCAACTGGGAGGGCAAACTGTTTTCATATTTAATTACATTTTAAGCAGCAAAATGAAGACCTTTTATTAGTGTTTGTTAAAGCACTAATGTAGCAAATCACTTGGAATGCATGCAAAGGAAAACAACAAGGTGACAGGTGCTAGAAGAACACCAAGTATTTTTATTTTACAACAGCACGAAGAGGCGTTATCTGTGATTAGGACTGCACAGAACTAGGTCCTGTGCAACTGTCTGGGGGGAGACAGTCTCTGCCTTGAAGAGCCCATCAGTAAAACTGCACTCGATGACTACCAGAAAAAAACCTTTCCATTTCACTCTGGAGGTTTCATGTGAAAGGAGATTCACTATTAATCATGGAATGACAGAATGGTTTGGGTTGGAAGGGACCTTAAAGACCATCTGGTTCCAACCCCCCTGCCATGGGCAGGGACACCTTCCACTAGACCAGGTTGCTCGAAGCCTCATCCAACCTGGCCTTAAAATTAAAGAAATGTTGAAAACACACTATATTGAAAACTCTGCTTATAGTTGCAAACCATATATATGGATGGTTTGAATCCGTATTAGGAGAAAGCACCTCTTCCCCCTGGAAGCAAAGTAAAACCAGCCGTTACTGGGAAGTGACCATCCAAGGCTGTGTGGTTTAACAGTTAAGTCCACTGGGACTCAAGCCACTTGTGTTTTGCTCTGCCACACAGACAGGACACAGACATCACATTTTCAATAAATCTCAGGGCGGGCCGGGGAGCACAAATCTAAATGGACAATCCTCAGTTCTAAACATAGCTCTGGCTGGGAAACATCCAGTTGGCAATTGCTCCTCTTTAAAATCTTCACCATTAAGCTTCAAGGACCTCAATAACCTTCAGGAAATGGAAGTGTTTCCATTAAACACTATTAAGGGTAAATTGAAATTACTGAGGTTTCTCTAAATAATTGAATATGATCCAATTCAATGGCCCAGAACTGAAGTAAAACATTTAGCAGAGTGCTCTAAAAAGCATGAGAGATTGTATTTCACTTCTCGAACTAAAAACACGTGCAGTTCAAAAACTGATTTCACATCAGAGCTAATATTCACTCTCCCCACCCCACTCCCCCCCCTTCTATAGCATGCCACTCATTACTTTCAAGTAGTCATCTTTGGAGCACAATCAAAAACCTTTTAAACTTGTGTGAGAAAGTATTTGCGTCCCCCCAGTTATGATCATCTCTGGTGCCCTCTTTGGGCTAATGTGTTTATGAAGTGAGGTAGAATCTCCATAAACTATTTTATAAGCATTATTCATCACTGAAAATGTTCCATTTGTTTTCCAAATGGGAGTAGTAATAAAAGGAGGCTCCTATTTTATAAGACTTGCATTTCCATAGCAGATCAACTACATTTTTAAAAATATCAATGCCAAGGGCAGAAAGCCAAAAGAATTAAAATAATAAATTGTCTGGTTGGACAACAGTTATTTACATCTATTTCTACATAAGCTACATTTCTGCGAGCTAAAGAAAAAAAGAAAGAGAGGAAACTGAATTCTTAATTTTTTGTCAAGTCTAGGAGCACTGTGCTATTTAGAAGCCTCAAGGGAATCACCTAAAAACCCCAAAGCATAAGGCATTTCTTCCTAACGGGGCTGATTTTCAGAGGAACTGGAAGGCTGTAACTCCAGCTGAAATTGATGGGAACAGCTTGTTGTGTGGACACTCAGGACACTCCAAAAATGAGGTCGGGATGAGCTCCAAATCAATCTCCTGTTCCTTTCATCTGTTAACACTTTGTTGCCATACTTTAAATAGGAGGCAGAGAAAGGGCTTCTATCATGAACTTATTTCTCACCTTAAAAACAAAGAGCTTCCCACATTGCTGCCTTCCACGATTTTACTGCAACTCTGTGGATATCTGATACTCTTCTGAAAGCTTTATCGTCTTAAAGCATGCCACTGGATAAGAATCTCTGGATAAGAAATGTATTTAAGAAATACATTTCTATTCCTCAGTTGATTTTATTTTCCTGTCATGAACTTTAATTCAGTCTTGTAATTTAGGGCCATGAAGGAAAAGATTTCTGACTCATGATTTTTCATTGCTTGGGGCTGGCAACCGTGACGTTTGGTGACTCTGATAATTGCTTGGATTTCAGGTCCTGAATGAGAAAAAACAGAACACAAGCTCCCGCATCATGCAGTCATTGGTTCCTAATTAGATCTTCTCTTTCAAACACAATTAACTTTGTGCAAAATGGGATAACAAGTCATCATAAGACCAATGAAGAAAACAGTCCCACAACTAACCACATTTTTGTGGTTAACCCTTATGTATATTAGCAGCTTAGATTCCTAACCAGCACTAGCAGGTACTCCTGCAACTCGGACACGCTATCCATCCCTGAAATACCCCAGATACCTGGTCTTGAGGAGTTGCCAGTCATATTCATGTTCAAAGGTTTCCTGGTTTTCCACTGCCAGCCTTGACAAAGACACATCCATGATTTCAGCTGAAGCTATTTCATTGTATTCCTACAAACATTTACAGACCCTGAAACTTAAGATCATAACTGATCTCAGACTAAGCATGTGGCTCCAGAAAAGCCAGCCACACAATTGCTTTCCCATTGTCTACCACCTCCAAAACGAAGGGGGTACTCGTCTGCTTTAGGAAGCTGTGACAACACTTAATTAAAGCTGGGAAGTAACTGTTAAATTGTTTGATAGGAAGTCCAATCTTAGTAAGTGTTTTGCAGATTAACTGCAATCATGTTATATACTGAATTGGCTCTAAAATGTTAACAGGACCCAAGAACCATTCTGTTTCTCAGAATTTGCCAGTCCTTTCACTGTGAAGAGATACTGACTGAAACAGAGCTATTCCAACTAGCATTTCCCTCTACTTATTTTCCAAGAAGGAAGCACCTTACACTGATGATTATCCAAGCCTAGGTGCCCCAGGGCTATGTGAAAGGAAACTGCAATGGATGGATACGGGGCCTCCACATTAGGTCTCCTCTTGAGTGCAGAATTAAAGCCCAAAGCACAGCCGCTTCAAAAGCACTCGTGCATGATAGTTTTCCTCCATTTTGCTTCTGAGAACAAAAAATGCTTGTGCAGTCTTGATGTACACAGACACTTTAGGAGCTTGAAGGCACGAGCACACAACATGAGATGCACCCCAACAAGACAAACAGGGCACAAGCAGTTCAAAGATACTTACTGCACCAGGTCAGCAACTCTTTGAATGAGATTTTAAAACCCCGCACTCTTTAAAAAGTCTCCGAAACAAAAGTGACAGGACTTCCAGTCTCACATCCTCATAACCATCATACAGGCTAACATCGCTGGCATCAAATCCACAGGGTACACGAGTACCCTGACGGGGAACACTGGCAGACTGCATGTAATATGCACACAGGTTAAAACAGACAAAACAGTGTGTTCATATTGCTCTACCTGAAGAGGAACACAAATACGAGCTTAAGAGTATTTCACAGAAGCAGCCGTTTTCATCCTTATCCTGGAGTCCAGCTCTGACGTAACACAACCTGTCCCGAGTCAAGATCATATTCTAGTCTCATTGCACCGAAGGACACAGAGGGAAGCCGAAGGAGCTACTTCACAACTTAGAGGAGCATATGACAGAAACTGTACTGAGTAGTAGTATGATAATATTTACCTACCACCTGGCACATCATGCCTATAGACCTGGAAGTCATCCACAACGCAAAGCATGCACCCTGCAGAGCTGGCCGGGTGCACACACAGCACTGCACAGCTGCTGCAGGGACCTCCTCACCCACCCGCCTCCTCACGCGCCCTCCGCTACCACCGCGTCCAGCGACTACCAAAGGTTTCGCCAGCGGCTGCTTCCGGAGAAGACTGGACTGGTAGCTGGGCAAGTCAGCACTCGGTTTGAGTTCAGGCAAATGTCGGTTCACTTTGGGACAGTAGATGTCAGCTGAGAGGGCTGAGGCCATCTCTCCAACGTATTACTCGCACAGAGAAATAGCACCGCTTCAAGGACTGCTTACTAATGTGAATTCATTATATCACAAGTTCCCCCGACTGCAGTGATCACATCCTTCTTTTGTTTAAAGGGCTGCATACATGACTAAACGCAGTCACACATAACGTACAAACACCTTCATTTAATATTCAGATCCAGCTCTGCAGTCAAACCATATTACCTTCCCCAATGCATTACTGGACAGATCATGACATGGATTTTGTTTTTCTTTTTTTAGATCTGTGATATTTAAACACAGCATTACCCAGAAAAAAACGTAATTTTCATCAGCTAATAAGAGAAGAAAAGCAACATGCATAATGGAAATGGAAGCAACAGAACCTGAGGTTAATGCAGCTCAGTCAAGGGGACAGGCTTGTCTCCTAGGCTGAGCAAGCCAAGCTCTCTAGTCTCCTCTCACAGGAGAAGAGGCTCTCTGTTCCTCTTCTCTGCACGTTCAGTCTGGAACAGACCAGCACATGGAATTGCAGGTTCTGCAGCAAGTATTCTCAACAAATCTATCAAAATCAAAGAGTAACTTAACATTCAGAAATAGCAAATTTTCTGCTTGGGTTTAAAAGGGGGAAAACGCTTCTGGTTTGTAAACCTGGTCTAGATAAAACACAGCTTTAGAACAGATTTGGAAGGCAAAGTTAATTAAATGACACTGAGGTAAGGAAAAATAAATACTTCCAAATGCCTCTGAAGTGAAGGATGTAACCAAGACTGGGGGTAAATCAAATCATATTAGTAACTGGAAATGGGAAGAAACAGCACATGTCAAGTATCCAAAGTATCAAGAAAACAGAAGGTAGGAGTTTTGTTGTTTCCTTTGATAGAAGAGCTTCAGTGCCTTACAGACTTTGAGTTCAGTTGCTTTGCTTTCTAGTTTACAAGTGGTTTGGTCACACTCGCATCAACATCTCCGTATCAACAGGAATGCACGATGCAATTCAGGGAGGTACTTGGATCTACAGGTCTTCCCTTCCTTGACAGCAAAAAACTCAGTAGTACGATAAAACCGGAAAAAGCTGCCTGAAACATCAAATCCAAACCTACAGCCTACTCCTGGTTGACTCGAGTTCAAGTTCAGACACTTGAGCGGATTTGCACTGCCGCTGGCAGGCAGCCAGTTAACAAGACCAGGCGTCCTCAGAGCTTAGAAACAGGCAGTGCAGTTGTGAGGCTCTAGACCAACTAGAAGCCTCTCGCTGCAGCGTGCCAAACAGAGCTTCCTTCGTGCAACTCCTTCTCTATCAGCACCTGGGCAAAAGAGAAGAAATTTGGGTGCCGCAATAAAATATATTTATATATATTTTACACATAATGCCCATAATGCTCTAAGGAGGAATACCCCCACAGGGATGAGGGGTCTCTTTTTGAAGCCATCCAGCGGTATCACACCAATCACTTTGGCTCCGAGGTTCACTAGATGTGCGCTAAGCCCAGCTACAAGGAACGTACCTGCTGCAGCTATCGCTCTTCCTCCAGCGTGAGGGGCTCCAAAGAAAAATCAACACCAGCCACTGATGGGGAAGGAAAGGAACAGATGACGGCGATACCCCTGCAATAAACCCATCCACTCCCCAGCACAGCTCCTGTCCAAACCCAGATGGGTCCCCAGGGAGGTCCGGCGGCACAATTCCCAGGGACAGCGACAGCAACCCCCAGCTCTCTCCTCTCCGTTCACACCCCAAGGAACGCGTGCAACGCAAATCTGCAGTCCTCAAAGAAGGTTTAGAAGAAGCCTCGAGCACAACATTAAATACCATTCTACAGCTCCAAATCAGAACTGGCCTTTTCATTTCAACCACAAAGGGATTCTGTACATTTTAATTAATGGGCTTAATTACTCGTAGCAGATTTATTATCCAGGCCAAAACAACCTTTCCGTGCAGTTCATCCCTTCCCTAATTCAAATAAAAATCTCATTGAAAATCCAAGTTCTGCATGTTTGACAGTGCCCAAGTTACCATTTTTACTCATGTTTACTGCCAACTTTCCCCCAAAACACAGAAACTTCATTCACTTTGACAAGCAAGCAGGCTGGACTTTACATCTAAACAATATACATTTTGATTCTGGCACATCCCAGCTCTCACTAATCCACCTATTACTTTACGGCATAAGAATTCGGTATTATTTCATTTAATGCACTCAAAATATTTATTCAAAGAGAACAAACCACTGAGACTCATTTCAAACAATATAAAAATACCTTTACATTATAAACCAGGCCAAGCATGGTCAACTCCTATGAACAATAATTTAATTACAAGTCAATTCAAAGTTCACATTTCCTTTAAAACAAACATGCAGCGAATGCTGAACATTTTGTACAACCCCAGTTTTTATTTGTCTGCATCCTTGATACACTTAAGTAATAAATACACCAATCAGAACAATACACTTAACTTCACTGAGGGAGATACTGTCTGGACAAAGTTTGTTTTCAGAGTAGTTATCAATTTACCTTTAAAAATAAAACACTAAAAATATACTCTACATTTAATTACCATTATTACAGTAGCAATGTCCTTCTGGCAACATAACGCACTCATCAAGCATCAAGTATTGCACCGTGTATATGGCTTGCTTTAAGTGTTTTTTCCAGGAGAAGGCTCCCCACACACTCCCTTTTCTTTTTCCCCCTCCAATGAATAATGCATACAAACAGAGCATAAAGTTTGAGCAACCAGAGGCAGTTATTGCAGACAGAGTAAATAAGCAAAACATGAAGAGCATTAAACAAATGTCCCAGTGACCCATGCTGTTGCAATGAACAGAGTTTGGCCACCCGTTCCACCACGGACGCAATAACCAGCATGAATGGCAGAGAAGGAAGGTAAGTCTGCAGAAGCTTTTCCCCAAGTTTCTCTCTCCGATGTTGCCCGAGGCTCACGGACCTTGCAAACTGGGCAGAAGCTCAGTGCCCTGCCTGTGCCCTGCTGAAGGCACCAGCTCTGCGAAGCGTTCCTGGCTGCCCCAGTTCCTCAGGGATACTTTGCTAAGCAGATAGGACACAGAGCTCATCACACTTGCATTAAATACATCCACTGGAAATGAGACAGCTCTTTGAAAAACATCAAAATGCTGGTTGCAAAGATGAGACTGAAAGTGTCTGAAGGGCTTTTTATTTATTTTTTTTTTTAATAAGATAAAGAGCGTTATTAAGCACAGTTTGAGTTCCCTTTGTACATCTGGAGTAAAGATTTCCTAATCTGGTACATTTCTAGGTGCTGTGAAACCTTCTGTACAATTTTATTATTTTCTTTAAGACGAAAAGGGGAAAGAGAAGAAATATTGAAAAGTGAGTTAATGAAAGATCTTGACTGGACACACAAAAGAGACCACTTGGAGAAAACCAGTCCTGTGAGATTCATGACATGAGCTAAATGCCCTTGAAGACATAAAGAGCATTTGGGTAACCTTGTCCTGTATCCATTCATGAATAAGGCATGTTCCGTTATGTTTGCTGTATGAAGCCAATTTAAACAGGTTTTAATTCTTTGCTTATAGCCGCACGTTACTGTGAGATCTAAAGATGGGCAACCACGCAGAAAAAGGCTTAGCAAAGCTGCAGGCAGTTTTCAGACAAACGCAGTAAGTGTAATGCAGTGGATTGGAAAACCCTGCTTGCTGCTTCCTGGTAAACAGACATTAGATATCTGCAGAGACAGACAGAAGAAAAGCATCCTTTTTCTCCCCCTTTCCCTCCGAAGGGTGGAAGCCGGAAAGGGCTAGTATTCCTGGTGAGCCATGAAAACTTCACGGAAGCTGGCGGAAGGAAGGATGCGGGAGGAGAAGGACAGCGTTCTCCCCGGCCTGCAGAGATGGCACTCAGCTGAACGAGCAAAGCACGGTCCGTACGTCATGCGATGTCAGCTACCGTTACTAAGGAAACGGCACCAGATAACCCAGGCTGAAAACATCCACATCCAGTTTCTAACAGAAACGCCTGTCCACTAAAGATGCTATGAATATCCACAGAGCTCACGTCATTTCATTATACTGCGATTGACAACACAATACTGGAGAAATTTACTCAACAGCAACCTGTAGCTCAAAGGAATGTGGAATTTTTGTCCCAACATGGCACACGTTAGCCACACTGCACACAGTCCAAACCGAAGAGCTATGGCTCTGCATCACAGAGCTCGATCTTTTAGAAATCAGATAGGATGAAACAGTGACTGGAATGTAACTAGGTTATAAACTGGGTTGGGAACAAATACAAAAACATCTGCTTCCCCACAAGGATGAAAATGTCAGCATGGTTTTCCTTCTCTTAGATCACACAGGTAAAGACCATAGATTGTACGCAGAGTCGCTGTGATTACAACAAATCTCTCCCAGTGGATGAGTAGAACTGACCTGCACAGAGGCATTATTCCTCCAGGAGCCAGCCAGAGTGGCAGGGAGCTGCCCCGGGTCTGGAGAACGGCATTTCCCTCAGGAGCTTCCAAAGGTGAACTCACTGCTTCATCCTCTATGCTCAACGCCTTAGACAGGTAGCACTGAGACTGTGTCTCCTGCCTTAATATACGTGCTTTCTGCGGTCTCATGAGGGTGACCTTGGGGCAGGAAAGGGGCCCTCCTACCCACTGGATGCCAACATATCTCCATAGACTCAAATCCCATATAAGTTCCTCTAGATCTGCATATGAACCCTACACAACATGAGCTGCTCTTCTGTCCAGCTGCATCCTATGGACTGAATCCAGGACCATGGAGACACATTCCAAGGGCTAGCCAGACCATGAGGAAACCCATTCAGGCTCAACACCCACACCCTGCAGTAATCTTACACGAAAAACTTCCTTCTGCTTAACAGATGATGCACCTAAGCTCTGTTCAGAGATGCTGTAGTCCAGCATGGGGCTGAACAGTGAACACTGAGTCTGCCATCTCAGCCTTGGAGCTTCTTGTCCTTACAAACCCCATGTACTGTAACAGAGAGGCACCTAAGGGTGCAGGAAAAGTGGCACACACTGCTTAATTGGCACCTTCGGCCATTTAAGGACCTAGGAGAGCTAGGAAATCTTCAGTTATTGATGCAGACAGGCCCCGAAAATCAACTACCATGTATTTAAGAGACTCTTGCTAAACTCAGCCTTGCAGGAGAGTAAAATGATTCACAAGAATGCTATATTTATAACAAAGATTCACTGAAAATGACTCATGTACTGAGCCAATCTAATTTTAAATAGAAGGGAAAAACCTCTTGAAGAAGCACATGAAACTGTAGTGCGGGAGGAAAGAGAACTGCACACACAGGAGAGCCCCAGCCAGGCACTGTTAGCCAAATCTACTGGAAACGGTTTCTCCGTTCAATTAGCTGAAGTGATAGCAGAACATTCAGCGTCACCTACTTCTGGTTTAGAGTTAATTAAGTCCTACATTCAAAGCAGCTGCAGGTTGGAATACTTCCTTAGGAGAGGTAGGATTGCTGGGCAATAATAAGGCAGCTCACGGAGAGTTACTAGTTCTTCAGACCCTACAGAATTCTGAACACAAAACCAACCGGAATCACAGTGGGAGAAAGGGAGGAATATTCAGAAGATTTTGCAGTATTCCTAACTTTGGCCAAGCAGATTCTAACAGAAATAGCTGCCGCCCCACTACCCCTTACATCAACACTGCAGCACATCTTACAGAACATAATTTCAAAGACAGAGAACAGACACACAACACTAGGAGCTCTCTACATCAAACCGGCAGCCTGCAGCAAGGGCACTGGCTCAGGCTTCCTTCACCTGCTCCTGTCTCGGGACCATTTTCCTCAGTTACTTTTTCTCCTTTGTATAGTACAAATATATAGTAGATAAAAGGGGAACATTTAACATAACCACAACCTAAATGGAGGAAAGGGCTACAGTCTATATTAACAGCAGTAACACATTAGCCGGAAAACATGGCCAGATCTTGCATTCCTGCACTGAATATGTAGGGATGAATAAATTCTCCTAAGCTGTAAGTAAAAGATAACTTGGAAACAGCAAGCAGGCTAGTGAAGGATTAGCCTTGCATACGTAATAACCACATATGCAGAGCACAGGGGCAGAAAAAGGTTACTATTCTCCAACTTCGGCTTTCAGTAACGTGTCAGTGCTTCTTTGTCTAAACAGTCCACTTATCTCCAAGCCAACTTCTTAACCTCTCCACTGTCATCAACACATAACTGGGTATGCTTGGCTGCAAATGCTCCATTCTGTGAAATCCAGGAGTGTTTAGATGATGGCTGTTCTCCAATCATTCTCAGCATTGTTCCCAGTTAAGTCTTCAATTTGAAGCACGAAGAGAAAGCAGCCAAGAATTCACAGGCCAACATACATATTTACAATTGTACATAGCTTTAATTCTTAGCAGTATCTTGCTGTGATGTTTCTCCACACGCCAAAGCCTGATGAATAGTGTTAAATTTTTATTGGCCTTAGTAAATTATGGGCTAGATTTCAGAACTGTTGGACCAGCATTCAGCAGTTCCTTCTCAGGCACTGAATGAAGTGGCTGTCTCCAAAGGAGTATGTACTTGGTGTGAACTTTCAGGAGCTGACCTCCAGGGAGAATCCAGCATTGGACTATTCTTTATCCACCCACCCACCCAGGGTCTGCTTCACTCCATCATCACAACACATACACATCAGTCTAAGTGACTGGCAGGGACAAGGCAAACCACCACCAAATTTTAGAATTTATTCAGAGTTCAGTTGATTCACAGAGTTCTGAAATACCAGCTGCCCTTGGTATATGTGATATTATCTCCAAAGAAATTTTATTTTCTTGCCAATTCTAGGTAATGCAACTTCCAAAATACAGTCATGAGGAACAGTCACCAACATAACGGCTCACTGATAATATTAAAAAAAAATATACAAGAATGTCCACAATGTCAAAGCCTAGACCTCAGTCTCTCAAATGCACCGTTTATGTAATATAACATTCAGTGCACAGTGGAGAGCAGAGAAGTGTTGCGAAGATCCGAAACATGCCAATTAGCCAGTGGCATGATGCTGGCTAAAAAAGTCACTGAGATTTCCATTGTTTCTCTTCTTTTAAAAAAAGGCAATAGCTCTTTCAATGACTTTTTGGGCTAGATTCTGTCACCTATACTCAAAATGAGACACCTTATTCTTGAAATACATTGAGACAACTTACAGAACAGAGTACTTTCAGCTGAGAGCAGCTGCCAGATTTTAACCCATGACTGTGAAAACTTTTTCTTTTGGCAGTTATTCTCTGGGTTGTATCTTATCTCCAAATACATATTATTTAGCCTCCTAGTGCTTCCTAGTAGATCACCCTGTCATTTTGGCTTGGTACTTATTTTGGATAATGCCATTTTAGTAACAGTTACTTTCTTATCAGTAATGTACACACAGCTGTAGCAAATGTAAAGAAAAGGTGACATGGGCCTGAACTCCATGATTTCTAATATTTAAATCCCTGCATTTACCTCTGAATGCAGAGAAAATACATTTCTATAGGAAAAGTAAGATTATGTAGTGTTAGCTCTTGTGCGTGTCATTTACCACATAAGGCGATGATGTGACTGCTGTCTTCATGTACAAATTTCCGGGTGACAGCTTCTTCCATGATCTGCTTTACCTAAAATAAACAGAAAGAAGTGATTGTAAGATCCCAACAAAAACCAGCACAGTACTTGAGAGTTTCAGTTTCAACCTTTGCTTGTCCTTTCCCATCACCAAAAGACTAACAACTCACACAAGTTACCTGTTGCAGGGAAGGAATGATAGAAACATTTAAGGAGGGAAAGGAAGGACAAACCTCAGCAGCTTTTTACGAGATGAAGAGAACCTCTGGTAGAACAAGGACAAGTCTATTTGGGGCACGCCCCTGTAAAAGGCTGAATTATTTCAGAGCGCACAGAGTGCCCTCCAGAGAACTTCTTCAGCAGAAGTTCCAAAGGCCTGGGCAAAACTTTTTATACGATTCATCCTTGGCCTTCCTGCGTATAGTGACTTCTGCTCATGAAACAAGATTATGTCCTCTTTCCACTTGTGGCATTCTGCTCTTTTACAAGCACAAAGAATCCCTGAGCTACGCAGGCATACATCCCAAGAGAGGTTTTCAGCAACCTTCGGCACATTTGGGAACTTTACGTGCCACAGTAATTGTGCTTTCAAAGCTCTGCTGCACAAAAATAATATAGTACCTATAGAGAAGATAGTGCCTTCAGTTTTCACTTTTAGACACAATTTAACAATTGCAGCAAATAAAATTACATTTATCACAGCTCTTACTGATTTAAAACAAAGTTCCTCGCCAGTTTCAAGGCTGATGTGTCAAGCTCCAGAAGGAGCTCATTGCAGATTACTGACTTTCAAAAACTAAGGAAGACAGACAAATCTTACAGTTAGGCTCTTGAAGAGAGGCTGCAGTTACCCTCGATTCATCTGCTAGCTTATTCCTCCCCCAATGGCTTCCTCAGCCTGATACCAGATGAAATCTATTCAGCTCAACCAGCTCATTTATCAGACACTCCTTTCTTCCTGGCCACAGCGCACTTGCTTTTCCAGATACAAATCTACAGTCATTTTTGGCTTCTCTCATTTGTGAGCTGTAATTACAGGGCTAGGACACTCTGCCTAAATAAATGCCACATGACTTTCAGTATATGAAAGTAAGTGCTACCGTGGCAGAAGATTTAACAAGATTCTCTCTTCTTCCACCTTTTTAAACTTGAAAACAATTTTTACAGCAGTCCTGGAATCCAACAAACAGTGAATTATCTGGCAAGTAATCACTGCGTGGCTACTCTTTACCAACAAGCTCAGCAGCACGGCTAACTTGGCCTGACCCAAAGCGCCAGCGCAAGCTGTACAGCAACGGTCACCACCAGCCTGCCGCAGGGGCTAGGTCTGCGTACCTAGGAGACCTCGATCCATGCTTCGCAGTCGGGCTGGCAACTGCGCACTCAGCCCTCATCAGGCTGCATCTGGTACCCAAGATAACCAGTTTAAAGCTAGCTGGGTTACCACTTCTTTGCAGCGCTGACAGGTCCGAAGGTTTTAAGCCTTCCCTCTCAGCGCTGGAACCAGGAGAAGCTGCAGGTGCAATGCCTGATCAACAGCTGGGCTCTGTTCTTGCTCTGCTGTGACGATGAGGTGGCAGCTGCCTATGAAGGTGCTTTCTCCAGTTTGGAGGGCTTCCTCCTCCAGTAAGATCATTCTCAAGGCCAATTCTGGATGCTGTAATCAAGCATGCCTTCCCCTTAGTAATCATCTTGAGGCCTCCATGCCTACTCCTACACCCCCACCCCAGCTGGCAGCAGTCTGCAACTCCAGCACTTGCTGCACGAGCCTTTCAACGCATGGCATTCTCCTCGCCCCAAATTCTGGATCAAGTCGATCCTACAGAATTTGGGCTTCTTATCGAACAGGAGCCCTCCAGGCTGCCAAGAAAACATTGGGGGGGAAAGCAAACATGTAAGAGGCTTTGAAAGTAGAACACATTTTATATCTGAGGACTTCAAAGCAAATCTTTTGCACTTTATAAAACCTGGCTCACTGTTCACATACTGAGGCTTGGCAATATAAACTCCCAACGAGACAATTCCTTTCTTTCCTGTGGTATTTCTGACATGGCTATTAGAACTTTGGACTTTACAGTAAAGCAGTGGGAGGTGGAGGAGTAAGAGGATATCAAGGAAGAAGCAAAGGTGTGAGAAGGTCTCATGGATGGGAACTCTCACAGGAAGCATCTGCATTATCCTGTTTATCCAGCAACCCCCTTCTCACATTTTTATTCGCATCATTGTTGATTTACAAGCTTGATGTCTGTTCGGCTTTGCAGGAACCCAACAAAACTTGTTCCAATTCTCACCCAGGCATTTGAAACCATCTAGATAATAGCACCGAGGCAGACAACAGCTCAGCAAAGGGAAGGGGACAGGACAGCTGCGCAGCTCTGCCTGTTTAAATTCCAGCTCAGACCCTGACCTGCATTTTCACACATGGGAGGCGGCATGTTCCGGCAAACACAGCTTGCAGTGGAAGCGCAGAGACAGTGCCATCCACTGCCTCCAAGCCAATTCACCTCTCTGCCTCAGCTGACCCATCTGTGAAAGAAAGACAGTGACCCAACCTTTGCAAGCTGTTCTGATTTCACTGGATGAAAACTATATTTAATCTACCAAATGAAAGGCCTGATTTACTAAAGGGAAAAAGTACCTCAGAGTGTCACTAGCATTAAGGTGGACAGAAGAGGAAGCACGAGAGCGCTACACCAGGGTTAAGTCATGCACATATGACTCAAGGTCACAGACATGAATTCAGGCACCATTCAGGACTGCAGACTGTGACTTCAGTCTCAGCTCCCCAGAGAACAGCAACTGGAATTCAATTCCTGACGACAGGGAGGAAGAAGAGTCATTTACCAGGAGCAAGAGCTCTGGAGCTCAGAGGCCAATTCCCTGCTATCACGCATTTCCCAAGCATGCCCCAATCATTAGCTCAGCATGTTATTTAGATCCCAGTCTGTAGCCCAGGAACAAAAAATTTAAATTGTATAAAAAAAATCAGAAAGAAAAAGGTTTTGGGTGCAATAATCATCCCTACTTTTATACAGCAGCACCGTATGGTCAGTCTATCAGCAGGCTTTGAAACCAGGACCTCCAGAGCTAAGCAGGACAGACCAGGCAAGCAATCAGTGTCTGTTTCCCACTGCCACCAAATACAGAGCAACCTTTGCACATTTTCTGGAGGCTTACTGAGCGTTAGTAGGAAACATTTTCAGGGCATAGACAGTAGATGTGAAGATTCAAAAGCTGGAATGCAGTGTTCTTCAATACCACGTCATTCCTCACTGCCACGTAATTCAGGGATGCTCCAGGCAAAGAGCTAAATCAAATGTTTCTGATCAAATGGAACACAAGCCTTTTTTTTTTTTTCCTTCCCCCTTGCAATTTTGTGCAGCTCTCTTTGTAGGGAACTATGCTGTTGTGTCTCTGTGTTCTGGGGAGGCACCTGTCAGTGAAGCTTTCTGATTGTAAGCCTACACAGACACCCACTTGCAGATACTAGCAGACCTGACCAAAATTCCAATTAATCTTATTAAAAGAAACATCAACAGCCCCGCCCTCGCATTCACCCATCCACCTGCACAGGTAAAGAAATCTATTCAGCCTACTGAACTGCTGTTTGTGCAAGGGAGGGAGGGCCGCCTCCTCCAGCCGGAGCCAGCGCTGCTAACAGCGAGGCACCCGGAGAGACGCCTGCTCAGGTGGGAAGAAGGCGGCAGCGGTTCGGCGGAGGTGTGACACAGGCTCCCTCCATTGCCTTGGAAACATCCCTCCCGTTCTCCGTGCCTCCTCTGTAAGATCAATACAGGATCTACTCCTCTTAACCAGGCTGTTCATTTACACCGCCCAGGTGGCACAAGCGTGCAGAAAAGCAGCAAGTGCATCGACTTCTGTGCGTTTCGGTCTCTCCATGAACCAAAAGTAGCACTGCATTAAGGGAACCGCAGAGAGCTTTAACAGGCCTCAGTGACCGGCTCAGAAGACATTCTGCTCTCCCTGGAAAAGGTAACAGGCTCCGTGTGCACCGCATTTACCAACCACTGGAGAGCAAGGATGGGAAAAGCTCTGCCTACCCAAGGTCTTGGCATTTGAGGAGTGAAGATTATCCTGGTGGTAGCATTATCCAGGTAAAGCAAAGCAAGCTCCTCAAATCAAAGCTGGTAAGCATTTGCACGATGCTATAATGGATCACTGCTCTTTCTCTTACATCCTACAATGGCCAAAACTTTCAGCAGCAGTCAAACACCTAACATAGGTCATAATACATGGATTATTTAGTAAGTTTCACCAAAGAAAAACACAAGAGAAATGCCTTTATGTTTCATTTTTTAATTTTCGTTATAAGGAAGCTTTAAAAATTGAAATAAATTCCAAATTTTGCAGCAATCTGCGGGTATAAGAGATCAAGAAAATTAGGACTACTAAGATATGACCCGCACTGACTATATGCTAATTTATTCACAAGCACAGGGCTGGAAAAGACCCACAGATGTTGCCTTTTCCATCCCTCTATAGAGTTCTTGGTTCGCTTCGATGAGCACAGACAGTTAGGACTTGCCTTACTGCAATTTTGCGAAACTGTCACAACGATGGATTTCTGACCGGAGCTGACCCAGCACATCTCAACATATCTGCAACCTTCAGGGTTAGGAACAACCTTTCAAACCAGCACCACTCTTTCAGAACACAGGTTGCAGTGCTTTCCCCAACCATGCATCATGATGGGGCACTGGAGAAGCACCACAGGGACAACGCAGTGTCAGAGGCAAAGAACAGTGCTCATAAAATACTGGAATATCCAGGACCACAGTTAAAGCCCACAGCATTTTTTCGTCAAAGGAGAAAACCTTATGGCCAGCATCCTTGCTTCCTTTAGCTTGTGTAGTTACTGTTCGTCTCATTTATTGATTGCTCCCACTGCACTGGCTCTTTGTTACTCTTGATGAAAAATCGGGTGGTGTATATACAAGCTGTTAAAAAAGTAGTACATTTCTGCTCAGAAGTGGTTGCACTTTAGTTGTAAGATAAGCAATTGTTTCTGAAGCGTTCTGAAATTCTTCAGGGCAATACTGCTAAGGTTATTGTTTTCCTGTTTGTTTCACAGCTAGAAAGAGTGCTGTGTTTAAACCCAGAAATGGCAAAAACCCCTCCATTTCAGTAGGTAGAAGGAAATGGCCAGAGAAAAGCCTGTTTCATGAGTCTGCTTGTCACAACAGATTTTCCTGCAGAGAGAGATAAATGTTTGAAACGTGAACTTAGAAGCAGCCTCAGCATGAATCCCGGTAGAGTTAAATTTTCAAAACACATTACATGTCCTCTTTTCTATTAGAGCCAACAAAATACATTCTTTACCAGTGGGAACTGAAAATCCATCTGAGAAAAAGCAAACAGCATTAAATTTTCCCAAAGGAAAAATGTGAAAGTTTTTGCTGAGAGGGAGACAGAAAATAAAAAACCACTTTGCAGCAAGCTTTGGAGACAACCATTTTATATTTTGCAAGGACAACTGAATTTTAATAGGCTTGGTGTAAACAACATACAGAAAGAATATGCTTACTCTGAACTCCATTAGATATTGAGGTTAAACGAAAATAATTCAACCAGAGGAAGAGCCTAGGTTTAAAAGACAAGGGAAGGGAATGATCGCTTTGAGAATGGACATGGACTAGTCAAGTTTTCAAAACAAGATCACCAACACGCAACATGCATGAAGGTGTAAGTGGCTGTGTGAAAAGTCACACAGAATAAAAAATGAGGTTGAAAATTCTATCAGAAGTAGTTAATCACCATCATTAAGGGCAGCATAATAAGCTGGCTGGTATACTAGTGGTTTGCATTCAACTCCTGGCTCCATTGATTGATTATTTAAAAGAAAAAGAAAATCTCAATCGCAGTGTCTCTGACTGCCTCCTGGTATCATCTGTCCTAACGTGAGCAGAACAGACAGGGTCCCCTTCTACGTGTCCGTGCAGTGCACAGGCAAGAGGTGTTACCCTAACATGCACACCATCACCAAAAAGCTCTCATGACTATTTTAGGATGGAAAGCTCTGGGCAGCCCCCAAAAAGCCAAGCCAATATAAATCCCCTAAAAGACCATTTGTGAGGATTTGGAGAAGAAAAAAACAAATCAAAGACAAAACAAAAATGCATTATTCAAGTAACTTGAAAGCTAGAGTCCAATTAAAAACATTTTAGCGACTTTAAAACCAAATTAGCCTCAGATTTTTTAATTATATACTACTTGTTCTCCTTGGCTCGAGCTGGCTTGGATTGTGAAAATCCATTTCACTTTCAATCTCGTACATTAACACAAGATTGTAATGTTCAGAGTTGGAAAACATTTCTCAAATTTATTTATATATTTAAACATTAACACAGGAGAGCAAGCGCACACACTGCTAAATCAAATCTTACACTATCTTGGCTCAAGGGTCCTACTTTAAGCTAAAATTTCTAAATGAAGTGGCAGGTTCATGGCTGCATTAAGCTGCAGCATTTAGCAATAGGTAACACCTGCTCGGTGCCCTGCAGCCAGGTGCTGGCTGGGTCATTCTAGGACACAGTCCTGCAGTTTTGCGTACAGATCGTTCTTTGCGTGTCTATCCCCACTCTACAATGACTGAAGGATCTGATATTTTCTGGTTTCAACACTAACAAATGTTAAGACACCAGAGTCAGGCTCAGAAACCTTGGCCGTAGCAACAACTTTTCACTTGAGCTTCAATGAATCCTGCTCTCTGGCTACTTCTGATTTCCCCAGCTGTGAACGGGTGGGAGGGGAAGGAGCGGGAGGATAGTTAGCTTTTTAAAAATACTTTTTATTGTTGCGACGGATAAGCATTACGTCTTCACTTAGCGCCTGTGTAACAACAGGCAGCTACACACAGCTGTTACACAGTCAATGCCAGAAAAATGCAAAATACGGTACTCGGGTGCAGGGGGGAGAGGCGGCCACTCACTGAGCTGGCAGTTCCACCTGGAGCTCGTTCATGAAGGCGCTCTTAGACCAAGGCACCCTTACACCCCCAGGCACCTCCTCCCAGAGCACCTTGGCAGGGACCCCAAAAGCATCCTCAGCACGACTCTTGCTCTGCGGTAAGAGCCACTCCACCCAAATGCAAAGCACAGTAGGAACTCTGTCCTGACGAGCGCGTCCGACCAGGTAACAGCATCGCTCTTGGTGAAAACTGAAGCACTACCAGTCCAAACGTCAGTGTGATCTAATGCCACTGTCCCAGTTCAGGAACAGGGTGTTCGGTAGCAGCACGGAAGCGTCACACAGCTGCTTGTAAGAACAACCACCCAAATTAACCCAGCCCTCCTCCCCCCTTTCTCAGCACACTTCCGAAAGCACAGGTACGAACACCACAGGAGCAGACACAGAATTCTGCCAGGGCTCTGGCATTTGGGAGCCAACTCAGTTCACCCAAGGGCATCTTAGGACCAGCCTTCTTATCATTGATTTTCCTCCTGTGTCTTCTAAAGCTCACAGCTAAGAAAAAGTTAGTAAAGAACTAGTAACAAGGGAGACGTGACCCCAGGGAAAGGGAGCTGGGACCATTAGCTCCTTGCAGGCTCCTGCCTCAGACGGACCCAGCCATCCCCCGCTGCCGGGGTAGGGAGGAGCAAGCCCGCAGAGAAGCACCTCTTCTCCCCAGGCCCACTTTGCTAAAACCCAGCAAAACCACTGACGTGTTTCTGGAGCAGCAGTACAACGCCAGCCCCAGCAGCTGGGCTACGGAGACCCTTTATTTACTTATTTCAGTCACGGGAAAGTCGCATACCCCACGGTAGCAGCACCGAACGGGTTAAACGGTTGTAGCCGATCGATCCCTCCACCTCCCGTTCATCGCCGCCTGAAGGGAAACTGGGTTTTAATTCAACCCGGCCAAAGCTTTGTTTTATTTACTACCCTAGGCAAACTCTTAACTACCGGCCCTACTGCAAGAGAGATTAACCGAATCCTTCACGCGGAAGGTTCAACCGCTCGTTACCGGCCTGAACCCGCCGCGGGAGGCCAAGGCCCCGGAGCCCTCCCGGGCGCAGGGGACCCCCGCGCCGCCGGGGCAACCTCCGCCGTCCGGAGCGCGGGGCTCCTCCCGCCTCACAGCCCCGGCCCCGGCGGGGACCTCCGGGGAGGACGCCCGCCCCCGGCCCCCTCCTCCCTCACCTCCTTCTTCACGTTCCACAGCAGCTTCTCCTTCACGGCGTCCGCCGAGCAGCTCATGGCGGAGCGGGGAGCGGGGCCGCCCGCCGCGCCCCGCGCTCAGGGCCGCCGGCCCGCGCCGCTGCGGGAGCGCCCGCGGGGCGAAGGCTCCGCACAGCCCGGC